>NJDC01001362.1:11209-23989 GCA_002245475.1 Calephelis virginiensis
ATAAAAGTCCAACTTACGGTTTCCTTGGTACAATTTCCAAGCACACAAATAACACAGGATGGAAGCTACAACAAGAGGAAGCACTTAGCTTAGGCAAGCAAGCAGTCTAAGTGTATAAGCACTAATAACTAATAAGCACTGATAGCATTAAAGTACAAATATATAGCTTAAGCACAAGCGATCGCGAGTGGCGGCAACCGAACGGGAGAAAATACGTATCACTAGTTCAAGCTCTCGAGTCAACTGGTCACCGCGCGATGCACTCAGGCACATACAAAAAATGCATTATCACGGCGAGACAGGTTTTCGGCGGCTCGTTCACATTGATCCCGGCGACCTGGCCGAGGTGCGTTTGAACGTCACGATAAATATATTTATATATTAAATATTGTGAGTTATATATTATTGTTGTATTTTTATTGTATACGATATTATTGTTGTGTTATATATTATCTATGTATGTGATTATGTGTATAAAATACAATTATGTTATATTAAATATTAATAAATATAAATAAAGATAAATTTATATATTACTTAGTACGTTAGTAGTAGTTAGTAGTAGTTAATAGTTAGTGGGTTCCCCACATCACCCCCTTCCACAGACCGAGTCTACGGGCGATAGTCATTAGGGATCTTTACTTTTCGTCCTGAACGGGTGGTCCTACACTGTGTGTTGTCGGATGGTACGGTATGGACGATTGGAATCCTTGGTAGATTTCATAATTGTAGGTGGTTGGTATGTGCTAGTATGCGGTACACTAGTACTATCGTCAGGATGAGGGCTGGACAATATGTAGGCTGGTTTTATTCGGTCAACCGATACAGTCACAACTCTGCCCCTAACACGAATTTTAAAAATCTTGTTTTTGCGCTCTATCACCTCATGTTGGCCAGAATAAGCTGGATGGAGAGCACCCCTGACAGAATCGTCTCTTAAAAATATGTGCGTGCAAGAAGAGAGATCTTTATATATAAAGATCTTGGCACGCGAGTGATTTAAGGTAGGCACTGGTTGTAGGTTGTTAGCAAATGATCTGATGCGAGCCGTGAAGTCGGTTAAGTCAGTCGTACATTTGCTAACATTCTCACTAAAGAATTGCCCTGGCAATCGTAAAGGTTCACCGTACACAAGCTCAGCGGAAGAACTTTTTAAGTCTTCTTTGAATGAGCTCCGGATGCCGAGTAGGACGAATAGCAATGACTCGGTCCAACTACAATCAACATGGCACATTATTGCCGCTTTTAATTGACGGTGGAACCTTTCGATTAGTCCATTGCACTGATAGTGGTAAGCTGTAGTCTTGAGGTATCTAAAGCCAAAATTTTTCGACAGTTGTTCGAACAAGGCACATTCGAATTGCCTGCCGCGGTCAGTTACTACGATGGAAGGACAACCGAATCGCGCAAGCCACCCAGACAGAAATGCCTTGGCCACTGTCTTGGCAGAGACATCGGTAATAGGGACAGCTTCAGGTACGTACGGCCTGGGGATCGGTGTGCTAACGTCGCAGTACAATTGGACTCGACTCCCAGGGATATTCAATTTCTATAAATTCAAAGCTGTTTCTTTGTTTAGGTAGTCAGCAAGTTCGGTTTCAGACTCCTGGAGCTTGGCCAACATCTCTGGATCTACTGATTGCTGTACTTCTTCGATTCGGGAAAGAGTGCCTGCTACGACGTTATCTTTTCCGGTGATATGACGAATCTCTGTACTAAATTGAGTGATATAGTCCAGATATCTATACCGCCGCGGAGAACATTTCGTTTTTCGTTCGTGAAATGCGAAACACAAGGGCTTGTGATCAGTATAGATTGTAAATGTTGTTGCCTCTAGCTAATGGCAGAAATACTTAATGCTCTCGTATATTGATAACAGTTCCCTATCGTAGGGTGAGTACTTTCGTTGCGAAGAGCTAAGTTTTCGCGAGAAGAAGGCTAAAGGCTGCCAATTTCCGCCCTTAAATTGCTACAAGACACTACCTAGTGCTTCGTCTGAAGCATCAGTGACGAGACTCAAACGTGCTTCTGAGTCAGAATGGGCCAGTAAAGCAGCCGAACATAGACTGTTCTTACATTCTTCGAACGCTCTCAATGATTCTCCGGATATGTTGATTGGTTGCGAAGCCTTGATTGAGCCGGTCAGCATGGCATTTAAGGGAGCTTGTATGGTAGCTGCATTGGGTAGAAACCTGCGGTAAAAATTTACCATACCTAAGAACCGTCTCAGCTGTTTAGCAGTTTTGGGTACTGGAAATTCCCTTATTGCTTGCACCTTACTCGCTAGAGGATTTGTACCATTTTGAAAAAATTTGCGAAGCCTTGATTGAGCCGGTCAGCATGGCATTTAAGGGAGCTTGTATGGTAGCTGCATTGGGTAGAAACCTGCGGTAAAAATTTACCATACCTAAGAACCGTCTCAGCTGTTTAGCAGTTTTGGGTACTGGAAATTCCCTTATTGCTTGCACCTTACTCGCTAGAGGATTTGTACCATTTTGAGAGATGTGATATCCCAAGAAATTGAATTTTGTTACTCTAAACACGCATTTGGAAGTGTTTATTACCATACCGTAATCCTTCATTCGGTTGAAGAGGGTGCGTAAGTGCTGCATGTGCTCGGATTTATCGCGCGAAAAGATGAGAAAATCGTCGAGATATGGGTAACAGAAATCGAGTCCTCGTGTCATCTCATCAACGAATCTCTGAAAAGTTTGACCAGCATTTCGCAAACCAAACGTCATATACGGAAATTCAAAGAGTCCGAAGGGTGTAGTGATTGCAGTTTTTTCAATATCCTGCTCAAAAAGTGGAATCTGATTGTAAGCTTTGACTAGGTCTATGGTTGAGAAAATTTTGCAACCAGATAAGTTATGAGCAAAGTCGTGAATGTGAAGGATTGGATACTTATCTGGCATTGTCCTGTGGTAGTCGCCACAAGGACGCCAAACATTATCTTTCTTTGGGGTTAAATGTAACGGAGATGACCAAGGTGATTCCTTAGGATGCGCAGTACCATTCGCCAACATTGACTCAAACTCGGACTTTGCTATCTTCAGTTTATCTGGAGCAAGACGTCGATGTGTGCTGGAGACAGGGGTCCTAAGGTGGTGCGAATATGGTGTACAGTGTTATGTTTAGGTGTGTGTAGTGCACCTGCTGGCCGAGTGATCTCAGGAAACTCGCCTAAAAGATTAAAATGCTCACCACCGCCACTGACGACCTTCACCCTAGGAATACAATTTAAATTATTACAATGAGTTACGGCTGAAGTAGATAATTTAGTAACATTGTCGGTTAAGCGTCTACTTCTTATGTCTACGACTAAATTAAAATACGTCACAAAATCTACACCTATAATAGCCTTGGTAACATCGGCCACTACGAAATGCCACGAAAAGTCTCTTCGTTACCCAAAGTTTAGCTTCAGATGCACGTATCCGTAGGTGTAAATTGTTGATCCATTGGCAGCACATAACTGAAACTCAGTCTTTGCACGACGTTCGCGGAGCACAGATCGGGGAAATACACATAGGTCGCTTCCGGTGTCCACTAAAAACTGGATTTTAGATCTGCGGTCGGTGACAAACAGGCGACCAGTGGCCGTTGGGCAATCTTCGGTCGCCATTACTGACTGCCCCTGGAGTTTACCGCCTTGTAGTCGCTAGGTGGTGCACAGCGACTCGCTCTCTCTCCATATTTATGGTGATACCAACAGACAGGAAACTTACGGTGGCTTGATTGGGATCGCCTTGATGGTATCCTGCTGCGTCGACCTTCCGTCTGCCTTGTCCTGAGTCGGGAACGGCTAACAGCTGCGGTAAAAGCACTGAACTGTCGCGTCAGTTCCGCGATATGTTTCGCCATGATGTCCAAAGCTGATTCCTGCGCAGGCTGGTCGTGACGGGATGTGCACGAAGTAGCAGCGGCAACCTGTGGTAAGCTTGGTGTGTCAACATCGTGGACCCTGTCGGCAAATTCTGCGAGCTCTTCTAGTGGTAATTTGTGGGCCTAGGATGCCACAATCGTCTATAGATTTTCTGGAAGTCTACTGGACCACATGGTACGGAGAAAATCGTTGGGGATGGATGGTCCCGCCAAATGTCTCAAGTGCCGTAGAAACTGAGAATGATTTCTATCACCCATTTCTTCTGACTGGAGCAACTGCTTCACTTTTTTCTCACTGGACATCGACAGGCGTTTAATGAGCTCGTGTTTGAGCTTGTCGTATTTGTTTGATGCCGGTGGGGCGGTAATAATATCCTCCACTTCCACGGAATACTGCCGATCCAAGTGTGCCAACACATGGTAAAATTTTGTGGAGTCGTCGGTAATTCTGGCCATGGCAAACTGGCCCTCGATCTGTGAGAACCATATGTGGGGTTTCTCTGGCCAAAATTGTGGAATTTTGACGCTTACACGAAAAATGTCGGATGACAATGTGTCGTGCTATTGTCTCGGCTCATCTTTAGTATTTATTAATCCTCTATCTAATGTTCTGAACGGGGTCACCAATGTGGTTAAGTTGTGTGTTGGTTTGTTTGGTTAGATGAATAAAAGTCCAACTTACAGTTTCTTTGGTATAATGTCCAAGCACACAAATAACACAGGATGGAAGGTACAACAAGAGGAAGCACTTAGCTTAGGCAAGCAAGCAGTCTAAGTGTATAAGCACTAATAACTAAAAAGCACTGATAGCATTAAAGTACAAATATATAGCTTAAGCACAAGCGATCGCGAGTGGCGGCAATCGAACGGGAGAAAATACGTATCACTAGTTCGAGCTCTCGAGTCGACTGGTCACCGCGCGATGCACTCAGGCGCATACAAAAAATGCATAATCACGGCGAGACAGGTTTTCGGCGGCTCGTTCACATTGATCCCGGCGACACGGCCGAGGCGCGTTTGAACGTCACAATAAATATATTTATATATTAAATATTGTGAGTTATATATTATTGTTGTATTATTATTGTATACGATATTATTGTTGTGTTATATATTATCTATGTATGTGATTATGTGTAGAAAATACAATTATGTTATATTAAATATTAATAAATATAAATAAAGATAAATTTATATATTACTTATAAACACGAGTGTCCTGGTAAATTATGTGAATAAGTATGTGATTAAATAATTAATAGTTAGTGGGTTACCTATACACCCATCATTTTAAAGTTTCTTGTCAAATATGACATTTCCGAAAATTGGTAAATTTTAAAATTTCTCTGTTATCTTTTTGTTTTTATTTCATATTCTTAAGATTGTTGTGGCTATTTTCTTGTTGCTTTTAATGTTGTGTTTTTAATTTTGTACCAACCACCATACCAATAACATATGTATGGCCTAGAGAACATTTTAAAAAGACACTCACTTTCATTAAAGTATATCAGTTTCAATTTTATTTTCTGTGACTGCCCTTCGAGTAAAACTACTGCTAAGCCAAATTTTAACGCGGTTGGCTAACGAACGTCTGTCAGTTTAAGCATCTTTCCAAGGTTTCTTTTCTATTGTATTGAAATATTACTAAATAAGTGTGTTGCATCAGTTTTTGGTTAATTCAGTCCAGAGTCAATAATTCCATATTAATATTAAACATTATTACTTTTACTAGCTACTTTATCCTCCGAACGACGTTATGATGGCAGGAATAGGTAAGGGGGTGGTACCGAGTCGCTACGAAACTCTACCACCTAGTGAGATGTTACGGTAGTGATTAGTGATGGTAAGCCTATGCTCTCCTTTCACGAGCTGCCTGACAGGAAGACAGATGGTCTATTATGCAAAGGAGGCCAGACCAACATGGGGAAAGCGTTGTTGGAAAGTAGCAATTGCTTATTATTAATATACTTTGTGTCTCTTAGGTGCTTACATGCGTTCAGTTCCGCACCCAATAAGTCATAGCTCATGGGCAGTAACTTTTCAAAATGGATATCCAGCTAACACGATTTACCACTTTGTTTTTATATAAATTGATTTTAAATGCAAATGATATGGTATGTCAGGAAAAACAGCAGGTAAATCAAAGAAATAAACGATATTTAATGTAAATTTGTATTAAATTAAAACTTCATCACATGTTTCATTTAATTTTTTTAAAAGCACACTGCGTAGGTTTAAAATTTTCAACTTTTTCATTTTACTTACATATTACAGAAGAAGACAAAATAAACTTCATGCTTATTTAATTCTTTTTATAATATTTAACATTAATGTACGAAAAATTGATGTGTATGTTTCATAAAACGACTGGACTAATTTGAGACTATGTGGTGTGGCTATGCGCGCTGGTGATGATCACCGTGACAGTACATTCGTATTCGAATAAAATTTTAATATGAATAAATAAAATGTACTGTTGTGGTGATAACTAAGTCCAGTGTGCGCGTAGCCTTACAATAACACGAAAATAAAAAAAATATTCTTCTTAGTGTGTGTGTGTATATAATATACACTCACACTAACACATTTAGTATAATTAATCTGTCACCAGATAGCGGTAGTTTCCATAGGTTTCGAAAATCGGCAAAGAGGTTTCTCTTTTCCTTTATGGACAGTTACTTTACTCTTTGGTGACTACTTATATATAAGTCTTTATAATTTGTGGGAGTGACAGGCAAACGTGCTACTAGTGAACAGGCAAAAAGGTGCACAGTTAAAATAAAGTCATAATCGTCGAAAATGATTCCGGTCAACCAAAGATTATAGATATTTTACATAAAAATAGGAATTATACTTAGAGGTCAATGATATTTTAGCAAGAGCTGTCAAATTTTTGAAGTCTAAAGTCGAAAGTCTTCGACCAGTGTGTGTTACCAGGGATGAAATATGGAGCTGAGACTTGGCCGTTAAATGTGGGCTTCTTAAATAAGCTCAGACTCGCTCAGCGTGCTGTGGAGAGAGCTATGCTCGGTGTTTCTCTGCGAGATATGATCCGTAATTCGGTGATCCGCAAGAGAACGAGAGTAACTGACATAGTTCAGAGAGTTAGCACGCTGAAGTGGCAATGGGCAGGCTACATTGCTCGCAGAACCGATAACTGTTGGGGAAGAAAGGTCCAGGAGTGGCGGCCCCGCACCGGAGGACGTAGTGTTCGACGACCTTCCACCCGGTGGACTGATAATCTGGTCCAAGTCGCGGGGAGCCTCTGGATGCACGCGGCTGGTGACCGTGACTTGTGGCGCTCTTTGGAGGAGGCCTACATTCAGCAGTGGACGTCCTCCGGCTGATGATGATGATATATCAAATGTCAAATAGCTGTAAAATGACGTGTTTTGTATTTGCTATCATCATTGTATTTCTAATGTCACAGGAGATGGCAAATATAAAACAAGTCGTTTGACAGCTATTTGACATACACTTTACTTAGTAATTATCACTAAAAAGATACGGAATCAGCCCATAGGTCAACATTGTTTACCTAAAATCAAACTGTTTCATTAATTTCTATGGGACCTGACCATTGACCTCTTAGTATATGGACATGAAATACCTACGAAAAAAGTTTGCCAGTGGCTACAAAATATAGACGTCATTCTGACCAAATTATAAGGCTGTTCAGGAAAAGTAGAGTATCGATATCGATACATGATTTATTAGTGACGATTGGTAGTTGAATTGACTGAAGTTTAGGTAAAAAGATAAGAATTATGATTTACCGACCGAATTAAATTTTAACTATCAACTTGCTTACTAACTTAGTGCTACTCAATTGGATAATAATTAGGGAAATGTAATAAAAAGAAAGAGTTTAACATTG
Organism: Calephelis virginiensis; assembly: GCA_002245475.1. Lineage (NCBI taxonomy): Eukaryota > Metazoa > Arthropoda > Insecta > Lepidoptera > Riodinidae > Calephelis > Calephelis virginiensis. Next base: position 18,972 of record NJDC01001362.1, read on the forward strand.
TGGTGTGCAAATATGTTTATTATTTTTATAAGTTAACTCTATGTATTTATTACAAGATTAATTATCATTACAAAAAAAATGTTTTTAGATTACATTCCAACCACTTTCCTTCATTAAAAGTAAGCAGTTGAAAGAATTATTTTCTATCCATTTATGTCTTGTCCAAATATTCTTTTCTGGGAACGTAGAATAAAATATCGGCAATTGTAATAGTACTTCACTACAAAATTGAACACAAAATATAGCATTCTTGGCAAAATGAGCATAGGTGTACAAAAATTTCGTTATCTCTTTCGGTGTACATAATATCAACATTTGTTGAAAAGAGACAAAGAAATGTTAAGTTATATGGCGATCTCAACGGTATTTAAACAACTAAATTTGCTTTAAAACATTGTTGCACTTCTTTATATATTTCCATTTCTACCTGACCTGACAGATGAAGTAAATTTAATTGAAAATAATTTGATGTTGCCAAATTCGAAAACAATTTTAAAATTCAAATTTCAACAATTCGCTAATTGCACAATGTACCATACTTTGTGCAATTAGCGAAACAGTTGTGAAAAAATTACAGACTAATAATGCAAATGCTTATCCCTAGTAGAATTATCCATATTTGTTTAGCCACACCACACCAGCCAAAATTGTATGCTTGTGTTATTGGTTGTATATACAGTAGTATTTTAATAGATACTGTAATAAATTTAAGACACACCCAGAGCCGTAAACACAGATATTCATGAGGCAAATGCGTATCTTATATTTATTTTGTTTTGTTTTGTTTGTATTCGTTTGTAAATCACAAACAAATTTTCAGAAAATAAAATAACCCACGTTTTTTGCATAAGAATTAGAGTAGTAATGCGTGTAAATATTTAAAGACCAAGGCAGGGACAATTTTCTGTTTATTTCATATTCATATAAACAAAAAAAGTCGAAAATCTACAAATGCATTAAGTATTACTTGAAAATCAATAAAGTATTAAAAACCACATTTTTGAAGTGAAAATTTCTTTTAATTTATTATACGCTACGTAAAAAGATTTAAAATAAAGACAAAAAAAACAGAAATAAGGAAACAGGCTAAATATTCTTTTGATTGGCAGTAATTTCTAAAAAAATGTTTATCATTCTGATGAAAAATACAAAAATAGAGAGCTTCTAGGCTACACTGAGGTAAGTGATCAAAATTTATATTATGGGGTAGCATTATGACATGTTACAAAAGATGAAACTTTCTGAAGCGGTTTGGTTTTCGTGTAGCAGAAGACTACCTTGTATTTTTCCCAAATATCATGAGTAAATCCAACGCAACGAAATTTACTTGAATTTTTTAACGGGCATTGCTTTTGAAGGCACATGTCGCGCGAGCTCCTCATGTTTTCCCATCTTCGAACATCAGTTTTAGGTTTTTGTCCAGAATAGGTGGAAGCTAGGTTCACGATTTTAATCCCGTTGACATCAGCAACATGTAACTCTAACCTCTTTCTTTTTTCATCATTAGATATTACGTGTTAGTAGAGGCACCTAAATCTGACTCTCCATGAAAAACTACGAGTACATTATCTTTGCTACACCACTTGATGTTTCTGGCTTTGCCTATAGAACAGAAATCGACAGCTATGTAGCAGAAATCGACAGCTAAGTAGCTCTATGACCCCACTTGTGCGGTTTGTTAGGATTATATCGGTTCAGTAAACTTGGCTCTTTAGTGGAGCATATTTGTTTATCTACACAAAATCCTTTTTCCGTTGGGACTTTGCGATTTGTTTCATTCAAACATTCCACTACTAGACGTATATTTTGTATCCAATCATGTTCTGGATCACTACTATTAAGATCTTGGCTATTGTCGTTGAAATGCAAAGTTTGAAGATTTTTTAATATTTTTTCAAGTGCAAGTCATGGTTTTAAAGTATTAGAGATATTTTGACTATAGGACTCCAGTGGTTCGTTACTTTATGTTATTGAACTAAAAATTTTAGATATGCAATATTCAATAAGAATTGTCTTACATCCTCTTCTGACATCCGAAAAGTACTATTAGGATCTTGATGCACTTGTTAGAAATTGGTCTCTTCTGATATTTTCTTGGTAAGATCATTTGAAAATATGCAGAGATAATACTGTTGTAACGAAGTGGAATCGTTATATTACCCGAAATAGTTAATATCCCAATTACTAATAAATTTTCCCGTATTAAATATCAAATATAGTAGTAATATGAAATAAATGCTCAGCGACATCTATATTGTAAAAGAGGAGTTAGTTCACCAAATCGATAATTAACCAAAATCAATAATAGCGTAAGTCGCGACCTCTATGAGCGATTAGCCCAACTACCTCGTTGGCTAGTGGGACAAAGTCTCCCTTAGACTAGTTCTCCAGGGATTAATGACGAATCGGGGAATCATAGATTCTTCACTGTTTCCGATGTTCTAATTGGTCTCGTAAATTCTAGAACCTTCAGATACGAATGTATAAATAGGACCCCTGGCGACGCCGAGTTCACTCACTAGCGGAACTCTGATATGTCGTCTACTGCCCGAAATTAATTAGAAAACGAAACGAAATTTATAAAGTCTAGTATAAAAAGTGTAGTGATAAACCCGACAATTATGTGAGTTTTTATGTAGTCTCTATGCAATAGCTAATTGAATATTTCTTTACAGCTATAAACAAGTTATTAGAGCACAGCAAACAAAGATTAAGCTTTTTGCTATATTTGCATTGCGATTAATATTTATGAGCACACACTAAGTTTGTTCTTTTTGCCTATTGAGTATCTTGAAGTAAGTATCTTCACGCCCACCAAAACAAAAGTAAACCATTACTTTTTGAAACGTCATTTCGCTGTCAGTTTCTGAAGTGTGAGTGCTAAAAAGGAAAATCTCAATTAGAATGTTAAATTTTCAATCAGAAACACTAAACGTCACACTAGCTACGCCGTTTACCTACTGAAATTTAGTCTCACTGTAACGAATTCAATTAGGTTTTCAAGTGGTGTCATCATGTGTCATTTTAAATCATGTGCCATATGTCATTTAAATCATGTATCATTTTAAACGTTGTTTCATTAAAATTGAACATAGATTTTTATTGGCAATAGCCATATTGATCTCATCGAATCGAGCTATGCGTAATAAGAAGAAAGTCCCGACAAGAAACATTTCATGTAAAGATCAGATAGCTAGTAATATGCAAAACAAAAGGAAGACAAAGCTCGAATACAATATTTAGCTCTACCAGACCATGAAACTTGTCCTATATTAACTTTTAGAACTAAAAGTTGTTTTATAAAAAAATAACATTATTTTTTATTGGCCATAGCCATATTGATTTCATCGAATTGAGCTTTGCGCAATTAGAAAAAAGTTCCAACAAGAAACATTTCATGTATAGACCAGATAGCTAGTAATAATATGCAAGAAAAGGAAGGCAAAGCCTGAATACAATGTTTAGCTTTATTAGACCACGAAACTTGTCCGATATTAATTTTTAGAACTAGCAAATAGAGTGAAGTTATGAGTCAATGGTTTGAATGCAAAAGAGATTATAGTAAAGAAAATATAGACAAATTTCACAAACGCATATCAAAAATTACGTTTAAAGATATTTATAAGAATAATGATTTAGCAAAATCCTTCAGTTATTTTCACAAAATACTAAATTTATGTATTTCATTAATGAAATGAATAATCGCCTCTGTTGTCTAGCGGTTCAGGTGTTGGACTTGGCTGCGTGAGGTCCCGGGTTCGAATCCCGGGTCGGGCAACAAAAAGAAAATTTGGGTTTTCCAATTTTCTAATAAAAGAATGTTGCTCGGGATTGGATATGTGCCCGGTTTGCAATAGACTTGCCACCTATCACATTGTAGGACTTAGTGTCTTCGGTTAGTGCCAGTGGGTGCCATGGTTGTGCCTCTGCCTACCTCTTCCGGGATATGGGCGTGAAGATACTTTTTTTTTCATTAATGAGCGAAAAATTAAATCTAATAAAACAATCAATAAATGGTTAAGTAAAGGAAACAGGGTAGCGTAGGTTAAAAATAAAAAGAAGAGGTATAAAAATACTCAAAAATGCATAATAATGTCATAGAAGATACAAAATAAAAAGCACATAATAAAATGTCAAGTTTCTTGGGATACCATAAAAAAGTTAACAGGTATAAATTCAAAAATATCAGAAATTAGTTAAATTATACATGGTAAGAAAGAATTCCAAGTACCAAAGATTATTGCGTATTTATTAAATTCTCATTAACTTACCAGACATTTACAAAAGTTGCACTAAAATATTTAAAACTTGTGCAAAGAAGTTATGTGACCCGCTTAGTTTTTTGATCAATTTATCGTTTGAAGAGGGTAAATTTCCAAATACTTTAAGTGTGTTTGTTGTGAAACCATTATTTAAAAAGGGGGACCAATGTATCATAAATAATTACAGACCAGTTAACCTAATTCCAGTTATATTTTCCCTGGGTTGATCCGGGCTCCTTTGTAGAATAGACCATCTGCCTTCCTAACCAGGCAGATCGTAAAAGGCGATCATAGGCTCACCGTCATTAACACCGTGACATCTGACTAGGTGGTAGAGTTTAGCAGCGACTCGTCCGGATTGGTACCACCGCCTTACCTATTCCTGCCGCCATAACGTCATGACGTGTTCCGGTTCGGAGGGTAAGGTAGCCGGTAAACTTACTTTTGCTCGAGGCCTAACATCCTGGCCTCAGGTTGACAACGCACCATTACCACCTTTGGTGTCTCTAGGCGGCGTGAATTTCTTAACATCAGGAAATCCGTCTGCTTGTTCGCCTTCCAATATCATAAAAAAAAATTAAAAAAATTTGAGAAAGCAGTATTATCTGACTAGCCAAAACTTTCTGTCGTTTAATCAATATGGATTTAGAAAAAAAAAGTTTTACAACATTAGCCTGCTTTCATTTAGTTTAAAATATACCTCATTACCTAAATAATAAATCAAATGTATATGGCATCTTCCTTGACATGAGCAAA
>NJDC01001362.1:24064-34589 GCA_002245475.1 Calephelis virginiensis
CCTCAGGTTGACAACGCACCATTACCACCTTTGGTGTCTCTAGGCGGCGTGAATTTCTTAACATCAGGAAATCTGTCTGCTTGTTCGCCTTCCAATATCATAAAAAAAAAATTAAAAAATTTTGAGAAAGCAGTATTATCTGACTAGCCAAAACTTTCTGTCGTTTAATCAATATGGATTTAGTAAAAAAAGTTTTACAACATTAGCCTGCTTTCGTTTAGTTTAAAATATACCTCATTACCTAAATAATAAATCAAATGTATATGGCATCTTCCTTGACATGAGCAAACCATTCGACTATCTATATCATACTATACTGTTAAATAAAATGGAAAAATATGAAGTAAGACATGTTACCTAATGATTACAAAGCTACCTGCTAGATCGAAAGCAAATCGTTGATATTAAAATAAGTAGTATAGTTATCGTAAAATAAGTATGGTCAATATAGTTTTGGCGCCATCGTACATGAAGGTGGTCGTATTTTTTTTACTATCATTCAATTTTGTGTGTATATCGAGTGAAATTAAGAGTTAGATCAATTTTGTTCAGTGAAAGTGCAAAAATGAAATAATCATGAAGAAATTAGTATATCTTCTATTTTCTCACGGCCATCAAATCTCTTAGATGCCACTGCTTTACTTAAGATCCTGACCTGACATGACTTTGTACATAGTAACTTGTGACTGTATAAGAATTAACTAACTTGACATTGGCAAAATAGTAGTGAAAAACGATTGAAAGCCAAATTTATAAAAGACGAAGCACTTTCGTTAGTTTACCAAAACATTTACCCAATAGTTTTCTTATGAAATTACGAATCTACCACTTTCGTAAGTTTGGTGAAGCGCAATATAACACCTTTGAACTCGCATGTATGAAGGTGTAAAGTAACGAAAATGCATTTATTTGTTGTTCTTGTAGTATAAGAATAATACATTTACGTTTTTATGATTATACTTATTTTCTCTTTAAAAGACTTGATTTTTCTCATAAGATAAATAACGCATTTTAAAGGAAAAATACGTTCCTGAATTAGCACGTTTCAGAAAAAATCAAGTGATATCATATAATTATGTTTGTAGTATTAGTAGAGTAATAATAAAATATGTATACAAAAAATTGTAAGGGTAGCAATGTATGTTCACAAAAATATAACTAAATCCGACAAATACGAATCAATGCTTAAGCAAAGAGTTTTAGACTCCCTAATTCAACACCGAAAGCAACCTATGCCCATTTGCCCAGCGATTCAGTAACTTTTTCCACATGTTTACAACAGGCTAATCAGTTTATTTAATTTTAAAGACTATACTGTCAAACAAACAAAAATATTATTATCAAAAGGACTCTGCACAATGTCGTTTGAAGACACTGAAAATTTAATTCAAATCAATAATCCGTACAATCCGTACGCAATATATTTATAAGTAATTAAGACACAAAAAATATAACTGTATTAAGATCGACTAGCCGTAAGCATATTTATGTTAACCGTAACTTCTCCCCACAGGACAGGCTCAGCCTAGTATGGGGGCCAGAAAATTGTAATAGTTTGTTACTTGGTTTCTACTTTCTGCTAAATATTTTTTTTTATTATTATTTATTTATTTAAGACAAAAACAATATTGTTGCGATTTTCACAAAACAATCAAAGTGAGAGGAAATCGTAGAAAAAGTACTTAAAGATTGTAATTTCATACTTCAGCTTCTAAACGTAAAGAGGAATTGTAGTTACTCTCACATTTCCTCATCTTCTTCAGCATCTGGTTCAGGCAAGCAATCTCAATACGAGTAGCTACTGAATCTGAGAGGTTTTTTTATAAAAGGAATGGTGATATTTTGGGATTTGGTTATCGGTACAGAGTTTTAATAGATCTCTTGTTTTTGTTTGGAAATGGGTATTCTTTCTGTGTAAATATTTTTAGGCACTATACTCGTACTTTTTCCTCTTTTTGGTCTCATAATAAATTCTTTAAAGGTCTCGTCATTGTAGTCAGTTTTAATAAATATTGATTTAGGGTTGTCTTTACGGTATTGAATCCACACAGTATCTTTAAAATTCATCTTCACTCTCTCCTCTCCATTGTCTTCTTGCTCATTGTTTCTTTTAACTTTATTTGAGTACTTCTTTTACGTACTTTGTTTCCTAGAAATTTCTTCCACAAACTGACACTGATTAGGATTGAAATCTTAAAAATTGTCATGAATTAAGACATATACATTAAATGGCTGGGGATTATTTCTTGCTAGTCTCATCACTTGAATCCATCCATCCGGAGTGTAAATCGCTGTATTTTTATATCGCTGTATTTTCACATTTATGTTCTATTTTCGAGTGAATAGAGTCACACTCCATGTGGTTATGTCCAGATTCAAAGAAAACATGATTAATTATGTTAACTGTGGAATGATTCGTTACCAAGTGGAGCAACATACAGCAAAAATTGTATTTTTTTGTTGGCCACCACAATTATCTGACATCATTCTCAAATGTGTTACGCCTTGTTTATGACCACAAATATATTTATAAAAGCAAGTTGCAATTTCAGCACTTCCCCGTTTACCTTCCGTTTCGTCCCATGTAAAACAGTCTACCTCTTGATCGCCAAATTTATAAAATGTTAAATTGTAAACAGCCAATTTCCGAACATAAAATAATTGTGGAGATGCACCTTTAGGGGTTTAGAGGACTGCTTGTAGGTCAAAATTAAATTAAAAGTTTTCGGATCATCATCCTTTGCTGCTGTTTTGTCTGCATCTCGACGCAAACAAGCATCGTCGCGCCACTTAAGATGTTTTAAATGCTTTTCCTCTTCTGGGCTGCTCAGGTCATGGAATTTTAATTTATAGGACCTGAAGACTTTCCGGTAGGTCTCCATTCCTGCTGGGTTCTCGCCTGCATCTTCACATTTTATATATATAATGAATACGTGATAGTCACATTCAGTCCAGAATCAAGATACCTGAACTCTAATTTTTTCTGCGACTCCATGGCAGTAAAAGAAAAAATATGGTTTTTAATTTGATCAAGTCTCTCATCAGAAAGTTTGTTAGATGGAGGTTTTTTGCCTCTTTTGTGAGCTAAAAGACCTCTTCTCCAGAAATATTTTGTAAAGGACCTCGTACTGTTTTTTCCTTAATGTTTGAAGTTTCTAAAAAGAAATCCCTGTATACAGTAACTTTTTTTATTATTTACTGTAAAACAATATTGGATCACCTACAGTAGATCGTTTCTTACATACTTTTATAACATGTTGGATAATGCATTGACGCTGTGCTTGTAATGATTCCAAACTGTACAAATTGTACAAAACGTTTTGTAGTAAACTTATTTGCAAATGTTCTGAATTTGATCTATCCGAGTTAGGCTGGCCGATAGACTCAGTAGCTCATTTGAAAATTAATATACTTAAAAATAATCCTTAACGACGAGGCTCTTATTAACCATTGCCTTTTTTATACAAGAAGAAATGGAAAATTAATGGAAAGTGATCACCGCCACCCACGGACATCCGTAATACCAAGAGTAGCACAGACGCGTTGCCGACCTATAAGGATTGAGTACGCTTTTTTCTTGAAGGTCATAATTGTTTAGGAATACCGCCCTCGGTAACTGATTCGACAAAGGTGTTGTGAAGAGTTAAGAAATGTCTTTGAAATCATACAGCTGTAGATCACTACGCATCAAGATGATGGGCATGATACTTTAAACTCTGTCGCGATGTCCGAAGGTGGAAATCTGTGGCTGGGATCAAATCAAACAACTCCTTGGAACTTTCCTCATGATAGATGCGGTGGAAAACACTGAGGGACTCAACATCTCTTCGCAGCGCCATGGAAACAACCCGATTGATAATGGCCCGGCTATTGACGATTCGAGTTGCTCTACGTGGAATGCAGTCAAACGGAATGAGCTGGTACTGTGGAGCCCCTGCCCAGAGTTGGGAAAAGTACTCCATATGAGGCCGAATTTGCGCTTTGTATAGTTGTAAGCGACGGCTTGAAATACTGTCTTGCTTTACTGAGCACAGCAAGTTTTTTAGAGGCTATTTTAGCCTTCTAGAAGTTGAACATTACATGAAATGTCAACGCCGAGTATACGAATGCAGGCTGTGGCAGAAAAGGAGACGCTTTCAAATCAAGTAGATGCAACAAAGGGAGTCTTTTTAGCGGAAAACGCGCAAACTTGTATCTCGTTAGGGTTAAATTGCACCAGATTCTGCTAGCCCCAAAACGATATTTCAGACAAAAGATTGTCAATTTTAGACACAAGTTGATTCCGGCCCTCGATGACATGTTCCCGCGATATATTATGTCGGCTAAAGTATAAGGCTTCCCCAGTAGTGTCGTCTGCATAGCAATGAGTGTCACTAATTTGCAACATGTCATTGATATGCAGAAAAAACAAAATTGGAGAGATCACACAGCCTTGGGGAATACCAGCATTGACAGGTTTGGACTCCGAGCATACATATATTACACATATATTTTGAGATAAGTAGTATTAGATAGCAAAAATAAAATTTCACTGACTAAAGAAGAGCAAATGAATTTTACTAATGTACAGAGTGTCATATTTGTCAAAATAAGTTTGTATGTAATGATGTTGTTGTTAAGGACTGATCACTTTACTGAAAAATATCGAGGGCCTGCTTATAACATCTATAACCTTAGCGAAAAAAATTAACTTTTATACCAATCGTTTTTCATAACTTATCCGAGTTTGACTGTCATTTATTTATGAATGTACTTTCTAAAATAAAAGATAGCTTTCATCTTATACCAAGAACCAAAGATATTTCAACTACGAAATTCTTATCAATAAATTCCACAAACTTAGCGCAACTGCAATTTAAGACTCTGGTATGGATAAATTAGTTAAAACAATGAAACCGGAAGATTTTAAAAAATTGAAATCATTCTTTCCTGACAAAAACTATTTGATATTGTATGTAGAAAAGAAATTTATTGCTATAAATTTATAGACAGTTGGAAGCGATATCATGAGACTTACTTACTATAGTCGTCCAAATTCTTTAACAAACTCACGTCTGAATCTATAAACGATGACGATTATGCGCATGCTATAAGCGTTTGGAACATTTTTGGTATAAAAATTTAGGTAAATATACAGACTTGTACCTTAAATGTGATGTATTTGAAAAGTTCAGGAAAATGAGTTTAAATCACTATAGCTTGATTCCTTGTTATTATGTGTCATCCTCCTCCTTAGGTTGGGATGCAATGTTATCGTATATCAAAATTGAGTTAGATCCAATTTTAAATTTAGAAATATATCAAATGATAGAAAAAAGAATAAGAGGAGGACCGGCTCAATATTCATTGAGATATGCTCAGGCAAATAACAAATTCTTGTCAGATTATAATAGTCAAGATCCTGATGATTTTCTTGTTTATCTTGACTGTGCAAATTTGTACAGATATGCAATGATGCCGACGTTGCCTGTAGGTAGTTTTAGATTTGTCCTTGAAAGTGAAATATTAAATTTTGATTCATGAGTTTCATGTCCGACTCTGAAATATGGTTTATATTATAAGTAGACCTTCACTTTTTGGACTACTTACATGATAATCATTCCGATTTACCATTTGTTCCTGAAAAATTTGTGCCATTTGTTAGTCAAAATGCGAAACCTATTGCAAACCTTTTTGATAAATACAAATAGGTTATTCATTACATTTATTTGAATAAATTTAAGAAATCTGTCAAATGTAAATTAAATGAAAAGGGTTGTTATAACTTTACCGAATATTTAGCTGATAAGACGGCTTGGGATTAATTTCTCCTCAGGCCAATCTCTTATAAATATAATGTATCATTACGTTAAATATTGTAAGCATATTTATAAAAAAAAGACAAGCCCGCTGAGTTTCTTGCCGGATCTTCTCATTGTAAGGTCGTGTTCTGATCCGGTGGTATATTTATTTTATATTACGTGAAATAAAGATAATTTATTATTATTATCATTTATATTTAATGCCTCTTATTTTCTACGTCTATACATTTAATATAAAAAAAATATTAAAAATATAAACATAAAAACAGGTTACCAAAAACGATGGTCTTACAACTAAACCGTCAGTGGTCAGGGCGACAGACTGAGGAACCTCCGTACAATGCGTGCCGTCCCCAAAACTGCTGCCTTCTGAATCCGGCCCTTAACCCAGGGTTGCAGAGCGAGTCTCTTAAGGTGTTGGTCGAGACTTTTCGCTATAAGACCGTTTACTGACACGACTATCAGGACAATTGTTGTTGAATCAATATCCGACATGTCGGTTACCTCGTGAGCTAAGTCTATGTATTTTGACATTTTTTCCTTCTTGGCTTTCACGAGGTTAACGTCACATGGGACAGTGATATCAACAAGAAAAGCCTGGCCCTCTAATCGATCTACCAGCACGATGTCAGGCTTATTGGCGACAATAGTCCTATCCGTGATGACAGACCGGTTCCAGTAGAGCTTTGCATGGCTATTTTCAAGAACTGGCTCCGGTGTATACTTATAGTAAGGCACTTCAAAACCGACAAGTCCATATCGAAGAGCAAGTTGCTGGTGGATTATCGTGGCTACTTGGTTATGCCTGTGCAAGTACTCGCCGTTGGCAAGATGAGAACAACCGGAAAAATTATGTCTAATGGACTCACCAGGACGATGGCACGCTCGACATATGTCAACTGTACCATCCCTCATGATGTATTTCCGATATTTATTCGTCTTGACAACCTCGTCTGCAATTGCACAAGCAAAACCTTCGGTTTCACCAAAGAGATCACCGAATCGTAACCAAGACACGGATGCTTGTGTATCGACATCAGGCCCATAAAGTACCTGATAAAATCGACCATGTAGTTCCATACGTCCAAGCGATCCTGAGTGCTAAGTACCACCGGTTTATGCCAGTTCTCTTTACCTAAGGAGAGCAGAGTCAGCCCATTATCTACTGACACTACATCACGATGCATTTCACACTCAACATGTAGAAAGTATTCTCTAAGATTGTATACTTCACGGTTATGAAGGTTTTTGGCATTAAGGAGGCTTCCTGGAAATCTGGAAGACGTGGCTACGTCTTCCAGATTTCCGAGGAATATACAATCTCATTACTGATGAGCGTGGATGATGCATGCGATATGTTGTCAATAGCTTACGGACTCTTAGGTCCAAGGTATCTAGCTCTGTCTGAGTCCATCTTAATATGCCAAAGGTGTATACTAAAACAGGCATCACCCAGCTGTTGAAAGCGCGCACCTTATTACCCCCTGACAAAATGCTTTTCAACACTTTTGTCAAGCGACCAAAGAAAAGTTCCATCACCAGCTGTTTAACGTCCCGATCCAGTATACCTAGACCCTCTGGCATACCAAGATATTTGTAAGTTTCGTTATATTTGCTTTATTGTTTTAAAAGGTAATATACACGTAGTTTACCTATCATCGTTTCAATACTGAGCAAAAAAATACGAAAAAACACGTTTCATTGTCATTCGTTAAAATTTCAGCTTTTTAGCCACCACGGTTTATGAGATACAGCCTGGACACAGACAGACAGACAGTGGAGGCTTAGTAATAGGATCCAGTTTTACTCTTTGGGTACAGAACCCTAAAAATGAGTATGAGTGTGTCTCTCTCTCTCTGTATGCGTGTGTGTGCGTGTGTGTGTTTGGGTGTATGTGGCATTAAACAATTAGATGCGGGTTTTCTTCTTTTGAAAGCCTTACTTAACATATATGATATATTTTTAATTTTTTTTGATACTGGAAAGCAAACAAGCAGACGGATTTCCTGATAGTTAGAAATTCACGTCGCATACACCGAAGGTAATAATGGTGCGTTAACAACCTGAGGCCGGAATGCTACACCTCGAGCAAAGGTAAGTTTACCGGTGTCTAACCCTTCGAACCGGAACATGTCATGACGTTATGACGGCAGGAATAAGTAAGGCGGTGGTACCAATCCGGGTGAATCGCTGCTAAACTCTACAAACTAGTCAGATGTCACAGTGTTAGTGACGGTAAGCCTATGCTCGCTTTTATGAGCTGCCTGGCAGGAAGGCAGATAATCTATTCTGCAAAGGAGCCCGGACCAACACGAGGGAAAAAACAGTAAAATGGTAGTGTGTATTTTGTATAAATATAAATGAGAAATGACTCATATTTCTTTTATTATTTCAGGACCCCGTTTATTAACCCACAATAAACAATACAATGCAGACTTAAAAATGTGATGCAGATAGCAGCAATTTGAAATCGAAAATTTTGCCACAAAGAAATTTATGAAAACTACAGTTTTGAAAATAATTTGTAAACACATGTTACTACTGCGCAAACATTCTCAAATTGCAAATTACTCAATGTGGTAAAAAAAGCTGGGAAGGCATTTTTTTATAATGCTTCGTATCATAAAAACTAATTACATTAGCCATAAATTAACTATTGATTTGAAAGACATTATCAATAAATCCTAATGTTTTGTTATAATGTTGTAATATATAACACGACTAATTATTATCATCTTAGTCCCCTGCGTCCACGTTGGTAACTAAAATGACCTAACCAGTTACAAAAGAAGATTTTTCTTTCGCTTTTTTGTAACTTGTTATGACAGAAGAATTATTTTTCCATTTTCGTAGCTTTTTGCTGGTTACAAACATGTATCAGGTAATATACTTGAAACCTCTTTGTGGATGAGTCTTTTTTGGAGTGTCTATTTGTGACTCGTAATAAAAACATTGACCTATATATTCCTATTTCTATGAATAAAAACGATAAAAGTATCAGTTGTCAATAAATGTTCGTGATTATCTATCACGCAAATTAAATAAGACAGGAAATATTTGTTTATTAGTTATTAGGAAATTGAATAAATGGATTTTTTGCCAACCAAAACCAAACTTTTATTTGGAGGACGTGTATACCATTTACGTAAAATATTTGTCAATGGTAATAAATTTTGGCTGTGCAACAAGTCAAAATGCAAAGGGAGTATAACATCTTCCTTTATCGAGGGTCAGCAAGGAAGTGAAATCAGTCATGATAAAAATATAGTTGTGAAAGAAAATCCTCACAACCCCGATTGCCACCATAACTTTACCAAATGCGAAATTTAAAAAAAATTGAAGATTTAAAAACTCAAATTTGTAACAATTATGAACCGATCCAAAAACAATATGAGCAAGTAGTGTGTGAACTAAAGGATAGCGGTGCACATTTGATTTCGGATGTACCGGGTTTCTGCAGTGTTAAGAGTGGTTTATATGCCGCTAGAAATAAAACATTTGAATGTAACCAAACTACACTGTCAACTGCCAGAAAACGTAGAAATATCCAAAAAAATTTATAGTTTTTTATTGGCTGACTGATGATATTAGAATTTTAATTTTTTGCCATTCTGAGATAAAAGAGATGTTACTTGTTCATTTTGACATTTTTTTTACTTGATGGTACATTTAAGGTGTGCCCATTTCCATTCAAACAATTGTATAGCATTCACGGCTATATTGCAAATTCCAAAAAAATAGTACCATTATTTTTTGCTTTTCTTGAAAACAAGAAACAAAAAACATATGATTCCCTGCCTGGAAACCATCAAAGATTTTGATCTATTTTGAAAAATCAGCTATTAATGGCATCAGAAAAGCATTTCTAAATAAAGATATCAAAGGTTGCTTTAACCATTTATGTCGCAGCCTTTTTAAAAAAGCGAACAAGCTAGGAATCAAGTCAAGAGTACAGAAGCGACATGTCATCCGATGTTCAGGTTTAGCTCGATTGCCTTTAAAATATATTACCTCGGGTTACAAATATGTCCTGCAGAAATCTCCCAAAACTGATCTAATATCAAAATTTAACTCGTATTTTCATCAATATTGGCTACAAGATTTAAAATTTATTAAAATGTGGTGTGGTGAAGGGGAACTGATTAGAAGTAATAATCATTTAGAAGGATGGCACTCAAGAATAAATCGGTTTGTTCTCAATAAAAACCCATCTATAGCAAATTGTTGGTCATTCTATTGCGGGAAACAAAAATTAAATCACTGAATTCGGAAGCTAAACAACGAAGATACAACAATTATGACATAATTAACACAGAAATAAACGCAACTATAGAGCAATATTAAAGAATAAAGAAATCACCGTCCGACATTGTGTGGAAATTATAGCACCATTTATGATTTAATTTTTCTGATACTTTATAAAATCGCTATGATTTAGTTGCAAAATTATAAAATTTATTATAATTTTTAGTTAAGTATGATTTGTTAGATAGCAGAAAGTTGGTATTTTTTTAGACGAGTAGGGTATAATACCAATTTATGATTTGTAATAAATGTTGTGTAAACAGTTTAAGACTTTTTTAATGCTCACAAAAGGAAGTTTAAAAAAATAATGTCGACATACAAAAGCCTAGCGATTGTGTAGTGGACCCCCGCTGGCTGCGAAGGACCACTAAAGATGTAGCGATCCTTACAAGGACCAAAGATGTAATGGACCCCCGCTG
>NJDC01001362.1:40905-53141 GCA_002245475.1 Calephelis virginiensis
TCCACACTTATACAATCTATCCTTTTTTTGAAGGTAAATTTGTTATATTAGGTGTTTTATGTAAATATTAGTTTAGTTGCAAATTTGTATGTTATATATACTAAGAGTGTAATTTTTTTGCCAAATGAATATTCCTGAGTTGAAGTTTACATTTGAAATTTTACTCTTTTTGGTTTGTACTCTGGTTGTTTTTGTACTTTTTTTTAAAGATATGACTGTATCGTATTTCATAGTGGTTTCATAATTTTGAATGAAGTCATCATTAAGTAGAGACTTACACTTCTATATCCACATGTAACTGTTTTCTTAATTCTTAGGTCAAATTAATAAAGCTTATTTATAATGAGTGATAATAATTTTATTTAATACTCTAATATTAATAATTGCAACAAATTAATGATGTCTCACACATAGGTAAGGCACCAAAATCAGCAAACTTATCTATGTGTAGAGCCCATAAGTCTTAAACCCTTGCATTTAGTATGATGCATATTGTAAGATTATGCAAGTGAAAGAGCTGAAGAATATTTTAAATTATAAAGCCAACAAATAAATAAGTGGACATAAAGGCTAAGCGTAGGTACACTGGTACAACCATCCTCTGCCTACTGCTTAGATGGGCGTGAATATACTTTTGTTTCACTTATGGCGTGGCCAGATGGCGTCACTTAGTTGTCACTTTGTTGTCGCCAAAATGTCAAGTTGCCAGTCTATAGAGTATTGTAGTCTTTGGTTCTCTTATTAGTCTGTGCATACGAATATAACGTTTACAGTTGTAGATGCAAAGAGTAAAGTAACTGTCCATAAATGTAGATCGGACTATTTAAAATAAAAACAGAAAACAAAAACTGGTATACTGAAAATTTGCGAATATTAAAATAATTATTTTGCTGGAGCTAATGTTTACGAGCTTAAAAATTTACCGACTTACACATTCCCAAAGCCAAATTGGTCACTTTTGAAGGAAGTTCAGTTAGCAGACCCCGACTTCAACACTAACAGACCCGTGGACTTGTTGTTGGGTGCAGACATTTTTTGCGACATTATTTAAGACGGCATTTGTAGAGCGGAGCCTAATTTGCAGATCGCCCAAAGGACACGTTTAGGCTGGCACGTTAGGCCATGACTTAATGGAATTCAGCCTGAACCTACATCAAGATCTGCTGAGCTTTATTATCAAATGAGACAACACTAATTTGCATTTACGTCTGACACAAAGAAAATGTTCAGACAGATCTGTGTCTCCAAGCTCGATCAAAATTATCAGAAAATCATTTGGCTTAATTTTGTATTAGAACCATTGCGAGATTATCAACTGACGACTGTGACTTATGGTACTAAGGCCACGTTTGTCTTAGCAATGATGACTCTCCGTCAGTTGGCGATTGATGAAAAGTCAAAATATGAGGGAAATTCAGCCCCAGAGGCGGCAAAAACACCAATGTATGGTTAATATGTAATTATGGGTCATATACCGTTCAATAAGCAAAAGTCCCTTGTACGAGACATATCAACATTATTGCAGTCTGGAGGATTCCAATTATGATAATGGAAATCAAATCAACCTGAAATTTTATAAGAAATAAGTTAAGTTGCCGAGCAGGAAGATTACAGTAGTAAGCAATCTGAATGTCAGTCAAAAACACTAGGTCTATGATGGAGCTTCCAGTAAGATGAGTTTACATTCACGTGAGGCCTACAAACATCAAAACAAGCAGTATGTACAATCCGCGCTCATTAATATTTCGCTGTTCCCGTTTTATTTTGTATAGGTAGTTTATTTATATTGATGCACTTCGAATTTGTGAGACTGTTTTCGCTAACTTAAATGAGCCCTTTGGCTACATATAATATTGTTCCTGATTCGCAATCCGAGCGTCGAACGACACGCTGGCATTCCAGTTGCAATCAACTCGACCAGCAATTAATTATAAAAAAATAACTTTATTATAACTGACAGCCTAACTACTTCTAATATCTATTACTCTTCTAATATGATATTCAATACAATTAACTTAGGAACTACTATATATACTAATTACATATGTTTAGTCAGCGAAGTGACGAGTGGAGCTGACGAAGCTAATATTGGTAGGGGTGGCAGCCTTAACTCCACCCTCCTCAAGAGAGAAATTATCCGAAGGCTTCGCAGAAGTCTCAGGAGAATTTCGGATAATATTTTTACATAGAGATTCCTTATATATATATACACATTGCAAAGATTATAAGAAAAACTTTAATTACTATATAAATATTTAAAGTCCATACACTGATAGTATCATACACAATATGCGTTTTAAAGTCCGTTTCACTTAAATCAGTTTTCTTTAGATCACTTAATAGAGTCTTCACGTCGTCCAGGGCTACTCCTTTGAAGTCCAAGGGTGATGCAGTTTTATGAAGTTCTTTGTGGATTTGCGGTAGCACCACCGTTGTCATCTGAAGACTGGTGGAAGCCTTCCATGGTCTCGCAAATGTCGCTAACAGTAATGGTAAAAGTACCTTGTAGGTTGTTCCTTTTTATTTCAGTTTTGCAATTTTCTGTAACTATAATGCTACTCCTAGAATATAGTAGGCATTCTTGATTAGAGATTTTATGGATTTTGATGTTTTCAATGCTGATAGAGGTTTGGTGGCAGTGACTAAAGTTGTTCTTTATAGTCATTAGCTCCTCGATACATGTCGCCTTTGGGAATTGTGGGATATTCTCTTCGTTGCAAATGTGCCTCGCAGTGTCGATTTTTGTACAGGCGCTAGCTACTGGTTTGAAACGTAACTTGTTCACCAAAAGGTACGGGTATTCTGGGATAATGGCATAAGAGTGGTTTTTTGAAAGGTTATATATAGGAATAGGAATTATCTTATAGGACATGTACGTGTCTGTTTGCACTAATGGTACCTCTAAAATGAATACTAAGTTCTTATTATCTATATATGATTTTAAACTAACACTATTTAACTACTTTAACTAGATTTCCCTACTCACGGGGTATATTAATGGAGTGTGTTTTTGGATTTCTAGAATTTCTAGAAAAATGTTCAAAATTTCTGTAGTGATAAGTATAGACTGATGGGTATGAAGTTTACTAAAAGCTATTGCCGTTTCAATTTCCATTATAATATCATAAATAGTGCGAAAGTTATTCAAGATTTGGTTAAAACTATTTAGGATGGAAAACATGTTATTTATTTTAGTGTCATTTTGACGAAATACTTCTAATTGATTATTTTTTAATCAAGGTGCCTTATATTAAAGTTCATAGTACTAGATATATTTACTAACTTATCGAATACTTTTTGGATAACGGATATCTTGTGTTGAGCAGAGTGTTCGCTGCCTTCTAACATCCTGATCTGCTCTTTGTATGTAAGGGCATCGTCGTTGTCTAAGTTGCCTATTATAAGCTAAATAAATGACCCTAACGGGTTAAAACTTCCCCTTTTTACCCTGACAGTGGGCAACATTTGTTGTATTCTTGTTTCGCTAATGTATATAAGAGAGTCGATCTGTATTTCTAAACCCAAAAATTCCTTTTTAAGATCGTTCTGCGAAAAATATTTATCCCTAATTTTATTATACTGAATAATATTATCTAATTTCTTATTAATAGATTCTAAACCTACGAGCTTAATTATGTCCCAGTGACTACTCTGAATCACTGCCATCCCAATCCGGATCGGAGCTATCCCCGGACTCGTATCCAGGGTTTGGATTTTGAGCGCTAGTGCTAGGCTCGCAATCCCCAGCATCAGCAGTTTTACATTCTCAATGGCTACTTTTGTATTCCTTTTCCCTAATTTAACTGGTAACGTATTATGGATAATGTCGTCAGTGGCTTCCGCTTTTTCGTAACGTGGTAAATGCTTTGCTTTCCTAGTTCTTGTGTTTTTCATAAAAAAAATTGTCATCCTTTTTTACGCTATCGGTACATTTTTCATCGCCTTCCTTTTCCCTGACAGCAATTTCTTCAGTGCGCATTTTGTTACTTAAAAATTCGTATAAAATTTTTAAACGTTTCTTATGGTCTTGTAGAAGTTTTTGTAATAGATTCCGTTCGCGGTCTATATCAAAAACGTCCCCTGAATCTGTATGCCCGAAGCTTTCGGGCATACAGCAGCAGATAGCTACCTCGAAGGGTGTAAAGTTTGTTGTGCTATAGATAGTATTAATATAAGCCATGATCGCGTATGTCATAACCGAACAGGCGTCCAAATCTTTCTTATCGTGTTTAGCTAATCTATAAATTTCTATGATTGTGGAATGAAATCGTTCCACCATAGACATTGAAGTTGGATAATTAGGAGTTCCTATGTGTAAATCTATTTATATAAATTCAAAAGTTTCTTAATCAGCTTGTTGTTAAATTCGGCCCCGGAGTCACAATTAATATTTTGCGGTAACCCGTATATACTAAAGTATTTAATAAGTGCCCTGAATACTTCTGGGCTGCTTCTGTTCGGTATCTCAAGGGCTTGTCCGAGCTTGCTAAACGCGTCAACTAACGTACGATAATATTAATTTTCAATGCATAATAAATCAATAAAAACTTCTTGGAATGGACAATCTTGTGTAGGTGTTAACTGAATAGGGGGTTTAATGGGTTTTCGCTCGTATTTCATTTTTTTTCACAGCTCGCAACCATTAATGACGGCTGTTATGGTTTCTTTCATATTATTCCACCAATAATGGCTTTTCATTTTATTAATAGTTTCCCGTATGCCCATATGACAAGTTTTTCCCTCATGGTATTGTTTTACAACGTAGCGTTGGTCTTCCTCCGACTCATTTATTATGCTATAGGAAGGCAAACAGGCAGACGGATTTCCTGATGGTAAGAAATTTACACCGCCTAGAGACACCAAAGATGGTAATGGTGCATTGCCAACTTGAGGTCCGCATGTTAGGCCTCGAGCAAAAGTAAGTTTACCGGCTACCTTACCCTCCGAACCGGAACACCATATGACGTTATGGCGGCAGGAACAGGTAAGGCAGTGGTACCAATCCGGGCGAGTCGCTGCGAAACTCTGCCACCTAGTCAGATGTCATTTTCTGTGCATTCTATTAACTTTAATGAGCCTTTTTTATAAAGTTTTTTCACTACTTTAGTAAACGTTTTTCTAAAAGATTCACTCTCGAAATAGATAAAATACTTATGTTTGAAATCGCCATATTCCTCAAAAAAAATTTTCCTTTATGTGGACCTCTAGAATTCTTTGGCTTTTATTTGACCTGTCATTTACGCATTAGTTTGTCCCTTAACCATTCATGTACTACTATTTGTCTAGGTTTCGTGTCTATCGCCTCTGATAAGAAAGGGATGATTTCCTGTTCTTGATCTGATTTCGAATCCGAGTCAGAGTCTGAGATTTCGATCGTCTCTGGCTCAGGTTCCTGACTGCTGAGTTTCGCGAGGTCGGCCTCTAACTCCCTGACCACATTTTGCACTCTTTCATCGTCGTCGCCTATCTTTACTATCATAGACTCGAGATCGTCGTTATCTATAACATGTAGTTTTATGCGCGACAATGCATCTGCGTTAGTATTTTGAGGTCCCTTTTTATATTTTATTTCAAAATTAAACTCTTCTAAGCGCAACCTCTATCTAATTAGTTTGCTATTGGGTTCTTTAAGTGAATATAACCACACTAGCAGTCGGTGATCGGTGTAAATCGTGAACTTATTGCCATAAAGATATGGTCTAAAATATTTAACCGCCCAAAAAGTCGCTAATAACTCTTTTTCAATAGTGCTGTATTTTGTCTGTGTGGTTGATAGCGTCCTACTAGCATAGGCAATTGGCTTATCCATACTTACGGGGCCCTGTGATAATACAGCTCCTAACGCGAAGTTACTTGCGTCTGTTGTAAGCAAAAACTGTTTACTGAATCCCGGGAACTGTAACAGTGGGGAGTTGGTTAACAATTTTTTACAAGTTTCGAAGCACTCTTTATATTGGTCGTCTATTATTATTTTATTTCCCTTTTTCAAACACGCTGTAAACGGGCGAGGTTTTTTAGCAAAATATCGTATAAATTTCCTATAACACCTGATCAACCCTAAGAAGCTTTTAATTTC
Source organism: Calephelis virginiensis (assembly GCA_002245475.1). Taxonomy (NCBI): domain Eukaryota; kingdom Metazoa; phylum Arthropoda; class Insecta; order Lepidoptera; family Riodinidae; genus Calephelis; species Calephelis virginiensis. The sequence goes on from NJDC01001362.1 coordinate 46,982, forward strand.
GGTGACGGTTATAGGTTGTGGATATTGCAGGATAGCCTGTATCTTGTCATTGTTGGGTTATAAACCCTCGTTAGTTATGGTATGATCTTAGTATAATACTTCCTTACGGAGAAAATGCGATTTATCTAATTGAATTTTTAAATTTGTTTTTCTAAATCTATCGAATACTAATCTAAGTTTCTGGGAAATTTCTGTAAGACTTTTTGAGAATATGATGACGTCATCGAGATACACTAGGCACTGTATGCTCTGTAGGCCTCTCAGAACGTTATCCATTGCTCGTTGAAAAGCTATATTTTACATGCATGCAATTTTTCTCGTTAATCCAGGTCAGATGAGTAGAATAAAGCATATACCTCTCTGCTAGGCAGCTTGTAAGAGGCGAGTACTGGTTAAAATTTAGGTAAAAAAGTAAGTAAATATCTTCACGGCCATATCCGCGAGAGGGTTGGTAGAGGCACAACCAGGACACCCATGACTAGCCGAAGATACTAATGTGATGGATGGCAACTTTTTTTATTTAGAAAATTGAAAAAACCAGAATTCTTTTTTGTTAAAATTTATGTTTTTAGTTTTGTAGTTTGTTTTGCAGCAACTTGCCCGGGTCGCACCCGCTTTACCTATTCCTGTCGTCTTAATGATTATGTCATGTTGCGATCCGGAGGTTAGAGTAGCCGGTATAATTACGCAATAGGCCTAACATCTCGGCCAAAATCTTAATTAAAAACAATAAACTACTGCGACGCTGTTACTAAAGAGATTAGTTAGGTATTTTTGATACTTAAACGCCAACATTTCATTTCAAATAAAATCATGTACGAAGAGTTACCTTGTTCTTTATTTTACGGTCAAAGACGACTGACAGTTATTATATGAATAAAAAATTAAAATATAAACAGTTAATACTAATTTATGTCATACGTACCGTGCAGCAATCAAAGTGCATTTCAACGTTTCCATTAAACACGATAGTTAAATAAGGTGATGCCATTGAATGATGTTGCTGATACGTGTAATTACACATATCTACTATAAATGCAGTACAACACGTTCGGTAACTTTTGTTGCTTGTAATATCCACACGGTCATAGTTGAAATATGAAACTCATTTTAATTTTACTAATTTTTGGCATCGAAGCTTCGCTAAATCCTTATGGTTCTACAATTATCAAGGATTATGCTAATTGTGTTTATAATTTGATCAAAGAAAATTTTGCAAAGCCTGGTTTATTAGTGTTTGCAAACTCATACAATATCAGTGTTACAGTTTTGAAAATCCGAAATGAAGTTTTGAAAAGAATCCATCGAAGTAACGATTATGTAGTACAAATAGTTACTCCTGACGATAATATGGAAATATGTTGTGATAACAATTCATATGATATCAGCTTGTTGCATATGAATCAGCATAAAGTGATCCCTTTAACGAAATATTACCTTATTATTATTGATAATTTTAATCATTTTTCGGGAGTTGTTAAAAACATGATTAAATCAGATAATTGGAACCCAGAAGCGAAATTTGTAATATTTTTAATAAACTTTAAATTAAAAAAATATGAAGAATTTATAACAAAAATTATGGATTGTTTGTATAAATACAATGTTATTAATGTTGTAGTAGCCGTTCCTCAGGTAGAGAACATGAGAAACGCTATAATTTGTAGCTGGAAACCGTATGATCCTCCAAAATATTGTGGATATTTTCACGAAAGTGCAAAAGACAGGTTTGTCATTGAAAATATTTGTGAACGAGGTGTAGTTAAATTTGACAAAAATTTGTTTTATAACAAGTTTCCTTTGAACATGCATCAGTGTCAATTAACAATTCTTGCTTTAGAAAAAAATCCTTTCATTAGTAGTAATAAATATGACCCGAACATTGAAAAATTTGTCATTGAAACATTATTTAAACAATTCAATTTGACTAGCCGTTACATATTTTCCAACGAATTTCGAGGTGAGAGAAACACAGCAGGAAAATGGGATGGTGGCCTAAAACATATTGTTGCAAAAAAAGCTCACATACTAATGGGCGCCATTTTTCCCGATTTCGATGTACATGAGGATTTTGAGTGCAGTTTACCTTATCTAGCAGATTCTTATACGTGGGTTGTACCACGTGCTTATCCTTCACCGCCTTGGGTTGCTCTTGCAATAATATTTCAGCATCAAGTATGGTATTCTGTTATCATAGGATATTTTGCTTGCACTATCATTTGGAAAATACTGGGATATTTTTCTGATGATTCCACATACAACAAATCAATAGGTCACTGTTTTTTAAGCACCTGGTTATCAACATTAGGTTTTTGTGCATACGTTCGGCCAACCAAACAAAGTCTTCGTATATTTTATGTGTTTTTTAATCTATATTGTATTGTTTTCATAACTGCATATCAAACAAAATTAATCGATGTATTACAAAATCCAACTTCCGAACAACAAATTGATACTATAGAAGAGTTAGTATCAAGTGGTTTAAAATTTGGAGGCTTAGAACAATTGCACGATTTGTTTGTAAATTCTAGTGACCCTTTTGATAATTTTATTGGACGGGAATGGATTGACGTAGATAATATGACAAAAGCAATGCTGGATGTTGTAATTCATAGAAATTTTTCAGTTCTGTGTAGTCGTCTGGAATTAGCTCATATTACTGCTACTACAACAGAATTGAATGATGTATTTGGAGGTTACACCTATTTTGCATTTGAAAAAGACGTTTTCAGTGTGCCTTTAGAAATGATATCATTAAGAGGATTTCCATTTATGAAATACTTATCAAAAACTTTAGGGTTTCACAAACAATTAGGGATAAATGATGGAGTGAGGCGTCAATTTGCTGCTGCTAATATGAGAAAGCGTGCAAGATTAATGAATTATATTAACAAAGGGGCTAAATTTAAACCTCTATCGATTTCGCATTTACAAGGAGGGTTTTTAGCACTCGCTATAGGAGCAGTAAGTGGTATGTTAGTACTAATTGCAGAAATTGTTGTTAATACTCAGTGTTTAAAAATGTAAGTTTAAAACAATAGATAAACTTAACTTATATATATTATAATAAATATAAATTTTGATAAATTTTGGTTAAATGTTCTTTTTAACAAAAAAACTGTAAAATATGTTTGTTTTGTTTATCGTGTTTGCATATTTTGTACTGCTAAGAAGGAAGCTGTTTTATATAATTAAAAAAGGGTTCAAGTAAATACAACTGAACAAAAAACTAAAAACAAAGTAAGTAAGTAAGTAGTAAGTAAGTTTTTTAACTTATTACATTAAGTAAACAGCTACAGTTTATTTTAGAGTGCTTTCCCTTTCCCTTTACCTTTGAGGCCATTGAGACGATAAAATAATTTTATGTGGTCAACGTAATTTTGATTTATTCACATAAGTACAACACGATACGTCATACATATGGGTAGAAAACACCTAAATAATTCTTTCTTTGTTTTAATTAAAATATAGCTATTCGGTTTGCACTCGTTTTCAAAATTTAACTACTTGGTACTTTTTTAAATTGTTACTTGCCGCTGTATTTATACATTTTTGCAGTTATTAGTTTTATAATAAGTAAAAATGAACTTGAGCTTTATCTTTGATTTTTTGTCAGTGTACCTGGATTATATGTAACTAACTACCTACTTCATTTTCAATATCAGTGTACTTACTTAATTTAATTAAATAAATTTATTTTTTTGAGACAAGCTAACGTCTTTAGGTCTCATGCTGCCTTTCTTTCGTTTCGTATTTACATTGCTTGTTGGTAATTTCATTACTTGTATTTTTAACTCAGTTTCATTTAAAGTAGTCGTATTTTTGTAGAAATTTTGCTGAGCACTCACTTGACTAATTTTTACTTATTGCTATCTTTTTTTTAACGAAAAAGTAACAGGAAAAGACGGAACACTTTTTACACAGATTAGTCTGTATACGACATTTCTATAGACATGTAAACTATCATTCTAAAAATGTTGATTAAAAAAATCACAATTGGACATATCCGCACCGACATTGGACATGTCTAAAATGTTCCATCTCTTTTGTTTTTGCTTCATTTGAAAAAGATAGCATGCATCTGAAATAAGTTTAGTTTGTGAACAGCAGAATCACTTCCTTTTTTAAAGTTATGTTTATCAGGTAAATAGCATCCTTTTCCGTGCTCATAAAATGAGATTTGCCAGCAGTAAAAAAGACTACTTTCTTCGTGGAAATGTACTCAAACTTGAATTAGAAAAACTGCATCCGTCTTTTGTCATTAGATCTGCCAAAGCTCAATACTACTTAAGTATTTAAATTTCAATTTTGATTCCTAATTAAGAGCAGAGTATTTCTTAAGATTTTTTTGACGTGACAACGTCTTAAATTAGGTTGTGGCTGGGAGACACTCTTGAAAAAGTGTAACGCCCGCTCACGTCTGTTACGATGAGTCACCGAACGAGAGAGAGGTCCGCCGGACCGGTATAATGTTTTAGTAAACAAAATTTATTTTTAAAGTTAAAATTTGTGCATTTATTATCTTCATTCAATTCCTTGTTCCTATTGTGCAATTTAATAATATTCATATCAATAAATATTTTACCGATAAAAAGACGTTGTCACGTAAAATCTTCGCCCTTAAAACCAAATTTACAGGCAACCATTTTTTTTATTTCAAATCCACAATTTGATTACTTACCACATATAAAAGCATTTTAACCTTCAAGTGGGCGCACGTAGTCAAATCGACCGCGCTTAATACATTTTCGTTCATATTATTATTATTAGTCATTACATGCATTTCTCATTTTTAGTAGCCTGTGACTATGTCATTTGGAATAAAACAAAGACTACCGTTGCTCTGGGCGCTCTCCCCACTCCACAAATTGTAATTATTGTTTTAGATCCAGCGTTGTCGTCGAAAAGACTACACGCGCCTGTAGTCAAAAAGATTACGCACGACGCTCAACGCGACATATACTTATTACACGCTTGTAGTAATTCCTCGGTCGTCGCTCAGTATTATCTAAATAAGGTTGGAGTTTTGTTGTTCTTTTATAAAATGAGTCGTCTACGGTACAAAGAGAAGACGAAGAAGAGATTGAATCCGAGTCATACTGCTCGGACTCAGATGAGGATAATTGGCCACTTTTGGAAATACATAGCTGTTTTACAGGGCGCGATAAAGTAACAAAGTGGTAAAAATCCAACAATAACCGAGTGATCGAGTGCAAAATATTGTTACGGAAGACGCTTCTTGTCATAGACATGGTGTGGGGGTGACAATATTAATGCAAGCCTGGAATTTATTCATTTCAAAAAATATTATTGAAAACAATATTAAAACATACCAACGAATTCATTCAACAAAAGCGCCATCGTTTAACAGAATATTGGACTGAATACCGACAGATTTGGTGCAAATTAGGGCACTTTTCGAAATGTTATTAGCTGGGTCCTTGAAGATATGCCAATTTAGAAGATTTAGACGCAAATGATGGGACAGGTATTCCTATTTTTCCAGTCCAGTACTTCCAATGTCAGTGAAAAGAGTTAAATTTCTAGTGAATTCATTGCGATTTAATGATGCTACTAAGCGACAAGCTCATTGTATCCTAGACAAAGCTGCGCCAACAAGAGAAGTTTTAGAAATATATGAAAACTTTCTCTTACCGTATTCATTGGGAAAGAACGTTGTAATCGATGAGATTAAGGTAGATTTTCGAGTAAAATGTCTTTTTCGTCAATACATAAAATCAAAGCCCGACAAAAACGGAATCAAACTTTATCGTTAGTATATGCGTCTACGTTTTAAAGGGCTTATCGTTTGAGTAATGCTGCTGCGGATGTCATGGAGAGGCTAATTACACCAATTTTTGGCACTGGAAGATACCTTACAATCGATAATTGGTACACCAGTGTGCTACTGATAAACGACTTGGCCAAGCATTATAAGATTTCTGTTGTAGGTACCAAAGGTAAAAACAAGAAAGAAATGCCTCGTTGTTTTATAGATAATGAAATATAATTTATGAAAGATGTAAAATAAGCCTTTATTTTGCTAATTCCGCGTGGCAAATAATCCTCCAAACGACACAGAATGTGACAAGCCTAACTGACGTTCCCACCACCCACCTCCGCGACCAGCACACGACTATAGGAAGAGCTCGGGAAACAA
>NJDC01001362.1:58010-74768 GCA_002245475.1 Calephelis virginiensis
TAACGTTGAAATAAGCACAGAATTATGCAAAGCGAGTCTAGCTTTTTGACTTAAAACCTCGCTTTGGAATAGCTTACCCAACGCTCCATTCACATTATTCCCTGCACTCACTCTCCTCTCTACATCCGCGGTGTACCTTCCATCCCTGCTAAAAGCACAACCAAGATATACAATATCATTCACTTATTCCAGCACTACATCATCAACCAAAACTCTTATTTATTATATTATTTTAGAAATAGTGAGAAACTACATGTGCCTAACCAAAACACAACATTTACAAAAATAGTGTGTTTATAACCAAATTATTAACAATCTTAAATCACTCCCATTAAAAAGATTTCGAAAGAAGTAATTTAACTTACTTTTAGAGAAAACATAATATTATATTGTTAAAGATTTTCTTGCAGAAAATAATGAAGTATTTCTATTAATAAGTTCTCTCCCCCCCTCTCTCTCTCAATCTCTATCAATCTCTAGTAATCTCTATCTCTATCTCTCTTATGGAGATAGACAGACAGAGAAACATGAGATAAAAAATATAAAAAAAGTAATAAAATTATTAAAAAAAAAATGAAAATGATAATGAAAAAATTAGAAAATGAAAAATAAAAAAAATAATAAAAAAACTGTCCGACCCGGGGTTCGAACCCGGGACCTCATGCAGTCAAGTCCAACTACTGAACCGCTAGACCACAGAGAAAAAAGTGTCGTGACATCATTTTCGTAAATATTTTTTCCGTCTAGCCCCCATTCACAACGCGCAATAAGGAACTTCGTTCCAATAATTTAATTTCAGAAATGTTGGTTGCCAAGGAGTTTGTTTCACCGTTTCTTGTCCTGCCTGGCTAGATTTGGAAACGGTGGTAGGAAAAGACCGATTGGTGATAGTCGTGGTTGCCGGGGAGTTTGTTTTGCTCTCACTTCTCTTGTATGGCTGGGTTTGGAAACGGTGGTAGTTTATGGTAGGTAAGTGTTAACTTAATTTACATTCTAAAAACTGTTTGTATTAATAAATAATCTTGTAAAGAATACAAAAAAAAACAGTATGTAAATAGAAAGTAAGTAAATAACGAATTCGATAAATACTAATTGAAATATTTGCACACTGCAAGTTGGAATGCCTAAATAATTTAGTAACATCTTTATAACACTCATATTCCGCAAATAGTCATTTGTTTCTTTTCTTTTTCTTTAGGAAATTCGAGTTCCTTGTCTGAAAAGCCGTAATTACATTTTTCGCAATTACGTCCTTTTTAAAACCAAATAACAAAATGAATACGCGTATATAAATTTAAGCAAAACATGCTTCAAACTAAAGTTTAAATTATTTGACCTTAAGCTAGAATAGTTAACATAAACCGTTAAGTTAATCTTCACTTTAGACAAAACTTCAATTATCTCAGAACCAACGTTGACCTAGTTAAGGCCTCTTTTCTTGTAACGGCAGAATATGTTAAATGACTTGATAATTATGAGTAATTAGTTTAGTTATTTGATTGTTTAGTGCGATTGAATAGTCAATTTATCGGCATAAACATATGAAACTATAAAACCATGCGATCATTTCATACTTGTTATTTTGCATAGCTAATGTAGTAAAACGCCGATTCGAAACATTCCTGGACAAGCTACACAAATTGATCTTATCCCAAAGTAACCAAATTATATGCTTATGGTTATGGGTGTCAGTCAACGATACTAATATAAAGAAATACTTTAATAAACAATATAATAAATTGAATAAACACCTAGATCTAGAAACATATCTCCCCCGTCGCAAATAGAACTTGAATCTTACGGGTAGTTGGTGTAGTTAGGCGCAAACGGTAACCTATAAGCAAAGGAGCAGGCGAATAAATGGCGGCAAAACAAATTTAGCAACATTTGTCAGCAAACAACTTCAGGGTCGAGTGCATATTTAAAATTATTAAAACGTTTCGTACTAATAAACACTCAAATATCCCTAATTGCTTTTGATGATTTACGGAAAGCAAGCGCCGAAATAAAATTATTTTTAAACAAAACATTTATTCCATATTTGCGTTCCAAATAACAAGTTAGGCTTAAGCTAAGACTAGTAACTATAGTACTATAACTAGTTAATTTAATAAAATTTTGAATTAACACAGTGTGTGTGAATTATTTGTCATATGAACGTTAAATTTTCTGCTAAATTACAATGTTTACAAACAAACTACTTGTTAGAATGTTAATATAACCACTTATTTATTATAATAATCATAACGAACATTTATACATTACTTTTATCTTGTTGAAATGGCCCTTATAAAACACAATCTTATATAACACAATACTAAGTATATTTTTTTTTACATATAAGTATGTATTTACATTATGAAATGTATGCAAAATAATATGTACATTACACATTTAAATTACGTAGAAATTATTTACAAGGTTCAATTTTAATCTCATCAAGTGTCATTTATTAATTATTAAGCATTATGTATTTTATTTATATTAAGCTGAAAGTCACCTATGCTTCGGTAAGCTCGTCGTTGACTAAAGACCGGGAAAAGTTTTGGGATTCTGTGAGGGATGTTCTGAATATGTCTGGGAAATGAAAGAATGATTGATTATGTGTGATAACTTGAATAGTTGATTGGAGATGCGACGGACCGGGTACGAGGCCGTTCTTGGACCCTATGATGATAAGAGAGAGAATAATGCTGATAAAGAAAATGGTTGTGGATTTATGAGTGGAAAGATTTCTTCTTATGTCTAAGGCTGCATTTTTACCAGAGATCTGCGAGGATGCGTAGCAAAGGAATGAGTTTAAGAATCGTCATCCAATAAAGCCGTGCTGACCGAGGCGAGGTAAATTAAGCGATTCTATTGGTTCGTTACAACCACACCCCCCGCTACGTATCGTCGCACATCTTTGGTGGAAATGCAGCCTCACACTATATTTCAACATAAGGACATACATTCGTAGAAGAAGAAGGAGTGATCAACTAAATATGATAAATCTGATTTCGGTTGATAATCGCTTCCGAAATCGTTCAATGGATACGAGAGCCTACAGGGGCTCTACTCTTAACACGGACCACTATTTGGTTAGTATCAGGTTTAGAGCCTCTTTAAGGTGAGGAGACATTGGTGATTGCTTGTGCCATTATAATTGGTTAAAATATTAAGAATGAAAAGTTGTGAAACCCTAATTTAGGAAGCTTGTATGGGATTCAAGTCAAAGGCAGACGGGATAATGTGTGCCTAGCGGATTTAAAGGTTGATGACTGTTGAAATTGTTTGAAAGATAGCATGATGGATATCGCAAAAGAGGTATGTTAGAGTACAAAGATGTACAAGTCAATGAATTATGACGCCCACCATGCGTGTAGGAGGTAAAATCATTCTTTGAAAGAAAGAAAAACGCCTGGCTAGACTACATATAATGTTTGCAATTAAATGACAATATGACAGAGTCTAAGGAAGAATTGCACCGTTGTTGCAAGATAACCACCAAACTCTTAATGAATGAGCAGCGTGAAAGGTAAAGTGTAAAACTGGAAGAGAGGTTGGCTATTAACTTCAAGATCTTACCTTCAAGAAGGCGGTATAAGGTTTCTTCCAGACCTACCAGATGTACGTACGTACCAGATGTACGTATCAGGCGTTTTCTTTTCGAAATATCGTAGAGAGGCATCTCGCTGTAGTCCAGTAGATTTTCGGTGATTTTGTGGACCTGGAAAAAGCGTTTAATAGGAAAGGAAGGAACTTAAGGAACTCTGGGACATTTTGGCTGATTATGGGATAGACAGGTTCCGGATACGCGCTGTTTAGTCTTTGTATTTAGATTGTGAACCACATATGTGAGTGGAAAGCAGCATATCGCCTTGGTTTGATGTTAACATTGGCGTTAAGCAGGGCCGTGTGTTGTTAGCATGCTTGTTTATCTTGTGTTTGGACAAATGCCTACAAAATTTAAGATCAATGAATTTCGGAATATAAAGCAGAACGGATTTAAAATATAGAACTGGAACAAGTGAATGATATTGTACATCTTGGTAATGCTTCAAGCAGGACTGGAAGGTGCACAAAGGATGTAGAAAGGAGAGTGTGTGCAGAAAATAGTGTGAATGGAGCGCTGGCTAAGTTATTTCAAAGTGAGATTTTGAATCATTGTACTAGACTCATTTTGCATGATTCTGTTGTTATCTCAATGTTGTATGGAATCGAGAACTGGGTATAAAAATATGACATTGCGGTCGAAATGAGAGCGTCACGGTAAATCTGTGGTGTAACGCTCGCTAACCGGATTCATAACTTTGAGATCCGAAAAAGAGTGGGATTGAAAGAAAGTGTTGTTGGTAAAATAAAAAAGGACATGCTCCGTTGGTTCAGTTATGAGAAAAGAATGACTGATGAAAGATTGACAAAGCAGATATACAATGCAAATGTGGATGTATGTAGGTACCCGGAGAGACTTAGGTTGACATTCCACGATCAAATCGCTCTACTATTTTTGGAGGGTGGTGTCAAGGGTATCCGAAATCGGCGTGTTTGTATGAAAAGGATAATGAATGTAGAGGGAGCCAGACAATTCTGCCAGGGTCGTAATACTTGTTACTCGTTACTCTGTGACTACCACGTAAGGGACTTTGCATGAAGATCACATATGTATGTGTGTATAAGTGTCATTTAAAAATGTGTATGTTTGCGAAATTATACATTTAATTTGCCTCTATTTCTATCCGAAAATAATATTTCAATTTAAGTTTTTTTTAACATAACAAAATTACATTCAGTAGATAATATCGTTACACTTTACATCACTGATAACTACTTGAAACACATACTGATACGATTTTATCATTATAAAAGTAATAATAACAAAAATATAATCTTTTTAGAAACACGAATCTTAGAATTTAAAATAAATATTTTTTAGAAGCTCTGTGATTTCTAGCGAGCGCGAGCACATTTCGTTATTCTCTTGTTTATATTTTGTTGTTTGATAGGATATTAAAAACATTTTTCTTGTAGAGCTCTAGTTGAAAACAAGTAAATTGATTAATGTAATAAATGTTGATATTATGCTTTTACCTTTGAGTTGTTGCTATGGAGCTAAATGGAGCTTTCACCCTACCCCTCTCATTCTATACATATAACTACCAAGGCTGTTTAACACATAAATATTTATGTTGAGTACTAATAATAACATTAAAAAAACAATATTTGTAATGTAGCTAAGAACCATGTCGATCACATAAAACAAAAATCCATCTTAAAATTTATCAATTCATTCAGAAGTTATGATAGTCCAGAGACGTATACGCTGTTTATAATTATTAAATTTAAATAATCCAAAATAAGTTTTAAATAAAATTATTCTGGACATTCCCTGGTCTCTTTGAATATTAAAATTTAATCAACAGTAACCTTCTGGATTTTCTACATATGCAGTACGCGAAATTTTTACTGTTTTTATACATTAATCAGGCTTACGAGGATCTTTGTCTGTGTGTATGAAGTGAGTTTTATGACAAGGAAGTATAACAAAATATTAAACGTTTCAAAAAGGTATTTTTTATCGTTACCTTCCAACTCCCGACATAATAAGAAAGAAAAGTTAGCATGTAACAATTTTATTAAATGAATTGTTGAAAAGTAGAGTATTAAATATATTGTGAGAAAGTAGTAGTGTTATATTCAACACTTCAATAAGCGTCTACGTCGAGGGAGATCGTCAACGCTCAAAACTCATTGAAATAATTAATCTCAACATTTTTATTTTCTAGTGTTTCTTGTTAAAAGATCTGTTTATTTATTTATGCCGAGATCACTAGTTTGAATTCTTAATGGGAACTTACACCTAGCTTGAAAAAACTTGATCAGTAGGTATGTTTGAAAATAATTTCTTTTATAGTAAAACTAACTAGCTAGGGCCAAGAGGCAGGCAAGCGGTTAAATACCAACTGTAGGTTTTTTTGTTAGAACCATGGCTTTAGATGTTTATTGGCAGTATTAGTATTCTGGCTACCTAACGGAAAATAGGCAACATGGATATCTGCAACACGCTAAATTTATTGTAAATTTCATGCTGGATATTTTTCTAATCCTCACTAACTAAATTCGGTCACTGATCTGAAGTTTTACTATTTGATATTGTTACCGTCGGGAAAAAGAAATAACTTTTATATTTATTTGAACCTTGAGTCAAGCGTTTACATGCATATAATTTTATATTATTTCCTTGGTAAGTAATTAAATATTACAGGCACAACCAGAGCACCCACGAATAGCCAAACACAACACACAGGAGGACGTTGCTTCAAGAGACGGATCAACATTTCACAGTTTTATTTGGATTATTTAAGATGCTGAAACAAGCAAAACAAAACTTCTGTCTGGCTACAAGAACCCTATCCGGAAACTCTTTTATATCAATAAATTTATTTTTATAATTTTTCTCCATCCAAATGTTGTACATTATGGTAGGAATGATCTGGAAACCTTTCCAGTTCAATATAGTCCATCTCAGTGCACAGCAATCGTTCCAGCATTTCCACTACCTCCTTGAAGTCAGGTCGATTGCTGGGTTCGGCTTCCCAGCAATAGTACATTATATTGTAGAGCTCACGTTTGCAATGTTCCGGTTTTTCCAAGCGGTGACCATCTCTAATCTGAAATTTAAATTTTATATTGAGATTTGAGGACATCACCTCATCGCTATCGCTAGTTCGAGAAAGAATATTTTAGATAATATTGTTAGATTATTTTACTACGAAAGTCAGTCTAACAAATGGTAGACTATATTGTTAGTGCTCTCTATTTTCGTGTATCGATTTATGCAGTGCCATAAACTTAACTGTACAAGAGACGGCCTTATATGTATACGTCCACGTCTTGGTTGTATAAGCAATTTGTATTTGCGACCTTTGGAGTTCCATGTGCTAGCTTGCTTTTCTGTGTCCTACAAAAATATTTCTTGAAAGTACTTACTTTTCTCATGACATCACTAGCTGACAAGCCAGGGTAAGGAGTAGAACCTAACGTGACGATTTCCCAGAGAAGTACCCCAAAGCTCCAGACGTCTGATTTAACACTGAATATGTCATCGTATAGCGATTCTGGTGCCATCCATCTGAAAGTAATATTTTTTAGTTATGATATGAGCTCTATGAGCTTGATAAAAAAGATGCATGTAAGTACATCAGTAATTTTACACGTTTTGTGACTTTCGATTATTTTTTAAACTTTTAGTTAGTGTAGGCTAAGTAGAAGACAGATTTAGAAAAATGAACAGTAAACTATATATTTCTAAAATATTTAAAAATATATTTTTAATAGCCCCGACATAACCGTTTATAAAATACGTAATGTAAGTAATAGTCTTTTTGATCTCGTCAGCTTTAAAGCAAAAACATCAACAGCGGATTTGATCCATACGTTTAAAAATAATGATGCCGTTGACAGACAAACAGACACACGCACGCAAGCCTGCACGCATGTAAGTGACCATGAATGCATGCACGCACGCACGCACTCAGAGAGACAGAGATACAAGTTAAACGTTTATCACCCCACTAATATGTCAGGTATATAAAAGGCAAACACTGTAAAAAATTAAGAACTCAAAATTCTCACAGTTCTTCTGTCTCAGTAAGCTCATTTTCAATACCTGTTTCTCTTTCAAACAACAAACCAAAGCTCCTGGGATTACAAAAAGTTGGCAACCCTCGATTTAAGCCGGATTTAATTATTGACGTCTAAATTTCCTTATCCTTTCCGAATTCCTGGCAGATTAATAGGCCTTTACCACAAAGGAGATATATGACTATATCTCCTATATAACAACATTTTTATTAAATACGTTGCTACATATACACATAAATCTTCTGTCTTTCAATAATGTAAAAATCAGGTAAAATGTATCTGTACATTGAAATCACTCGAGAAATAATATAAATTAATTGCATTCCTAAGTTTGTTTTCTATTTTCTGATACTAGCATAGTATGTGCTTGCAACATAGTATCAAATCTTGCATATTTACCACTAAAGCTATCAAAGTAAGAAGTAGCCCATTTTTGACGTTATTAATATAAAATTTCATTAAAATTAATTTAGCGATTGAGCTGTAAAGTCGCAGTATGTCACTATGTGTTACTTTCATAGATATTTAGATAATATAAACAATTAGAATAATCTATGTCATTCTCAGGCTGAATCATATCCTCAAAAATTATACGATAACATTAGCATGTGAAATGTGCGATATGAAAGAAGGATAGGAAATTTTACAACATTAGTATGGATATGGGTTTATTTTAGTGGAGTGCGATTATGCCATGTACTAGTACCAATTTATTATAAAAATATCTTGGTTATAAACTTTAGTAGTTACTCATTTAGACGAGTGAGTTGTAATAGCAATATGATATGTAATATTTATGACTTCCACAATGATGCACGTATATAACAATTTCGAGTTTATTTTTATTTTTGTATAAAAACTCAATTACTCTGGCTAGAAATACAATTGATTGTTACAACTTGATGAATTAATAGTGAAAATAAACTTATTACAATGTCGGGCCGACTAAATGAAACTAGAATGACTAAAACCACAGCAACCAATGACCATAAAAAAATATAAAAGAAATGCACCTCTAATTGAACTAATTTTTAGTTATAGTTAATAGTGAATACATTAGCCGGGATCAACACCTTTCATCTAAGAGTCCTTGCCTCATTATGAATTGTCTTACCCATAATGTTGTTGGTACAACCAATTAGCTTGGCAAACAACAATTTATAACCTTAACAAAGCAATAACTCAACAGAAACAGTAATAATAACATGAGACGTAAACCATATTTAGACGATTACAATGAGAGACGCGCAACGGTAACAAAGATGCTATCGTTGACGCTGCTGAGCGCTTACGGCGAAGGTGGGGCGCCGCGCGGGTTAGCGGGAGTTGGGTTGCATTCTAGAGGAGTGCATAGCTGATTCTTCTGAGTTGTAAAAACTAGCACAATGATTTCTATTAAGAATATAAATAATATTGTCGCCACTACTGAAAAATGGTTTAATAGGAAAATACCAAACATACCAATACCCTGGTTGTGCCTCTGCCTACCTCTTCGGGGATATGGGCGTGAAGATACACTTTTTATACCAAACAGTGAACTATTTGGTTCGCGGTATTCATTTTACAGATAGGCATTTTTTTACCACATATGTTAATGTGTGGTGGGGTATTAATTACCATTTCAAGAAAACTTTACAGTTAAATTAATCGAAAGAGAAACTTGTAGTGAGCACTTGTGAGAATATGTCCGTCTTTCTAATTGTATGGCAAAGAAAACACTAGACGTATGCGCATTCTACACTAACTCTTCAGTTACAGTGTCAGAATGAGCAAATGTAATGCAAGATTCGATAATTTTGAAGCATATACTTTTATTGTAGGTAATTTTAATCCTTGATTAATAACTATCAAGGGATCAAATTTTAAGACAACAGAATTGCAATTACTGGATTTTTTTTATCTGGTAACAGTCTCCGTCAATATAATAAGGCACATAGTAAGAGTTAAGTTTTTTTAGATTTGATCCTGGCAAACACTTCTCTTTGTTTTCAATGAATTAAATAATCCTTTAGCACATTGGATACTTATCTTCAATATGCCTTCATAATTACATCATATGAATTGATTTACAACTTTTTCTCCTAGAGGATACTAATGAAAACAACTTGTTTGAAAATTGTTTTGATGTTCTCGTCGATGCCTTTAAAAAAAATTTTATTGGAAGCTATCGAGAAAATTGTTCCATTGCGTAAAAAAAAACTACAATCACCCTCCTTGGTTCAATTTCAAACTTATAAAAATGTTAAAGGAAAAAATGTCTTGAATTTAAATTCGAAATTACCACAACTGTTTAAATAAACATTTACTTAACATATTGAGTGTAGTATTGTTATAGATTGTATATTTCTAGAATAGAAGATAATATATCGGCTACACAAAAACACTTTTGGTCGTTTTTTTTAAAAGTAAGTGTGATGGATTAAATAGCTTCCCTGAAGTTAAACAGATATTATAACTCAATGTTCAAGGGAAGTTAGTTCTGATAATATTAAGGTAAATGAGCTATTTCTTCTACATTTCTTACAATCATATGCTTTGGAAATTAAACCTAACGGAATGACTTCAATCGTGTTCCTGATATATCAATTTCGTCTTTAAGCTGTACGGAGATAAATTTCAGTTCATTTCATCAGACCGAAATTTTGAAACTAATGGAATAATTAGATATAAATAAATGATTTTGTCCTGATAATATTAATACAATTGATAGGAGAAGGCGTTACTTTGCGGAAATCCATAGTTTAATCCAAATAAAATTATTTAATTTGCATTTTTCCGCCAAAAAAGACCTGCAAATTTGGCGGAAACTTTCACTATATATATATATATAGTAAATTACTGCAGACCGGAGCTTTCTCCTCAGTCTGCAAAACTTGTCTAATGCGAAGTAAATACGTAATTTACAATGTTCTTTCTTAAGTATTTGGTAAGGTTGATCATAATACATTTATCATAATAAATTTAAGATTTATGGTCTCAGAGGGCACTTCATTAAAATAGATACGTTCATACATAAACAACAAAGTTGTTTTGTATTTGGTAACTATTATTAATCTAATTAAGTTTATTTTCATCTGACATTTCTTAAGGATCGCCTTTACGTTCAACGTTTACGTTTTCTGATCCACAATTGTTTGCTGATTATTTAAAATTTTTTTGACAGGGTGTCATCCTTTGAAGATTTTTTCCATTTACAAGAAGATCTTAATAGACTATTAGAATAATTTAGCAATAATAATATTTCTCTTAATTCAGCAAAATGCAAACACATAAATTTACTCGTAAAACTAGCACCATTTCTTCCTGTTACACTATTAACGATATCGTCCTGTCAGAGGTTAATTCTATTAAAGATTTGGGTAAAGTTTTAAACAGTGAATTGATATTTATTTTATACATTTATCAAAGGTAACCCATGAGGCGCTCAAAAACTTGGGATTTATTATACGCAATATTAAGAAATTTTGTAATATTCGTATTAAGAAACTTTTTTATTACAGTTTTTAGCCGACTCGAAAAAAAGAAGCTTCGACTGTATGTTTTTTTATATGTTTGAATATAATAAATATAATATTAAAATATAATAATAAAAGATATTTATTCTCTGAGGGCGTGCTTGTTGGCTTCAAAAGGTGTATTAAGTACATTGTTACAATATCTTCAAATAAAAATAATTCATGTGATAATTATCGAACTTCACTTGAAGGTCGTTTGATATTATTGGATGTGTAATTTATTCATTATGAAAATTCAATTTCTAAATAACGATAATTCGATAAATTATTAACATTAGTAATTGAGATCTCGCCATTCTCCAATTTATTTATAGATCTTATTTACCTTATCGGTAGACGACCGTCGCTCTTTCTCTCATATACGTGTGTACCAGCTATGTCTCTGGCCAAACCAAAATCTGCTACTTTACAAGTCCTGTCTTCTGTGATCAGAACGTTTCTTGCTGCTAAATCTCGGTGAACGATCTGTAAATATAAGTGCATTTACACAGATTTTGTAAGATCGCTGTTGATTTTATGGTGTACAAGCTTTAACGGCAATATTCGTACCACCCGCCCTTTTTGTCTTACTTTTTTAAAGGTTTTAATAATTAATCTGTTGTCCAGGGCCAAGGCAAATGCAGTAAAATATATCTCAAAGATCGATAAAGAAGTTCCCAACCTAAAAATTGTGTAAATACCCGATTTAAATTAAAAATAATTACTGTCCAGTCTTATATATGCATAACGAATTAAAATAAACTTAAAACAAATAAATGATTTCTTTTGTATGGACTTGCTCCTGATAACAATTGATTCAGACAACAAAAAAGACTATTCGTCTTTAAACTGCAAAAAATATCCTAAAGGACCATTAACCACACGGGCAACGCCGAGGGCAACAGCTAGATAGCTAACAGCGGGAATATGATTGACCATCTGTTTCTCTGCCAGGCAATTTGTAAAGGTGAGCGCTGGCTAAGATATAAGTCATCACTCACATGATCAATGGTGGTAAAGTGCTGTGCAGCAATTCGACCTTGACTTGACAATACTTTTCTTATTACTGGCGCTATATTAATACCCGAAGGATAAAGTAGGCAGTAGACTTCCATAATAGGCCTAAGATCTCGGTAATAAGACAGCTCCTGTAACATCTATGATGTCTATAGGCCACGGTTATCACTCACAATCAGGAGAGGGGAGAGCAGTACACAGCTGACCTCTCACATAAAAAAACATACACAGCGCAAAATTAGATGAGCGGGGGATCCTCACCTCGGCGCTAGTTGCTGCACACCACTCTACCGCCACCGAACTGTATCACAATACAAACGGAATAATGACGAAGATTGGGTTTAAAATTTAAATAATTAATTAAATTGAAGATAACCAATCAACCATTTAAATATGAGTTGTTCCAGATATCTAAGATCTCATCCTTCCGCCTCTTTCTAAAAGCATCCAGTTACTTATTGCAAGCAGAACCAGCGATAACTTCCTAGCAGTTCTGGCTGAATTCTAAGTCTCACGCCCTCTTATTAAACGTACTTGAGAGCAAACGTACTTATGTTGACGTGGGTAATGTAAACAGTCGGTATACCTCTGCACCTACCACAATTATCAGACTTAAAATATTCAAAACCATCTGCTGGGCCACGGTAGTATTGGTATTTTCTAATATTTTGGTGTAATGTGCAGTTTGCCGTGTGTCTGCAACGCGAGTTAATATAATCTATAATCTATGTTCTAAAGAGGATCTTTATGTCCTTCTGCTATATAATAAATCTAATACACAAATGTATCTGGAAGCAAAACAATTGCAGATTGAAACGGACTCGCCAAAGTTCCACTTCAGTAACTCTCGAGAACAAACAAACGCTTTTTACGATCTTACGTTTTGAATTTTGTCAAGTTCTACTACATATCAAGACTTGTCCTTAGCACTAGCCATTTCAAAAATTTAATCATTTAAAGTATCTTCACGCCCATATCCCCGAAGAGGTAGGCAGAGGTACAACCAAGACACCTACGACTAACCGAAGACACTAAGTCCCACAATGTGATAGGTGGCAAGCCTATCGCCAACCGAGCAACATTTCCAATCCCGACCAACATTTTTTTATTAGAAAATTGGAAAAGTCCAATTTTCGTTTTGTTGCCCGACCCAGGATTCGAATCCGGGACCTCATGCAGTCAAGTCCAACACCTAAACCGCTAGACCACAGAGGCGATTAGCACACATATAAATAAGAATTAAACGCCGTAATGTAGTTATGTACTTACTCTATAAACATATTGAGAACGATTGAACCAAATGACTCATACTTTTTAAATGGGTATTTACACCAATTGTGGGTATTTCGATAATACTGGATGAAATACTATCGGACCCTGTGACATTATCCCTGATGTAGCCTATATTCTACTTTTGTTCAAGAAAAAGTTAGAAGTATGTCCACACAGACGAAGCCGGAATGGGCTGCTAGTCATTAAAAATCGTAAAGTGGTTTACAGGTTACCCCTGTCCATACCAAGATGTTACTGTGTAATCTTTACCTGGGAATCAAGTGGCTGTGACATACGGACGAACGGATAGAAAGACGGACATGTCGAATCTATAAGGGTTCGGTTTTAGGCTATTTGGATATGGAACCCTAAAATATATAATTTATAAAATAGTAAATAAAATACGAATAATGAAATAAAATTAAATTAGTCAGATCTCTCAATGCAAGAAGCTGGTTGCCAACATGTGTTTTCCTATGATAATGACTATGTTTTATGTTCAGCTACCTATTAATTGCCACCGATAGAAATGTTTACAGACTGTCTTTTATGAATACAAAATTTGAGTATGTATTATTTCTGTTTGCTGTTTTATTTTCAGTATTAAAAAGACAAGTTCGACTACGTCAGGCTTGCTGGAGGGTAAAAAACGGATAGTAGTTTCATTTTTCAATACATATTTGAATATAAAAATAAGTACTTAATATACTAGAATTTCTTTGTTTGTTTAATAAAAATTGTACCTATTAGTTTTGTGAAAATCCTATTTTGTATCCTATTTATAGAAGAGGCATACTTGCTTGGTATAGTGGATAGTAGCCTAAATATTAAAATCCATTTAAAGATATTATATGCCTCACGAAAAGATTAATGTATTTTTTATACAGAAACAAACTTGTTTAAATGATATAAGCAGTAGCTCTTTATTATTTACAATAATTGTTATAATGAAATATTTAATAACTAACACAGACCGCAAACATTTGTTTAGGTATCTTAATTATTAATTGTAATTGAGATAATTTATTAAGTACTAATAAAATGTCTTTTTTTAGCTTAACGCAGGATCAGGACCGTTCGACGACCGACGTCCTTTTACAAGCCATACGGTAGCAATCCGCAAAATCCTTTTTGATACCGATAATTTCTGTTTGCGAAATGAATAAAAATATTTTAAAAATATCAATAAATATTCAAAATATTCAACAGAAAATATCGTACCATTTAATTTTAACGCTGGTCTAACACCCGTATTCAAGAAGCATACTTGTCTAAGTAACGAAACAACGCTATGCGAAGTACATCATTTAGCTATGCGTTCCTTGCGTCAAGCCATTTAATTCATAAACAATACTTAGAACGTACTTACCTAGGAAAGCTCATAGTATTGAAATCAGTTCTGTGATTGGTCCGTTTGTTAAAGCATAATTTGGATATGTCATCAATGGTCAAATCATAGCAAATTTCAATCGAAATAATCTATTTCAAGGAATATGAATACTATTTAGCAAGAGGCCTATTTTATTGACGGCCGCACTACGAATTAAATGATATTTATTTTAATTTCTTTTTTTCCCTTATTGTTTGTGTACTTGTATTAAGTATAGGATTTTGGAAATAACATTTTGTTTTTTTTTTGCGTATGTTAAGTCTTCGTTAATTTATTATTTTCTTGTATTTAATATTTTCCATCGTCAGCGCTTGATAAAACTTCCAAATATTCGTATTTTTAAATAAAGGAACACTTGCACTGTTTTACGTACAACAGTATAATTATTTCTTCATTTTAAAATATGAATATTCTTTTAATAACGTAATGATTGAACTCCTCCTAACTGCTGTTCTAATCAATTACTTTTTGGTGCTTTACTTATTAGCTTACGGTACAATTATTACAAATTTAAAGTTTTGACTTGACATAAACATACATACATACATACATACATACATACATACATATCTTCACGCCAAGTCCCTTATGAAGTAGGCAGAGAGTATCGAGTGCCAGACCTCACGATCCTGACAAACCTGTCTTGCTTCCTTCACATTCATTGCTGTTTTTGTATTGCTTAGATATTTCCGAAAAGTATAGGATTCGCAGTGGATAATACCAGTACGAGTGAGTGTAAAACAATCGCATAAACTGCTGTGTGTGGCCCCTCGCGTCGATTGAGTCGCCGTCGCCGTCACGTATGCCGCAATATACCTACCATTACATTCTCACAAGACAACATGATAGCAGATACGTATAATATCAACAGACATTGCTCTATTTGTTAAATCTTAAAAATAAGTTTTATGTGTCGCAATGTTCGTAATACAGATAATATGACGACACTCCTAGCCGTCACGCCTTACTTTTGCGAGTTTTTGTCAAGCCAAACGCAGGTTATTGATATGAAAATAATATTTGTGCTGAAACGTTTTCCTGATAAATACCTATATTTAGAATTTAAATTATAATATATTAATTTCAAATTTAACAACATAATGCCCAAGAAAAGTATTGAAATCTCTGTGTCGATTTTATGGTACCTATATGCAAAAATACATAAGTTTATGTGCCTAAGTTATTGTTGTTTCTTATGTTATTAAAGAATATATCTACTGTTAATTTCACACGTCGAAATCTAAAGTCTCCGAACTTACGTTTGAAGTGAAAACTTCTTTAGCGGCGTTGCGCACTTTTTTGGAATGGGTAAAAATTAAATTATTACTAGATTATCACAATACACTATTGAATGGAATCAGACAGTGTTTAAACGCTGAACTGTTAAACGTTTTGTGTGATATTATTAGACACTTTATTTCATTCAGCGCTTGATCTGCAGTATTAAATAATTGTACTGTAAAGTGTTAACTGTTTCTCGCTTTAAATGCTTTGCAGTTTGTGGTAGATCAAATAGAGATTAGTTTAGTAAAACATCTATTAATTTGTTTGCGACTTGTAGGTAAATCAGAGTTTCTCAGTTAATAGAAATTACAGTACAAGTGAAGAAGTTTAGCTGTTTTCGAAAAAGTTGTAAGTTTAACAAAGGAAATAATAGTAGAAAGAATATCGATATACATATGTATATTATATT
The DNA here is from genome assembly GCA_002245475.1 of Calephelis virginiensis. Lineage (NCBI taxonomy): Eukaryota > Metazoa > Arthropoda > Insecta > Lepidoptera > Riodinidae > Calephelis > Calephelis virginiensis. The sequence goes on from NJDC01001362.1 coordinate 74,500, forward strand.
GAATTGAATTATGTATAAGTTTGAAAAATTAATTATCTTATATTTTATCTCATAAGTAATACTATTTTAACTGGCTGAGGTAAATTATGAAGTGGCCGTACTAGTAGGTAGCGTACTGAAGTTTCATGGCTTAGCACATAGTAAGTACTTATAGGTAGGTACTACATACATATCTTCACGCCAAGTCCCTTACAGGGTAGGCAGAGAGTATCGAGTGCCAGACCTCACGATCCTGACAAACCTGTCTTGCTTCCTTCACATTCATAACC
>NJDC01001362.1:79628-93328 GCA_002245475.1 Calephelis virginiensis
CTTCCAATATTGTTGGTTCGAGTCAGGTTTTTGTGCTTTGTCGATTCAAAAAAATTAACACGTGCATTATCCATTATGTAAACTTGATTTGTTCTCTCAAGTAAAGACACAAATTCTTTTTTCTATAATTTTCCATTTTATAATTCATTATCTCACTGATCGCTTCTGTGGTCTAGCAGTCCAGGTGTTGGACTTGTACTTCATTTGGTCTCGGGTTCGATTCCCGAGTTGGACAGCAAAAAAAAAAAGAATTTGGTTTTTTACATTTTCTTGATAAAAATAAATTTTGCTCGTGATTGGATATGTGCCCGCATGGCGATATGCTTGCCACTTATTACATTGTGGGATTTAGTGTCTTCGGCTAGTCGTGGGTGTCCTCCTCCTTGGGGGTGTGAAGATACTTTTTTATAATTTATTATTATTTACTCCTCTTTTACCAATTCCTGCAAGTTATCAATCGCTTTAAGAGTTATCGAGATTGTTGGTCGATAATGACTTTTCGAATCGCTGGCGTTAAATATTCTTGCTAGGACTAATGTAGTCTTGGGGTTGGGACTACGATTCAGTATCATGTACTGTCATTTTATGGAAAGAGGGTAGGCGATAAATTTTCCTAATTGGGTGTGTACTCGTACCATCCAAGATTTTATGATAGCATCAAATTAGGAAAATGTAAGAAGGAAGTTCCTTGTTTAGAAAATTTTATGTTTCAAATATGAGAAAGAGATAAATATGAATAAATTGTCAATTATGTAAATAGGGTCAAAGTTTACATTAAATGAATTATTTATAAAATAAAATAATAAATAGGAAAATGTTTGACCATTAGTTTAAATGTTAGCGGACCAATCTAACATTAGTATTCACGAGGATCAAGTTCGATTTCCGTCAGGAGCAGGTGTTGTGATAAACATAGAATCTGTGTTTCTTTGTGCTGCTGAGTTCGGGTGTTTCTTAGTTTTGTTACCTACATCACAAGCTCAGCTAAAATCACAACTGCAGTCACTTAGCAATCTACACCGCACTATTTTCTGCAAGAAAATCATGTATAAAATGTACAAACTTACTATAGTGTGCATAGTGAGGTTACATTAATAATGTGGCTAGTTTTAATCATGGTTTATTGTTATCTAGCACATATCTTTTTCCATTGTTTTAGTTTTTTTTATTCACATTTTAAACAATAGGTTTACAATTCAATTGTAATCGCTTTTGTTATTTAATCTATTTTTTTTAATCTATTAAATTGTTATTTGATTGAAATTTGTCTTATAATTGACCAATCTTCAAGTAGCCCTAAAGAAGACGTTAATAGAAAGTTCATACAAAAATACAAGTTGTAGTGTACCTACTGTGATTTCCTATTTAAATATTTACTACAGCAAAAAATATTGAAAATATTTCCAAAACAGCTCACCTTCTCAGTACAGCATCCCACCAGCCTCACAACGTTTGGATGAGTCCCCAAATTCTTCATGACTACTAATTCTTGTAACAAGTCAGCTTTCTCCTTGTCTGACGCCTTTTCTTTTAAGGTCTTTACTGCCACCGTCTGCTCTCCTTTTTTGCCTGTAAAAAAACATATCTACTTAAAACATATTCTCATTTACATGTTTAATTTTGAGCCTAGGAACATGATTATAAAATCGCGAATCATTGGAGTATACTAGTAATTGTTGTTCCTATATTGATCCCATGCTCTTTTTTATAGCAATTGACAACACGGCTCTCCTAATGATAAGAGACAAAAGCGGACAGACACTATACTTATTATATGTGCGTCGCTGTTTTAAAACCAGGGTAATAGGTTTATCCTACCCGCCGTAACATGGCACTGGCGGCAGGAATAGGTAAGACGGTGAATCCCTACCTTGTAGGGTTGCAGCGCATTCTATGCCACTAGTATGACCCATGTAATATGCTCGCCTCTTTTGAGTCGCCAGGCAGAGAGGCAGATAGTCTATTCTACAAAGAGAACCCAGACCAACTTGGAAGTTTGTCAATTAAAAAATAGAAATTCTTAGAAAATAGGTCAATTGCTTTTCTGTCAAACAGTTGATAAGCCGCGAAAGTTGCTTTTAAGAAAAAATCACTACCAAACTGGATGGTAGAATTTTGCGAAGATTTGTCAGCATTGGTGTTGGGTACCGTCTGTCTCCTCACTTATTTCTGCCGACTTGCGTAAACGCTCTGCACCGTTAGCTCTTTTCTAATAATCGGAAAACCCTACCTGTTTGACTCTTAATGTCTTATAAATGAGCCTGTTGGACTAACATACAGCAAATCAGACTATTTTGTAGAATTCTGCAAAAGATGCTAAAGACGTACAATTGGTATCTCTTCTTGCAGCTATGATGTCAGTTAACATTTTGAAATTTTGGTGTTTGAGGGTAAACTGCCAAACTTAACAGATACATATTATCATTTTCACGCCAAGCCCAAGAATGCTAAGTACCAAGTGTCATGATATGTCATAATCTTGCAGCCCTACCTAGTTTCCTCTACGTTCATTACTATTTTCATGCACACGTGCCAGTTTCAGAGACTCTCAACACCACCCCCCGTATAATGCCCCAGCGGATTATCTTGAAATATCAACCTAGGGCTCCACCAGTACCTCCATTAGTCGACATCCGCATTGCATTTTTGAAAAATGAAAATGACAATAACAATAACAAGAAATTTATTTCTCTCTTACAATAGGCAAACAAAAACAAAGGTAAATATATCTTAAAAATGAAAGCAAAGCTTTAAAAAAGCTTTAAAAGCTAGTTTAAACCTGTTTATAAGAGATTGGTGCCAGTTTTAGGTATAAACCTGTGTTACAGGTCACCAATGCCCCCATATACTAAATAAGTAAAATAGTATTAACGAGTACAATGATTTTAGTAGGTACACAACAACTTTAAAATTTTAGTTCATGCTTAACATTAATAAAACTTATTTGTGTGTGTGTGTGTGTGTTTTTGTGGGTGTGTGTGTGTGTGTTTGTGTGTGTGTGTGTGCGTGCGTGCGTGTGCGTGTGTGTGTGTGCGTGGGTGTGTATGTGTGAGCATATGTATGTATACGTATGTGTGTGAGTGTGTGGATATAATTTTATGATTTTGGAAAAAGCCTTGATCAAACGAAAGATCAATTAAATGAGCTAGTACTTCAGCTATGAAACGAGAACTTTCCATTAATATTTTGGTTGAAATGGAGTCAAACCCAACAGCGTTAATGTTTTTTTAAGATTGATTAGTTTTTTTAATTTGAGTGTAAATTGGAGTGAGAAAAATTGTTGCATTTACATTTTCCTTTTACATTTTTAAATTAATACTATGTTTTGTATTATTTGTAGAAGGATTAAATATTTGCTAAAACACTCTGCTATTTCTAGTGGTTGGTCCAATGTTTTACCATAATCCTTAATTCAATCAATATCATAATTGTCCTCCTGACTTTCAGATTTGTTTCCTACAATATCCCATGTAGCTTTATATTTGTTTTTAACGTCTTTAATACAATTGTTGTTTATTTTTAAGTTTATACATTTTTTAATAATTTACTATATTTTACACATTTCATTTTATTTTCAACTGAAACTTTTTACGGTTTAATGCCGATTTTTTATGCCATTTGGGAGTTCGCCTTGCTTGTTTTACTTATATTATTTAAAAAGAAAGCACAAATTATAGAACATTGAGAACATGATATGAAACAGTTCAAATGCACGACTACAGTCAGTGTCAGCACAAACCTCAGATTATGCTAATCTAAAGAGATTCTCTTTAAATTTGGGTACATTTTCTTCACCATAATCTTTTTTGAATATATACCAATGACTTAATTTATTGTTGGAGTCATAGAATCTATACTCTTTATATTATTAGAGTTTTCCTGATTAATTGGGAAATCCAAAATTTGCACAGTTTGGTACTGATAAATAGGTAAAATATACTTTTCCAACAGTTTTTATGTTGTTGCTTATTATGTTATCTATGCCAGATTTCTGTCTTGTCGATTCTTTTTTATGTAGTTGCAGTTAGTAATTTAAAAGTAAATTTTAAACTCTTGTGAACTGTTATTGTTTTTTAATGTGTCTATATTAAAGTCACCCGCCAGAAAAAAAAACACTTGCGGATTCTATAGGCACATATGACAGTGCAAATAAGGGATGGTATCCTAGCACAACAGCGTCTAAAGAAATTGAGGTACTCTTAATTTATTTTGAAACTAATGCATACACACCTCTTTTTTCGTTTTCACGGGAGAGTGACGAAATTAAATTAAAATCTTTTAAATGAATGTTCGTCTCCACATTTGACGAATGTTTCAGATAAGCATATTATTTGTACTGGAGTTATATTATCTAACCATTCGTGGAGACATAATTCCAGTACAGGCTCCTGTTTCTCGTATAGACGTATTTTCGCACTTAACACATACAAAATGTTTGCATGTGGGTGTGCTGATATAGGCTGCACTACCAAAAAAATAATATACATACAAGTGTTATTAAAATATTGCTATTTATAATACATACGTTATATTTTAATAAATAGCTCATTTATCAATTAATTAGGGAATTGCTGATTTTTCTTATTATTTATGTGTAATAACCGGTCACACTGGCCTGCGAGTTTGTTAGGAATCCGAAGCCGCCATTATTATAAAAACATTAATTGATTCGTGACGATATTTTGTGTTAAGTGAGTTGTGATTCCGCCGCATCATTCCAATTTAAAGATTACTGTGTTTTGACTGGTCTCAAGTGTTTATATTTTTAAAAAAGGATATTTGACGTATTAAAGTTACGTTTGGAAACTTTTTAGGTTAACTTGCTAGAGATTTTAAAAAATGGTGAAATTGGTGAATTTTGTTTAAAATGTCCGTAAACGATTATAAAAAAATGCCAAATGAAGACATGAATGTGATTTATAACAGTTTTTTTAACCTATTCTTACTGTTTTCTTGCATTTGCATCAAAAACAACTATTGATGAAATGTAAAAAATTTAGAATTAAAATGTTAAAAAAACAATTTCTGTTTTGCTTATTATTTTCTATGCATGATATAATTGCCTTATTTGATATGAAATTGAGTTGCCCCTAAAATTTCTAATTATTGTAATGTTATTGTACCCTTTGCGTTTATAAGTGTTTTTTGTAAGTTGAATAAACGATTTTGTGTTTTTTAAATTTTAGTGGCAATTTGTTTTTTTTCATCAACAAATTAAAAAGTAATTAAATATTAAATATAAAAAAAACCCCGTTCCTGGTAGTTTTTGCTTGATATACCTACGGGGCGCCATTGTCTCGTAGCTGTGTAAGGCTATGGTTGCATTTATTGTATATTTAGATACAGTTCTTCTCTGTGAGTAATATTGTTCTGTGTTCCAGTACATCCAATTTGTTTATTACGCCAGCAATATTTTGAGCTATATTTTGTCATGTTTGTCAACTCAATATCTAAATTATCCTTTTCACAGAAAAAACAAATTATTCTTATTTTAACTACATTATCTACATTACATTGTTAACAATGTTCCCAAACAATGTTTCTGTATAATAATGCCTTTTATTTTATTATATGAAAAAAGGTTCCATATATCGTATATATATAGTTTATTCTTTTACGATGTTCAGAACAACGAACCTTTTTATTATATTGTAAATACTTTGGAAAATTCAAAAAGTTACAATTCCTGAAATTAAAACATCATCATCATCATCAGCCGGAGGACATCCACTGCTGGAAATAGGCCTCCCCCAAAGAGCGCCACATGTCACGGTCACGAGCCGCTTGTAGCCAGCGACTCCCCGCGACTTTGAACAGATCATCAGTCCACCGGGTGGGAGGTCGTCTAACACTACGTCCTCCGGTGCGGGGCCGCCACTCGAGAACCTTTTTTCCCCAGCGGGTATCGGTTCTGCGAGCAATGTGCCCTGCCCATTGCCACTTCAGCTTGCTAACTCTGTCGGTTACTCTCGTTCTCTTGCGGATCACCGAATTACGGATCATATCTCGCAGAGAAACACCGATCATAGCTCTGTCCATAGCATGCTGAGCGACTCTGAGCTTAAATATTACAACTACAAATACTACAAATATTATAAATTAGATTATTCAATATATATATTTTTTAAATTTATTTTTCTGATTACTTTCATATTTTTTATTATCTTTAACATTTATAACGACAAAGTTTGTCTTTTGGAAGGATTGTAAAGTTTTTGACAAATTAGTAATTCACTATGTATATGGACTAAATTAATATTCTCCTATACACAATATGACGTAATGTCCGGCGCGTCTTTAATGTATTTGCATGACTGGAGTATTTCCTCAGATGGAGCATATGTTTTGGTTACAGATAAAATATCATATTCCAGGGGGCTGATTATGTATCTCAGTTGTCAACTAAAATGGAAAAGTGTACATCAAATAGCTGTCAAATGACGTGTTTCATATTTACTATCTCCACTGACCAACAGCAATACAATAGAGATAGCGAATCATTTGATGTACACTTTTCCATTTTGAGTTGGCAGCTGAGATACATAATCAGCACTGTGATCACAATAAGGAACTACGTTCCAAAGTAACGTAGGTAGGTATGTCGTTCAGCGTTCTGCGATCGCAGTGATGGCGACACGTCACGTGAAGTCGCGTTTGACGCCGCTTGTATCAATTGCTATTTAGATATGTTTTTTCAATGATTACTATCAACATTGATTTAGATACGATAGTCGCAATAATGTAAAAAAGTGTATTTTATGATTAAAAAATGTATGAAATAAAGAAAAAGAATCAAACAAATTGAGGAAATAAGGATCTCCTTCTTTTTAAAGTTAAAATACGGTTAAATGGAATTATGTAACTTGAAAGATGAGTGTGACTCCTGAATCATTTGCCTAATTGAGATAACTGTGACAATAACTACATAAATGAAAGGAATTTATAATATGGTAACATAGGTAACATATTGTATACTGTATAGTGTTGAGAGTGACCGACGTAATATACTAAATTTGCTATAAAACCGGTTTCATCCTATTATTAGCTCGGTGTAGGTCGACCTGACTTCGAATCTTAGACTATATTGTTTTAAAATATGTAATTTGCAAATTAGATTGGTGTTTCTAGGCAGCGTCAATTTCTTTCCATCAGGAAATCCGTCTGCTTGTTTGCCTTTCAATATCATAAAAAAAGATTTTTTGTTTTAGATTTAATATGTTATTACTAGGTATATTGTTGTAGTCTGGTGTATTTATAATTATGTATTAATCTTTGAACTATTTAATAGACTACTTCTTATTCTTATTTCTTATTCTAAAGCTCTGAAATCCGTTTTGGCTACGTCTCTTACACCTCGTGAAGATAATTTAATATAAAATAAAATAAAAGTTTTGCAAACATAAATGATCCAAGACCCACAACGCGAATGAAATGTAATTTTGCTATTTGTTTTGGCTTTATTTGATTGTTTGAATCAGTTTGCTTTTCATCGACAAATTGACTTAACAACTTCTGCATTTCTACTTCCGTTAACAAATACGATCCGAGCAGGAAACTTTAGAAATGTCAATATTTTTGTGATTCGAAGCACTTTAATTAATTGCATATTATGTAACTTTTATTTCACAGCAAACAACGAAAGTGATTTCCTACCAGGAAACGTCGACTAAGATAATAACGGCACGGTTTCAACTCAAGGATGGTTATACTTAATTGAGTAAGTTTACCGGTAATTCTATCCTCCAATCAATACAGCGAGCGCTAGCGTCAAAAGTGAAAACAGCAGGAAAATTTAGGTATAGTACTTACTAATAAGGGTATATATAGCAAGTCTTTCTCAGGTGGAAGAGTGCTACGCAGCGGACAACTCGGTGTAGTACCACCACTTTGTCTGTTTCTGCAGCCACGACGTCAGTTCTCGTCGTTGTAATGTTCTGAATAGTCGGGTAACCGGTAGACTTACATTAGTGAAAAACCGAGGCATAAGACAGCGACGCACCTGTAGCATCTGTCATCATGTTTTCAATTGATGGAGATTTTCACTTGCCATTTGTTCGATTCATTGATATCTTGTAACATACAATATATTTAACCCAGTCTAATTAACTGCACTGGATAGAAAATTCAGTATTTTACCTTACTATATTATTTTACTAATAAGCAGTGGGGTCGTTAAATCTGTATGTAGAATTGTGTATACATGTATAGAATAAACATAAGTCGTAAATAACTAGAAACTTTACACACATATTATGCATTGTGCTAAATATACCTACTCTATAAAATATACTGTATAGATATTTTGTGAAACATGGACCCTTTGTGATATTGAAAGGGGTCCCAACTAATAAATTCAATGAAGTGGTTAAAAACACCTTAAACTGTGTAAACAATATTTTCAGACCAGCTGATGAATAAAACTTACTCAAACTAATGAACCTAAACAGACCTCGGCTACATGGACACTATAAGCAACGCAAGACGGAATCACCTATACGTCCACTCCTTATAGTCCAGCCAATGTGTGATATAAGGTTGCGCTAGACACATTGCGAATTTGTGTTTTAAAAAATTGTATGGATGTATTATCCTACATTAATGGTATTTTTTATGATTTAGGGGAGTTGCGCTCCGAGATATACCTAAGACTGCATTTTTCTCTTTTACGTAGATTCAAAAATAATTTTCAATTAGAAATTAGCACATATACCGTAAAAATAAAATAAAAATAAAATTCCGTAGTAGCTGTTTATATAAAAAGATATTTAATGATTTTTGTTTTAATTAAATACGTACAAAATAGAAGTTTTCAGGATTTTGATGGTTATATATTCTAAACAATGACTTTTAACTTATACTTAGTTTTCGTCTTGATGGCTTTATTAGAACTAATTGAAAAACTGTATTTTTTTATTTTTTTCTGACTTGCACTGAAGACACTCGAGGGATTTTTATACATGCTTAACGAAACAATATGACTGTGTTTACTTTAAGTACTCATAAACCTCGATTTTGGACCTGAGCATTTGTTTAAAAAATGAATTTACCTTCCTACCTTACCTAATATTAGCCAGCCGTAGTATATATAGTCTATTTTAGTATGAAGCTAAGTTTTAGCTAAAATGTCTAGTGATTATTTTTTAATAATTAAAATAATCGAAATAAGGCGATTTTTAAGGCCAGTTTGCGTCCACAAAATCCAGATCGCGTCCACCCATGAACCAGTTTGCGTCCACCAAATTACAAAGGGAACCAAGGACCAACAGGGGCGATTTTACTTAAAAAAAATATAAACATGTTGGGTTCTAAATCTTTCTTTATAAAATACATGTGTTCACGCCTAGTCCCTTACTAGTTTGGCAGAGAATATCGAGTACCAAGTGTCACTAGCTTCCTTCACATTAATTACTTTTTTCATACAAAGAAGCTGGTTGTGGAGACTGTGATGGCAAGATTTGGCCCTGGGTAAAATTGCTCATGGAATCTCCCCGGGTAACTAAGTACGTCCATCCAATTTTGCAATATATGTCTGTACGGGCAATCTTTCATCTGCCATTCTTACAACATGAAACAAACAACAGAACATGCCCTTACTCATTATTGTAACAAAATATTTATTTATGATCTCACTCTTTCTCTGATCTTATTGTTATGATTGCCGTCAGTCAAACTATCCCTGCAAAAACCACTACCGGGATAAACAAATTCATTTATTTGTTTCAGCGGTGCTATGTCCACTAAAACTCTTGAATACGTTCTAACTACATCTCTTTCATGTGCTATTTTGGTTTCATTTGCATTCAAATATGCGTTTTTCTTTCCAATCGTCATTCATAAGTTCATTACTGTTTGCAGCTCAGATGATTTGGAGCCCAAAATTACATCATCGATTGTTTATAGTAGGCAGGTCACCACTAGGTCATATAATTTTTCTTTATTTCGCATCCATGATATCTTAATTTTACAATACAGACATTTTAAAATCTTTAAAAGATCTACAGGTAGTCAATTTTCTCAGCACGTCCATTTTAGAAAATTTTTTAGTTTCCTTCAATTTTTTTCCTATTTTTACCTATCGTGTTCCCTCTTTCGTTCTTGATATGCTCTTTATCTTTATTAATTTCTAATGAAAACATCGTCGTCCGGGATAGAACATGTGCCCGGTCGGCAATTAAAAAAATAAAATTAAAATTTATTTATTTCTCTTACAAACAGTTTAACAGAATCAATATTCAAAACCAAATAACAAAGTAAGAGACTGGTGTATGCAAATAGGATACCCTGTGCGAGCAACTCACCAGGCCCCACTTCCGATCACGGATACTATAGTATTCCTTTACACTTATGGTAGAGAAACAGAAAAATTATAATTATAAAAACTACGTAAAATAAAATTTAGTAATAATACAAGGAAATGGTTATTGTATATTTCTACAAATATGTAAACAACAAATCCTACAATTTAATTACAAATCATTAACTAATGTTTATTATTATAAGTATGTGCATCATTAAATTTCATTTTTTTTCTTTAAATGAAATTACAAAATTATTTGTTACTGAATGTGTATAAGTGTGTGTCCGTATGTGTATATGTATGTGTAAAAACGCTTAAGAAGATGTAAATGACGTGTGTGTATGTATAAAAGCGCCCGCTTGTATGTGATTTGAGTGTAGGAGCGTATGCTGTTATATATGTGATATGTTACAAATAAAACGAGTGTGCAAAATGTCTGTTTGGTAGGGGTGTATAGAAAAGGATTCATACAATTCTATGTGTTACTAATTTTTTATACATGTTAAAACATTATTTTATAATACAGTTTTTAACAGTAGTTCAGTTTCATGATAGGTTAGTGAGGACAGCCAAGTAGATACTATTTATTTACATTTATATTTGGTAAGATTGTAAATGTTTAGCCTGGAATTGATTTTGTTATATAAGAATGTGCTGAGGAAACAAAAGAATTTATGGGAAAAAAATGTTTTAAAAATTGACACAGGCAGAATTCTTTGGTTAGATCGTTTATTTGATCTAGCCTCATATGGTAAACTTGAATGTGTTCTAAGTATAACATGCAATACAAATAGCTGGGGTACGGTAAGTACCTGACATTTTTCATAAAGCTCTCTGGTCAAGTATATAAATGAAAGAAAATTCATAACCTTCAGAACAGATCTCTGGTCTGTCTCAAGTTTAATCATTTTAGTCTTGGAAGCTCCACCCCACGAGGACAGACACCCCACACAGTAGGTTACTAATGACTGGCAAATAGCTTTGTATATATTCGTAAGTATGTTTTTATCTGAGATGTGTCGAAGTTTTTTTAAAAAAAAATTTAAGTTTGTGTATTCTGGACGTTAATAGATTTACGTGTGATTGAAAATTTAGGTGGTTGTCAATGATCACACCAAGGTACCTTACATTATTAGCCTGTTCCAGTTCTATGCAGCTACAATCAGAAATATTTTTACAAGTGTGAGCTATTATACGCTTAACAGTATTGTATTGAAAATTACTACTACTAATACTGAAAGTAATATATTTTGTTTTTTCTGTATTGAATACTAATTTATTAGCCATTAGCCAGTCGTAGCCTTCTTGTGCAAATTAAAAAACTTCTATGTATATGTCATCAGCATAAGTAACGATCTTTCCATTAATAAATTCGGTTCCTCAAAGGCTATCAATAAAAATTAAAAATAAAGTTGGGACTAAAATACTACCCTGAGGTACTCCGTGTGTAACGGGAAGGCTACTGCTTATCCATTTATCAATTTATACACATTGAGTTCTATCTGTTAGATAACTACTAAAAAACTTTAAGGGTAAACCTCAAACACCAATTACTTCCAACTTCTTTAAGAGCAGCGGAACAGAAACCGTGTCAAACGCTTTAGCTAGATGCAAAAATATGGCTATTGCTTTCTTTTTATTGTTTAAACGATCGACTATATAGTTTATAAGACCGTGTACAGCATCATCAGTTGACATACGTTCACGAAAACCAAATTGCGATTGAGAAATCAGCCCTTTCGACTCCAGGTAGTAAACAAGTTGCTTATTAACGAATTTCTCTAAAATTTTTGAAAATGTTGGTAGTATAGAAATAGGTCTATAATTGTTGACGCAGTCCTTATCACCGCTCTTATAAATTGGATGTGGACAACAGATTTTTATATGCCCGAGGAAATACGCCTGATTCTAATGATACATTAAATATATATGTAAGAGGTGGAGCGAAAATGTCAATATATCTTTTAACAAACAAACTAGAAATGTTGTCGAGACTACTAGAACTACTGTTTTTAAGATTAAATATGATGGACCTTACCTCGTCCTCGTCAGTAGGAAGTTAGACAAAAGAATTCACATGTGAAGTATAACTACTGGGAGAATAGTGATTCGCGGAAATGCCAACAGAATCTGTAAGAACTTTACCTACATTAACAAAAAAATTGCTGACATTGTTAGCAGACGCAAGGAGATTTGTTTTAGAAAGAAGTTTGATTGGCGGTGAATTCTGTTTGATTGTGTATGTAAAAGTTTTGATAAGCTCCCAAAGCTTTTTATTGTTAGTCTGAGCTTTTCCAATTTTAAATCTTTCAAAACCATTTTTAGCCTTTTTGATGATTGAGTTACAGAAATTTCTGTACCTAGTATAAGTTTTACGTAGTATTTCGTTATTAAGGCTTGATTTAAATTTTAAATGTAATTTGTCTCGATTTCTCATGCACCTTAACAAACCAGGTGAAATCCAGGGTTTGATGATATGTTTACGCTTAGATCCTGTTAAAGTCTTCTTGCATTTGTTGAGCACAACACTAATATTATTTGAGAGAAACGAGACAGCATCATTCACATTTTTTAATTTGTAGATAGGAAAAAAATCTATTTTTTTAATCTCTATATTCAATTTACAGTAGTCTACACATTTGTTATGCTGAAATTTTGAATTTCCTGCATATTTTTGAGAGAGACTGAGCATAGCACTATAATGATCCGTAACCGTAGTGTGAGCAACATAGCAATGGGTTGATAAAGTCGATTTCAATATTATGTGATCTAAGTAAGTACTAGTGTGAGTAGGAACATTATATGCGGGTAACATACCATGAGCTGCTAATAGATTTCAATAGTTATTAGATCTAGGATCCATTGATAAATAATATAAATATGAATAATCATAACATATAAATATCAATATTTATGTCTCCGGTTAAAATTATATTTTTGTAAGAATAAAGTGTTAAAAGTAGATGATTTAAGGATTCAAGGAAGTTACCAATGCTTCTCACACTGGGCGGTCGGTATATAGCAATAACAACGGAATCAATATATATTCTCAACAATAGACTGTTACAGTCTTTCACTTGTGGCTCAGATACCATATAGTGGTGTGTAGCTTTATAGTAAACTATCACACCTCCGTCTTGAGTGAGATCATTTTGAGTACTAGTATAGTGATATCCTTCTAGTGTTGGAATATACAGGTTACTACGTAACCAACATTCTGTTAGGACAATTAAATCCCAATCAATTTTAGTCCTGTGTAAAAAAATCTCAAAATTTGATATATTACATTTCACGCTTCTGATATTTTGTACCATCATTTTAAAACAACTTTGATCATTTTGGATTGCATTAGAACAATTTTCTATATCACCACATAAATATGAAGCCACCGATAAAGAGTCTA
>NJDC01001363.1:0-45160 GCA_002245475.1 Calephelis virginiensis
GCTCAAACATAGACTATTTTTTAATAAGTAAACAAATAATACTGGCCAAGTTACACAAATAAAATTTATCCAAACAAAAAGCAAATAATGTGCTTGTTGTGTTTTGGTCTTGTCAAAGATTCCAATACATAGAAATAGGTACTTCAACATGTACCAGACTAAATTCAATAAACACCTAGACCCTGAATCAGTTCATATATCTAATTATAATATATCAGTTCATGAGAAGCATCTTTGTTATCGTTATCAAACCGATATTTTATCAATATAAAAAAAAACCGGTCAAATGCGAATCGGACTCGCGCACGCAAGGGTTCGGTGCTATAAATAAGTAGTAAATTGCAAACATATAGGTAGGTTTTCGATACACATCCAGGCAGCATGACGACGCTCGGGCGAATACGCGCGGCCACGGCTCGCTCCGCGAAGTTACCTCCCCTGCTACCAGCGCCACTCCGCACAACAACGCGGCGCGATGCTTGCACCGTGTTTAGATGCACGGATTATTTTTATTTTATGAGTTTTTATGTAGGTAAGATCGAGTAAAAATTGCTTAAAATTACGTTTGTTGTATGAGAGCCCCCTTTAACATTTACTTTATTGTTATTTAATTATTTATTTTGAAAGGTAATACACAAGTACATATTCTGTGAAAATTTGAATCGTCTACCTGTTACCGTTTTTAATGTTAAGCAAAAAATACAAAAAAAACACGTTTATTGTAATTCGCACGTTCGGTGGTACAAGGGCGCGACTGCTGTTTTTGCAATTTTACAGGAGAGCCATTTTAAAATATTTTTAGCATTCTAAGTTGTCTAGCTCTGTTTATATTGCTCTCAAGTTGTTTTATTTTGTATGACTTAAAGTATATACTATATTCTTTTTAAGCACGTGGTTTACAAGTATGAAATTCGTTTTGGTTTTTTTTATTATTTTTTTATAAAAGAGGGGTGCACTTGTGCCCTTGTTCCTCCAATATGTAAATTATTTTGTAATTATGACCATATTTCAGCTTAAATGTAGAATAATTTTCTAAAAAAAATAACATGTTTCTAGCATAAATATTGATATTTTCTAATAAATTAAAACGTGGCCACTAACTTCCAATTTTAGGATGATTTAAGTATGACATATGTGACCTTGTCGTTTCAGAAAAGCTCCCCGCCGAGGGCTACATTGACCAATGAGACTATGTCGCGCGAAGAAAGTAATAAAAACACTCCAATAAGACCAAGGCACTTTTTCCCCTGACGTTTTTTTTAAAAGAATTAAACGAATGTCTTTTTCTCATCAAATGAAATAATTTTTTTTAACATTTCTGTATATTTAACTCATTTTTGCATTTTTTGACAATTGTGCCCTTGTTCTACCGAAGTTGCGGTATGAGGACCCTAAGTTTTTTTTTTTAATTTTTATTATTTCTTTCTAGGTATCACAGTTTATGAGATACAGCCTGGAGACAGACAGACAGACAGTGGAGGCTTAGTAATAGAGTAGGATAAAAAGGGATTTTACGCTTCGGGTAAGAACCCTAACAAAGAATGAAAATTTATGAATGAAAATAACAAATGACGTCACAGCGCGAGCTGCTCAGTTAATTCGTACGGGTTGTATATTGATGCGTATATTTAGTGTATCATTCTTCAAAATACTATAATTTAAATACAGATTATTTAAACACAAATTGTGTGCGTACATTTGCAATAACAGGACGCTTTTAAAATTAAAACTCAATCGATCATGACCTCTAGATTATTAACATTTTAACAAATATGAAATATTTTATAAATGTTGACACGTAAACAAATCAAACACAAGTATGCATAATTTAATAAAGTGTACTCTTATACAATTAATGTACGTGGAGAAATGGCGGGAATGGAGAAGGGTTCACATTCCTGTCAGGCTTAAACGCTGAGTGAGGCAGTTTAAGATAGTTGTAGTTTGGACCCACGTAGTACCTTGTTACGTGAGTCAAATACTATTTTAACAGTTCAATAGGTCTTAGCCAAAGTTTAAGTCTAACTGTGAAGAGCCTAGTGACCGACCGAAAGTTTAGGTTTGGGTTTTGGCTATAGTTTCTACTTCTCACCTCCGTCTCCTTTGTATTTGTGACTCTTTTGTAAGTGAATTATTATGCGTCGTTCGGCAAATCTCGCACCTAAGGCGATTATCACACGGTACCGCTCACAGCCGCGTCGGGCAGAAGAAGTGTATTTCGTAGCGGTTCTCCGCGCGGTGAAACTATTTACGCGCCTGTCTGCGCGGACGGTTTTAACGCGGTTGTGACCAGTTTGACCAAGGTCACTGGCACTGACACACCACAATTTGGTAGAATATGTTGGAACGCCTAAGTAATTTTGTAACATCTTTGTAACACTCATTTTCCGCAAATAAATGATTTTACTTTTTTTTTCTTTTCTAAAATGGACACAGAAGTAGTAGCATCGGTATGGCTTTAATGGAGTAGAAAGAAAAACATAAAAAGGTATTGTGTTCATTAATTTCTACGAGTAAGAATTCTAAGTGAGACATTCATGGTATCATAAAAAATACCCGCACCTACGACGATCCGTGTCTGTGCCCCGTGTGTTATGCACCGCCTCTCCGCGCGGACAATAGCGCGAAGAGGCGGTTGCGGCGAGAGTACCGCCTAACAGAGCTGTCGGGCGAAGTTCATGTGTTAGGCATCTAAGGCCTAAGGTACACACGGCACCGCTGGCGGTGAAGCGGATCTTATGTTGCATTGGCCTTATATAAATCCGTAGATACCTAACACACGAACTACGCCCGACAGCGCGCCCAAAAATACTAAATAGGTAATAAATAATTGTACATTATTGAAATTCATTAGCGATTTCGGAAGAACTTACGACAAACAAAAAACTACATAAAAAGATAGTTAAAAGGTTGGTGGTAAAATATAAGTACAAAAAAAAATATAATGCCGCAGTGCTTCTTAAACAACCAACGGCTATGTTTCATTCTCGACAAATCACAAAGGCGAGAAAGAAAAAGAGTGAAAAGAGATAGGTAGAGAAAGCTAGCAGGTATAATCCAAACTAATAATGAATTAAATTAATATTACATCAGAACTTTAAAACCTTTGTCGTCTTATAACTAATTACGGAGAGCTCTAAGGTCCAACCTGATATCTTTATTACAATGTGACAAAGACTATAATATTAACTTAATTTTACTCTTACGTTAGTCCATGTTTATTACTAAGGGTGCTAGAATCCGATTATGTACAACTCCTTTTTAATTAATTAATATTCATTCTGATAACTCTAGACAAAATGGATCTGAAAAACTATATATGTTGGTCCGGGCTCCTTTGCAGAATAGACCATCTGCCTTCCTGCCAGGCAGCTCGTAAAAGGCGAGCACAAGCTTACCGTCACTAACACCCTGATATCTGACTAGGTGGTAGAGTTTTGCAGCGACTCACCCGGATTAGTACCACCGCCTTACCTATTCCTGCCGCCATAACGTCATGACGTGTTCCGGTTTGGAGGGTAAGGTAGCCGGTAAACTAACTTTTGCTCGAGGCCTAACATCCCGGCCTCAGGTTGGCAACGCACCATTACTACCTTTGGTGTCTCTAGGCGGCGTGAATTTCTTTCCATTGGGAAATCCGTCTGCTTGTTTGCCTTCCAATATCATAAAAAAATATATATTTAGAATCGGTACAGTCATTCTCGTGATATAGAATATTCTCTCTTTTCTTGTCATTTTACCTAAAAAGAGTAATCAAAATGGATCAATGTGTGGTGACACGATCAAGTGTAACGATGTTACCAATACTAAAAAGGATGTAGCATGAATATATATCTGTATGTAATCTATTCCGCATGATAAATATATCAATTGGGTGATTGCAATTCAGTTTTAAATACAGTAAAACTACAAAAACCAACTCCAACTGACCAGGTATCACGTCTCCATTTGAAAATTCTTTTCGAAACATAGCTAACGATTTCAAGATGGCCTAAGTAACGTCTTTTATGAATATAAAACTAGACATTTTGTTTTATACTTCGTAGTGCATAAATTTTGGTTTATAATAACAATATCATTGTTACTCGTAATTTATTAAGTACTAGCTGTCAACTTATACATACATTTATGTACGAGTATTATTAACTTAAGCTCTAAAACCACTATTCGGATTATGAAAAATTAATACGTCGCAATCTCGGAATCATGACCTAGCTTTTTTCAAAAAAAGAACAACAAAAATTGGTTTGTAATTGGGCGAGTAATCGCGAAACAAACGTACAAAAAATGCATTTGAATTAAGAACCTCCTCTTTAATGGAGTCGTTTAAAAAATTGTGAAGGAGTTCTATTTGAGTATTAGCTAAAATTGATTAAGGTTTTTAAGAGTGTAATTAACCA
Source organism: Calephelis virginiensis (assembly GCA_002245475.1). Lineage (NCBI taxonomy): Eukaryota > Metazoa > Arthropoda > Insecta > Lepidoptera > Riodinidae > Calephelis > Calephelis virginiensis. The sequence continues at coordinate 4,401 of NJDC01001363.1, forward strand.
AATAAATCCATAAAATTGCAGTATGCTTCACAGAAACATTCAGCTACAGAAATATGACTCAATTAAGCCATTATTCACGCTGAAAATGAGTTAGCTGATTGTATGATTACTTTACTTTCGGCGATAAATTAATTTGTTGATTGTACCTACTTGATGGATTACGGAGGCAAACAGGGAAACAAACATAACACATTCAAAGCACTTTAGTACATAATTTGAAAGCAGATGCTAGGAATAAAGTCAGTGTTTGCAATTTTCAAAATGGAATGTTTTGTATATCAGGGATATACAAGACATTGTTGGCCCAGGCTCACTTGAAGAACAGAACATCTGCCTTCCTGACAGGCAGCTCGTAAAAGACTGTCACTGACATCGTGACATCTGACTAAGTATTTTCGTAGCAACTCGCCCGAATTGATACCACCGCTTTGCCTGTTCCTGCCGCATTAACGTCAGTGCTTACTGTTGACGTGTTCCGGTTCGGAGTGTAAGGTAGCCGGTACATTTACTTTTTCTCAATTCCTAACATCCCGGCCTCAGTTTGGCTGCACACTATTACCACCTTTAGTGTCTTTAGGCGACGTGAATTTCTTACTATCAGGAAATCCATCTGCTTGTTTGCCTTCCAATGTCAAAAAAAAAATAAACAACTAGTTGCGAAGACAATAAATCTCACAATGTAGTAGATGGCAATCCTATCGACAACCGAACACATGTCCAATACCGGGCAACGTTGTTTTTATTAGAAAATCTAAAAACATATTTTCTTTTTTAGTTATCCGACTCTGTTGTCGAACACTCATAAAGTCGATGCCGCCCCGCTAGACCAAAGAGGAGATCATCTTTGTTTTGCTATTTTCAAACAAGTAAGACTCGAATATCTTAAACTATTTTCTCTTTCTACAAAATAATGAACCAACTTTACATATAATTTGGATATTTAATATTTTTATCTTGAATACAAAGTACACTTATTTTGTTCCGGACGGAAAGCTAAACTTTCACATTGTTCTCTATAGAAACTACAAACTTCAAAACGTTGGAAACTGCGATGTTCATACTTTTAAGTTACTAGTTAGTTTCTTTAGAAGTTGAATATGTTTTGAAAATTGCACACTTTAACAAAACATGACATTCAGTACTACAGCGAATTTAAGCAGGTTCAAAATAATTTGTTATTTAGGGCTATTTAAAATAAAATACAATATATATTTGTCTCCACAACCAAAAACCTTGGAAAGGTTTATGCGGGTGTGACCACTTCACTATGATAATATTTAAATTTCAATTAAATATATAAACACACACAAGCTGAATGTAAATATAGCTAGTTACAAATTAAGTATATTTCCATTCAGCTTCATTTCGCTACAATATTGAAACGATCATATTGAAAACCAAGTTTAGTAAAACTTAGTTCAGTGTAAATGAGTTCAAATACCTGGTTGTGATCCCTTACACAAACTATTGTATGTACTTACTCTTTTAAAATTGACAATATTCTTAACCTCATCCCCTAATAATCTCTTTGCTACGTAAAATTGTCTAATAATAATATATTTGCAATAGTTTATTGTTTATTTTTTCAATATTTTTTGTAAAATTTAGAATCATAAATTGTTGCTTTATCAAAATGTTTATTATTTTACCTGGCTAGAAAAGGGGATTCAAATAAAAAAAAGTATCTTCACGCCCATATCCCCGAAAGGGTAGGCAGAGGCACAACCAGGGCACCCACGACTAGCCGAAGATACTAAGTCCCACAATGTGATAGGTGGCAAGCCTACCGCCACCCGGGCAATTCAAATATATGTTCAATATACCTACCCTCTACGTTCTGGCATGATTTCCGATATCTCTATTTCTGGGAATGGACAAATATTTGATTACCGTAATATTAATTTTTTTTTTGAAGCGAGGGGTAGTATTGCCGGCCGTTCATGCTTTATTCCATGAATCTTTTCGATTTTGTGAAAAAAATTAAAAAATCTGAGAAAATATTTGTAGTTTCATTCTAATGTATAGCGATGAAAATATATCACTACTTTCAAACGGGCAAGTGATGACCTGATGGTAAGTGATCACCGACGCCAACAAAGATTTTTTGAAGGTTTCCAAGTCGGCTGCATTTGGAAATACCGCCGCTGGTAATTGGTAATTGATTCCATAAAGTTGTTTTTAACTTAATTAACGCGTTTGAAAGACTCGCTTTGTTTGTTACCTATAATACTAGATTTTTCCCAGAAAAAAACAGTGAGATGTTGATAAAACAAAGCTGTTATAAAAAATTAAGCTTACTATTTATAAAACAAAATGGGACTATTATGACCATGATTTATCGTTTATTTAATTACCATATATGTACAAATTTAATCTTGATCTTACAATAATCTTGAAATAATTGTAGTAAAATTATATAACCACATGAAAAATGCCAAGCTTAAAAGGGTTTATGCAAAACAAACAATTCCTGAAATAGTATTACTAAGTACCATTATCTTTACCACATTACCGTCAAATGGCAACTAATTGAAAGCGGGCTCCCCAGAGGTGCTTTTAGCAGACCATTCCCGATTTATTTTAATGAAAGGGGAAGGTTTATCCCAAGGCGGAATGTTTTATATTTAATGTTACTCTCCTAATGTTATAGTCCCTTATTAATAAATATGCTTGAATTATACTTGATATAATACGTCTCAATTTTATTAAAGATTAGCTATGCCTGCGACTTCGCCCGCGTTTGTGTGATCGAGATTGAAAGTAGTCTATATGTTAATCCAGTCCACAATCTATCTGTGTTCCAAATTTCAAACAAATCCGTTCAACCACTCGAGCGTGAGAGTAACAAACATCCATACATCCATACTTACAAACTTTCGCATTTATAATATTAGTAGGATGATATCTGTGGTTTAGCGGTCCAGTGTCGGACTTGCCTCTTGAGGACCCGGGTTCGAAAAGTAACGTTGCCTGGGATTGGATATGTGCCCAGTTGGCGACAGGCTTGTCACCTATCACATTGTGGGACTTAGTGTTATTGGCTAGAGACCTGGTTGCGCCTCTGCTTACCTTTTCGGCGATATAGGGGTGGTGTGCTTCAAAATGATCTTATTAGAAAGATGATTGAGGTCCGTCCCGGGTTAAATTCCCGGGTTTGGCAACTTAAAAACTGGAAAATTTGTACCTTTTTTCAATTTTCTAGTAAAGTTAACATTGCCCGGGATTGGATATTTACCCGGTTGGTGATAGGATTGCCACCTAACACATTGTTAGACTTAGTGTCTTCGGCTAGTCGTAGGTGCCCTGGTTTTGTCTCTGTCTACCACTTGGAGGATATGGGCGTGAAGATACTGACTTTTTATAACCAAGAAAGGTCCTTTCCAGCAAAACACATCACCAGGTTCTATAACCCGTTGCCGCACAAAAAGTAATAGAATAGTCGTACAGAAGTTTCGCCGATGTATGAAACGCAGACAAATTTAAATCTTGAGACAAGTATCCAAAGCTCATATTGCGCTGAGCGAGTAGACTCGATTTACTCAAAAACACAGATGCCTTTCAAAATTGAAACTTAAGGCTATTATCGCGGTGTTGGAAGGCTCATGAAGTGATAAGCGGAAATCTTGTAATGCTATGACGTTTTGTTTTTTTACTCCTAGTTTTGAAAATGGTCAGGTTTCTCATACACTTTTTTATATGAAAGGTCTCCTATTGATAAGAGACATACCTACATAATGTTTATTTGTTATACCATGCAAAATTTGACGCTACATATATCATCGTAATATATTTTTTTATGATATTGGAAGCAAACAAGCAGACCTATTTCCTGATTTTTAGCAATTCACGCTGCCTAAAGACACCAAAGGTGGTAGTGGTGCGTCTCCAACCTGAGGCCGGGTTTGTTATTCTTCGAGTAAAATTAAGTTTACCGGCTACCCTAACATCTGAACCGGAACACGTCAACGGCAAGCACTGACGTTAAACCGGCAGCAATAAATAAGGCGGTGGCACCAATTCGGGCTAGTCGCTGCAAAATTCTTCCACCAAGTCAGAAGATACGGTGTTAGTAACGGTAAGCATTTGCTCGCCTTTTACGAGCTGCCAGGCAGGTCTATTCTGCAAACGAGCCCGGACCAATACGGGAACTTCCTACAGGGCGATATTACCTTTTTGTACAGGCTAGCGTGTATAACTTGGAATGCTTCTCCCCTGTTCCCAGGTACTAAGTACACAATGGCTCACCGGCATAATCTTTCGTTTGTCATTTCTGTGCTTGATCTTCATTTTTCCTATACATAATATTAACAGGACACACAAAGAGCTCTTTTAAATTTAATAAACAAAGCTGTATAGTACCCAACCCTCATCCAATTAGGGCAACTAATATCCAAAGGCAAGTCATCCGTGTTTTACCTTCACAATATAAGGCAAATATCAACATGTAATAATTAAGATCCCACGGAATACTCTCCATATATCTGACAGAGTTGTTGATAAATTTCATGCAGAAATTCAAATGAATCTTCAAACCAGCTTTAGATCGGGAAGACAGGTCGGAAAATTTAGAATAAATCCGATTAAAAACGAATCAAGGTAAAGGTAAAAAAAACTTATCGAAATAAGAAACGGTTTCTCAATGTTTTTAAGGCTGGATCATATTACACATATTATTTCGATTTAATACTATCTGTGGTTTACTAACAACTGTATTACTTTAGCGCTAGTAGACCTAGCACAAAAACTACTGCTTCAGACACAAGGTACGTTCAATTACATTATATATCTGTATCTGATTACAAAACTTTTCCTTTCGACTCTTGTTCTTCATAGTACGCAACAGATATCACAAAAGAAAATAAAGTAAATTATACTAAGTACAAAATACGAGTTTATCTCTAATAAATTAAATTTCTTTTAGCCAAACCGTAAAAGGAAATAAAAAAAAAAAAAAAAAAAAACTACCAACTAAATAGTAAAGAATTCCATAACCATACAGCATGAACTGGGAATAAGTGAGGCGTTGGATCCCTACCCTGATAAGTTACTGCACAATATACTACCAGCAGTGGTCTAGTTGGTAATGATCTATTTAGCCAGTGTTCGCCTCATACGGGCTGCCAGGCAGACAGGTAGATGGTCTATTCTACTCAGCGAACCCAGGGCTAACATGGAGAAATCTTTGAGAGGATACCTACTCTATCCAATCCACGTCGAATTGCGAAACTCATTCGTTTTATGTTGGTCCAAAAATATATTTCATTTGTTTTAAAAACGTAAACCACAACTGCAGTTTTCAAGTTTGTTTTAAATCCCCTACCGACTGACGTAGTATATACAAAATAACGTTCTGACCCTTACACGTCTTTTATTAGGGACTCGTTTAGAAATAGGTAACAGGGTTCTATGACTTTCCTTTTTGGACTTTCTAAAAAGTGTTGAGTAATGTATGGACAATTTTTCACAGCCTTAAGTATCCTTTTAGGATTCCATCTTATAATCTCAAGTGTGTTTAACCTTTTTTTTAATGTTCACTTTTAATTTTACTCCGCTTTGATCCCTTGCTTCTAGGAATATTTTTTCAGTTCAAATTTTTTATTTTATTACAAGAAATTTTCCGTCACATCTCTCTGTTCCGTTCATCTAGTTACGCTCCACAAGAAACCACTGTATGTTATGGCTGAATTTCATACTGCGTTCTTGATTGTGTGTCTATGATTTTTGTTTCGCTGGCCGGTACATCTTCCAGCTAGCTCAAATTAGGTGCTTCGCTTATATAATTTTTATTTTCGAGTGGGACTTATCTTGTATGCGCCATGAAAATAAAAGTTTATCTCCTTACATTTATGTGAATAAGCGTAGCCAATATGTAAAAAGATATTTACTCGTATAAGGAAAATTAATAACTATTTTCTTACAAATCGTCAACTAGCTTATTATAAAAACAGAACATGTGTTTTGGATTGCCTTTTGCGACAGTCTTCTACGTCTTCAGTGTTCAATTGGGCGTATTCTTGTATATCGTTCGCCCACTATTACGAGTCGTTTGAGAATACGAGACATATTTCAAAAGTGGAACCCATGAAGCTACTGAAGGTTACACTTCTTACAAAGAATTGCCGTCGTTTCCAGGTATTGCTCAATCTATTCTACCGGCCTCTCTGAAGGAGATTTGTGAAGTTGTGAAGTACTTGTGCTATTTCCAAGTGTCTAATGCTCCAAAAGTTGAGACGGTCTATTCTACGATGAGAATTTCCTTAGATTTAGAATTTTAATGCCATTTTAAACTTACTACTGATGTCTAAGACACTTATCCGTCTCATTCATGAACATGGAGTAACATACTCTAAGGTTCAAACTGGTATAACAGTCCTTATTACAATTTAGTACAGACTATAATATGAACTTCACTTTACTACTACTTTAGTCCATGTTTATTATAAGACTTTATAAGTTTTAGGGAAAGCCACTCAAAAACCCCATCATCTGATTAAAAAAATAATGTTTTGATAAAATTATTTACAAAAAATATTTAAACACAGTAATATACCTCAGAAACCATTAGGAAGTTTGTGGAAAAAGTTATATAGTGAATAGTGCGTCCTTAACATAATTCGACTGTCCGTAAATCCAACGAATTCAACTATTTATGCTTGGCCCGGTCGGTGAAAGCTCTGTCCAAACTAGCTGCTGCGGCAGCGCTCGTTGGCAATCCGCCAACGTCTTTTTTAATTTACATAATTTTTATATTAAAAGGGTTAGAATAGGGTTGAAGATAACTCGAATGTTTACGTTTCTCGGGTAAGCTTTCCTTGTATCTACATTTGTTCAGCTTCATTATTCAGAATTTATTAGCGTTTTTTGGCAAAACAAACACCTACCATAGCAAATATTTCTATGGATTTTTTATATTCAAATATAGTATACACGTTATAGACCATGGTAGTGAATATGATGTTCCCAAACATATTTTTAAATAAAACAAAATCAAAAGAGGTGGAAAACATTTGCAAATATGAGGACTGTCAAAACGTCACTACAAATTTACGCTAAATTGAGTAAGTATAGACAATAATATCGTTACCTCTTTCGACATACCGTGTTGATCCAGGCTCCTTTGCAGAATAGACCATCTGCCTTTCTGCCAGGTAGCTCGTATAAGGCGAGCATAGGCTTACTGTCACCGTGACATCTAACTAGGTGGTAGAGTTTCGCAGCAACTCACCCGGATTGGTACCACCGCCTTACATATTCCTGCCGCCATAACGTCATGCCGTGTTCCAGTTATGAGGGTAAGGTAGCCGGTAAACTTACTTTTGCTCGAGACCTAACATCCCGGCCTCAGGTTGGCAACGCACCATTACTACCTTGGTGTCTCTAGGTGGCGTGAATATCTTACCATAAGGAAATCCATCTGCTTGTTAGCCTTCCAATACCATAAAATAAATAATAAATCATAAAATTTAAATATAATATTAAATATTATATATTCCTATTTTAACAAATAGATCAGACGTCTTTTTCATACACACATTTTTTGTAGCTAAAACTTGTACTTATCCACAATATACTTTATTTAACACTTTCTTTTATTTTCTAATCAACCGGTTTCACTTTTATAGCATCATTAGCTTTGAAACTAAAGATAAAAAAAGACTGTTTTAATTTAACATTCAATACTTGTTTGGTTGGATGTTACTGACGGTACCCACAAAAAAAAATGTTAACAGTAAACAAACAAACAGTAAGCAAAAACAAACAACAAAGTTATACCACAGCAAGTCTTTTTCCCAAAAATAGGGATTTAGATTGAAAAATGTCATTGTATTAAAAAGTAGAATAAAATTATATGTCAACTTATAGAAAAAAACAATTTACTAAAAATAAATTGAAAAATAAAAATGAAGTCCAACGATATAAAATGTCAGAATATCGATACATGAGAACCATACTCAAATTGTCGAAAATATACGAATTACAAACAAATTAAATTATTAAAAAATAATTAAAATTACATTAATATAAGACATGAATTAGATAAAAATATGAAATTAATATTAATTGTTAACATCTATCTAAATATTATTCATGAAAATAAATCGTGCTATCTTAAATATTTAAAAATGTGAAGCGGAGAGTTAAATGAGTCGAAGTGATTGTTTATTAAAGTTGGGCCATTTTTAAGTCTGTTTATTTCTAGCGCTTCTAGAGATTGAGTTTCCTGCCTCTAGACCAAGAGACCAAGGCTGATATTTTACGATCAGATCAATCGGATATTATCCGAGGGTGGTGTCAAGAGTCTCCGAAACCGGCGTGTTTGTATGAAAAGGGTAATGAATGTAAAGGAAGCAAGACAGGTTTGTCAGGATCGTGAAGTCTGCACTCGATACTCTCTGCCTACCCCGTAAGGGACTCACGTGAAGATATGTTATGTTATGTTACATGTTGGGTCAAAACTATGACCCTCTTTTTTTATACTAGAGGAGGCAAACGAGCAAGTGGGTCACCTAATGGAAAGTGATCACCGCCGCCCATGGACATCCGCAGCACCAGGAGTATCACAGATGCGTTGCCGACCTTTAAGGAATGAGTACGCTCTTTTCTTTAAGGTTCCTAAGTCATAATCGTTTGGGAATACCGCTTTCAGTAACTGATTCCACAAAGGTAACTGATTACACGTCTGTAGGAATGTCGTGTAGATACTAATCTAACAACACTTAAATTGTTTTTTTAACAATAAAATTGGGCAACAAAAAGAAAATTGAGTTTTTCCAATTTTCTAATAAAAAATAAAAACGTTGCTTGGATATGTGCCCTGTTGGCGATAGGCTTGCTATCTATAACATTGTGGGACTTAGTTTCTTCGGCTAGTCGTGGGTGCCCTGGTTGTGCCTCTACCTACGTGTTCGGGGATATGGGCGTGAAGATACTTACTTATTTTTTTACTAAAATTCTTTTGTCTCTTTCCTTTACTTACGTTGAAAGAAGATAGCGACTGATAACTTAAAATTAGTTTATTGAATACGCAACAAAATTACCATTTTTGTCGGTGTTTATCTTATGGTATCCTATATTCAGTGCTCAAATGGTCGTGTTCCTTGACGCATTTTTTTTTACGAGAACTGCTTGTTCGCTGTCATATACAAAAAAAAATTACAACTAGGCGACACGGCGCATCTCGTATCGCTTGATATTAACAGCTACTAACAGTTTTTTATGAATCAAGGCATAAATTTCTATTTTCCCTACAATTTCCCTGTTTTTTCTTGTCATGAGAACCTTCTTTAGACAGAAACTAGCACATTAAAAAAATAATTAGCAAATTAGTCAATCCGTACAGGCGTGATCAGATGACCAGGCGAAATGGGGATTTCATTCATCACTACATAGTATAAGACAGTCGCTTCCTCTGTCCCTTTGTATGCTTAAATCTTTAAAAATACGAGACTGATTTTTATATGTTTTTATCCTATTAATATTATAAATGCGAAAGTTTGTAAGTATTGATGTATGGATGTTTGTTACTCTTTCACGCTCGAATGGCTGAACGGATTTGTCTGAAATTTGGAAGACACCGGGTTTCTGTGAAAACGCGGGCGAAGCCGCAGGTAGCAGCTAGTAATAGATAAAGTGATTGAAGAGGAAGGTTTATATGTATATTTCTTAACCATGAAAAGCCAGGGCGAGTCACTATTTCATTTCTAAAACATCGACTGTAGAACACCTCGTTGGTCGAGGGTTAACGTACACGCCTCAACCGACCAGCCCCGAGGCTCGGGTTCGATCCCGACAGGGCAAGAATTTGTGGGATGAACATAGAATTTCTGTATCTGCATTACCCAAAAATGTTTTATTTTTGTGCTGGTTTATATCCAAGTATACCGTTGTATTACTATCATTGACTAACACCCATAACACAAGGACATAAGTTGCTTACTTTGGGGTTGGGTTGAATTTGTGTGACTTGTTCAGGGATATTTATTTACATTTATAGATTAATGAAGTTATATTACAGTTAAATATTTTTTATTGATATTGGAAGGTGAACAAGCAGACAGATTTCCTGATGGTAAGAAATTCACGCCGCCTAGAGACACCAAAGGTGGTAATAGTGGTTTGCCAATGTGAGGCCTGGATGTTAGTCTTCGAGCAAAAGTGAGTTTACCGGCTACCTTACCCTCCGAACCGGAACACGTCGACAGCAAGCACTGCAATTATGGCGGCAGATTTAGGTAGGTGGTGGTACCAATCCGGGCAAGTCGCTGCGAAATTCTACCACCTAGTGAAATGCGAAATTCGTACGCAGTAGAGATATAAAATACAATTTGTTCACCGTCTTCGATATTGTATTTGTAAAAGTGCAAGCTGACTCACGTCAGCAGGTAACATTGTTACGGAGAAGGTGGAGTGAATATTGAAGAGACGAAGTCTTATAAACTAAAGTATGTGTCTATTTCTTTAAATATTTTTAAATAAATAGTAAGTATCTATATCTGCCCATATACACACGTATATATAATAAAAAATAACTTCTTTAATTAAAACCGACTTCAAAACTTAAAAATAATAAAAATTTAACAATCATTATTTAATACCTATTATTTATATGTGATATTTACTTATCAGGGATCAGGGAATCGAACTGGGACCTCATGAAGTCAAGTCCAACACCTGAACCGCTAGACCACAGAGACGAGAGAGGGTTGGTTGTCAGGAGTAGAATCATATGAAGAGAAAAACCGGAAGAATCGCAGGGAAGATAAAATTTAGTAACACGTAGTCCAATTTTATTTTGATTTATAGCATACTTTATAAGATGTTATTATTTTAACACTTGCCCTGTGCATAGGTTAAATTTCTATAAATTTTAAAGTAAGAAAAAATTTCGCCTCAAACAGGCTATAAACCTGTAACAATTCGCTTCAGGCCGATGAATGCTCTAACCATTTGAGCTACTGAGGATTCAAGTCCCGTGGCGAAATTTTTAATTCCTTTCTTACCGGTTACAAGTATTTAGCATATTGTTCCGTTATTTCCAATTCATAAGTTTTGTTTTTATGATATTGGAAGGCAAACAAGCAGACGGATTTTCTGATGTTAATAAATTCACGCCGCCTAGAGACAACAACGGTGGTAATGGTGCGTTGCCAACCTGAGGCTGAGCAAAAGTAAGTTTACCGGCTAACTAAACCTCCAAACCAGAACACGTCATGACGTTATGGCGGCAGGAATAGGTAAGGCGGTGGTACCAATCCGGACGAGTCGCTGCTAAACTCTACCACCTAGTCAGACGTCACGGTATTAGTGACGGTGAGCCTATGCTCGCCTTTTACGAGCTGCTTGGCGCAGGAAGGCAGATGGTCTATTCTACAAAGGAGCCCGGACCAACACGGGGAAAAAAGTTTTGTAGTTCAGAAATTACAGACATATCAACATTCAATATAAAGGCACCAAGCAACTTGAATTCCTGAATATAACACACAGTTGATTTTACAAACATAAACATATCCATGACAAGTCCCTGTAGCAGTGAGAGCAGAGAGTATAAAAAATATGGGAACCGAACATTCAGCCTCCTCTTTTTTTACAAGTTGGTTAAAATATAAAAAAAAACTCCATTAGAATTATTAGCTCATTTTTCCTTACAGTAGTAATACATAGAAAAAGGTACAAAGAGAAACTATTAACAACATATTTTGTAAAAGAATTTTTAAGCACCAAAAAACTAAGATAACATAATTATTACTCTCGACAAGAGTAGAAAACTCCTGAAAATGACGCATTTTAAAGTTTTTTGCTTATAGCCCTAAGCGACGGACGGTCGCTTTTAAGCCTTTGTTAAAATTATGAGACAAAATTAAAATACTCATTGTATTTACATTTTACACTATTACTTACGTATGTTTAATGAAATCGTATGAGCTATTTTAATTTACTTGTTCATTGCACAAATGCCTTTCTCCGTCAGGAATCGAATCCGAATCTTGTGTCGTTACGTGTATACGCGAGCCTCCACAACAAGCTTAGATTTTTAAGAGCCCAAATATTTTTTTACTTGTCAGTTGGTTTGTCTATTTGTTCTGTCCTATGCTATAACTTAAAAACCACTAATCGGAGCATGACAAAATTAGTATCAAAGCACGGAAATTCTGACCTATCCTTAGAATAAAAAAAAGGAAACCATAACAAATGGTTTAATCGGGCCGAGTAATAAACCATATACTAAAAAAATATACACTCGAATTGTAGACTTCCTCCTTTTTAAGTCTGTTGAAAATAAATAAATAAATAAATATTCCTGGACAAGTTACACAAATTTAATCTAACCCCAAAGTAAGCAAATTATACGCTTGTGTTATGGGTGTTAGTCAACGATACTATTACATAGAAATACTTAACTAGATACATGCCTGCCCCCGTCGGGAATCGAACCCGAGCCTCGCGATTCGTCGATGCAGTTAGGCGAATACGCTAGCCACTCGACCAAATAGAGGACTAATTTGCATTGACTTTTCTCTAATAAAATAGTTTAGATTTTAATATTACGCGTCTTCTTATTATTTGATGGCTTTTTACAACTACCGTGTGCAGTTTGACTTCGCCAATACCTACGTATTGGATAAAACCAATAAATTTAAAAATCCCTTGGAAGAGGCATAGATGTCTTTATTTTTTTTATGCTATTGGAAGGCAAACAAGCAGACGGATTTCCTGGTGGTATGAAATTCACGCCGCCTAGAGACACCAAAGGTAGCAAAGGTGCGTTGCCAGCCTGAGGCCGGGATGTTAGGCCTCAAGCAAAATTAAGTTTACCGGCTACCTTACCCTCCGAACCGGAACACATCATGACGTTATGGCGGCTGGAATAGCTAAGGGGTACCAATCCGGGCGAGTCGCTGCTAAACTCTACCATCTAGTCAGATGTCACGGTGTTAGTGACGGTGAGCCTATGCTCACCTTTTACGAGCTGCCTGGCAAGGAAGGCATTTGGTCTATTCTACAAAGGAGCCCGGACCAACGCGGGGAAAATAAAATTTCAAGACCCTTTCAATGTCATACATTGAAAAGATTAAGTGGATAGCTCAAAACAAATGTTTACCATATTTTGCGTGCATCCTTTGTCATATTCTGCGTAAGTTGGCTTACTCTGTGTGACGGAAGGATTTGGAGTAAATATTTAAAGAGATTTCGTGACGGCTGAGAAGTTAAGACTTACACGGATGTAACAAGTGTTTTACAAGAAAATCGTAAAGGCTTATTAATATTAAAGGTTTTAGTCGAAATCGGGATGTGGTTGCTCCATATTCCCCAAAAAGGAGAAAGTTCTCAATTCGACTGCATGTTTTTGTTTTTATTACGCGATCACTAACGTCAACTTCGTCACGTCAACTTTTGCTTCAACGTCATTTAAATTATGAACGAAATAAACGATTAAACATATCCCCGAAGAGGTAGGCAGAGGCCCAACCAGAGCACACTAAGTCCCACAATGTGATAGGTGGCAAGCCTATCGCCAACCGGGCACATATCCCGAGCAACATTTTTTTTTAAATTAGAAAATTGGAAAAACCAAATTTTCTTTTTGTTGCCGATCGCCTCTGTTGTCTAGCGGTTCAGTTGTTGGACTCGACTGCATGAGGTCCCGGGTTCGAACGATTGACAAATGTTTTTATTTGATATTTAAAATAGCACACGTCCACATGCCGAGCTTCGTATCGCTTGGAATCACTAAAAATTTGTAACAGCGAAATCCAAGCATTGCTTTTATTATTCTGCCTGCAATTTTAGTAGTCTCTCTTCATAAGAACTTTCTCCTTACAATAACCAATACAACTAAAAAAGGATTATCAAAATCGGTATATCCGATTAGGCCATACCGATGACCACGCAATGATTACGCAAAACGAGATTTGTTGTATGTATATTTTTGTCGACCCGAAGAATTTCTTATCGCTTGACATTACCAGTTTTTGGGTAAAAAAAAATAAAGTATTGTTTTTCCCACTTTCCTTGCAGTTTCCCGGGTATGAATATTCCCGTGATAATTGTGTTAGTCACACAAAAAATATATATACAAAAAGTTATAAGTACTTTTTTACAGATTTTAAACGCGTTATCAAAATAAAATATCCTTTCCTATAAACTTTTAAAGAAAGAAAAAATTTCGCCCCAGACAGGATTTCAACCTGTAACCTTTCGTCTCAAGCCGACGAATGCTCTAACCAATTGAGCTACTGAGGATTCAAGTCCCGTGGCGAAATTTTTAATTCCTTTCTCACCCGTTAACGCGGGTAGTTATGTCCTATAGATACACAATTCTGAGTACCCACCAAATGAGTTCATCATTACAGATGAAATTCACATTTTAGAATGGCCATAACTTTCGTTTTTCGCAACGTATTTTTATTTTAGCACTTGCCCTGTGCTTGGGATAAATATCCTACCAGCTAACAAAGTAATTAAAACCTTTCTATATTTGTGACCAATCCAAAACACGCATCACATACAATAAGCAATCGAAACAATTCCAATCTGCACGTATAAAGCCAATTATTGTGGATTCGGTTTTTGTAATACCAGCAGTAAATAAACATTTCTACCCGACTGAACGCAAACGCAAAAAAAAAAACATTTTGACCCTCCAACTTCGTATCTGCAAACCATTTATGAATTACTATTTGTTTGTTTTCTTTACTATTTTTATGTTTTTGACAAGAATTTTAGTTTATTAGGTTTATAGCTAATGTTTTAGCTAATAATTACATGTTTACCGTTTGATACTCTGAAATTTCTGAAATTGGAGCCTATAAACTATAAAAAACTTATGTAATCGAAACATTTTTATCCGGTATTTCCTCTTCATTAAGAATATTTTCATTCCTTAAAACTAGTTTTAATTTTAGTGATCAAAAACTATATTCCCTCATTTTCTCTCTTACATTTTCTTTATAATAATAGCAAAGGAGCTTTATATCTATTTTCAACCGACAAAAAGGTGGAGGTTCTCAATTCGACTGCACGTTTTTTTTGTAAGTTTTTTACACGATTACTCAGCTATTAGCTAATCGATTTTGTAGGTTTTTAAATAATGACATGTAGATTCAAAGGTTGTCCCATATTAATTTTATTATTATCCAAGTAGTAGTTTTTGAGACAAATATTGCAAAATGTTGCATACGCAAAAGTTTGCTTTGTAAACTCGAAAACTATTGGAAGAATGTTGAAAAAAATTATGTGGCACCGTTCATCATCATTTGTTATCTTTGAAACAAGTAATCATCAAATCGCAACTTTGGTACTTAATGAAATAGTTGGTGTCGGTTTTTGCAGTTTTTCTGGGCAGAATTTTTAAATTTCCTATCGTCATCATGACTACTCGGTTTGACTGCCAATGCCCTAAAGCTATTGCAATCCCTATATTTATTAACGATGTCGTCCTTAACATACAAATACGAGTACGAGATTGACAGCGTTCTTTAAAGATGACTCCATTAAAATTTGCTTGTGCACAACATACTCCAGTTATAATGAGAGATGATAAAGTGAATATCACAAGTTCGATTCCGTCCTTATGATTCATTATTATAGTCTAAGATCCGAACCTAAGTCGATCTCCACCAAGCTGATGAAAGGATGAAACATGTTTTATAATAAATTTAGTACATTAGAAAATAGATTAAAAATAGGTTGGCTAAAAATATCTGGGCACAACATGTGACAATATAAAGATATATAGAAAATTGTATGCTATCTATACTTTAAGATACACAGAAGTTGGTTTTCCTGTTATTTACCGGAGTTGCCAGGTTTAAATAATTATTTCGATGCCAGTTACTTCTACTTGATTGAATAATAGAAAAAAATATATATCAACATAACTGATGTTTTATTGCAAACATATAATGTATCTGTTGCGACTTAAAGAATCGGAAAAATTAAAAACATTTATTTAAAAAAAAAAACTTTCTTTACAGGAGTCTTTTTGGCAACTAATTTCGAATATAATTTCTAATACACTACATTTATTATAAAATATGTTTCATACTATTATTATTTCAGTGTAGTCGATATAGGTTTGGATCTTCTACTATAACATCTACTTGTAACTTCGTATGGTATCTCACAAAGTAGGATTGTATGTCATTTGACAAATAAACGAAGTTTTTCCTACAGACCTACTAAGTGATAGAGCTTGATTATATCCTTATATCGGATGTTAGTTGCTCCTTGATCAATAACATCGTAAATTATAACTTATTGCCCTAGTTACGTAAACAGACACAGGATATAAAACTTTATTTCGTGTAATTAAGACACATTATTTATTTCCATAATATTCGGTAACAATAAAAAAAAAATAAGTTTGTACACGTTAATGAAAATTCACAGTAAAACTGTAAAAACCGACTTCAATTATTTCATTGGGTAGTCGAAAGAACTGTCTTTCGACATATAATATATATGACATGTATGTATAATTTCGGAAACATGTACTGACATGTTTCCGAAATTATCCCACGTAAATTTTATCAATGTCATACAAGCAGTTTTTGAGTGACACTTAACAGTGCATACATTTTTATTTATCTTGACAAATATATTATATATAAAGGATGATTAAAAAATAAATGCACTATTAAGAATAATTCAAAGACGATTAGTTGGATCATGACAAAACTTATATGAAATAATCTAGGCATGATGAATTATCTTTCTAAAAAGGAACCGTCAAAATCAGTTAGCTATTGCCTAGCTATCGCGTAACATACAGTCGAACTGACAACATCCTCCTTTTTTGGAGTTTGTTAAAAATGTATCTATTTTTTCGCTCCTTTCGCTCCTCGATTATAAAATATTATTGAGAAAATGAGGGAGTACGATATTTGTTCACTAACATTAAAACTACATTTAAGGAAGGAAAATATTCTTAAAAAAGAGGAAATTCCGCAACAAAAGTTTCGATTACTTGTACAAAAGTTTTTCAAGTTTATAGTCTCCACTTTCAGAAATGTACTTCCATTATTTTGAAAAGCTCACATCCACAAAGAGATAGGCAGACGTCAAGGCACCCGCGACTAGCTAAAGACACGAAGTCCCACAATATAATAGGTGGCAAACCTATCGCCAACCGGACACAATCGCAATCCGGAGCTACATTTTTATGTTACAAAACTGAAAAAATCACATTTTATCTTTGTTGTCCGACCTGGGAATCGAACCCTGGACCTCATTGAATCAAATCTTACAACGGACCTAGCTAGCGGACGGAGCTAGACCACAGAGGCGACTATTTTTATAGTTTTAATGTTATGCTTGAAATAAGTTTTTATTGTCAAAACCTTCAAATACTTATTTTTCTAGAGCTCATTACGAATGGTGTGAACCAGGGTATGTTAAGGAGCTTTATATCTTCATTTCAAGTATATGCTTGCTGCTTAGCTTTGACAACATTTCATGATGTGCTGTTGTTTGTAACATGTCTGAGCACATTATTTATGAACCTATTATGTTTCATAAAAATAAATAACTTTAGCCAGTAGTTTTTTTGTGTGTAGTAACTAACAAACTAAAACAAATACTTAACCTGTATGAGATTCTGCGACTACTCGTTCGCGCAATCTTCATATCTATTTTAATCACCCAAATGTTTTTGTTTGCTACTGTCATGTTTTGATCCAGCGTCAATATTTAAAAAGTCAGTATTTAATAATTTGTCTTGGCTTTCCGTTTTAGAGAGAGAAACCGGTATACTTAGACAAAAAATCAGCAGATGTGTGTTATACAATTATACAATGTCAAAACCTTCGGCACTCAGCGTTAAGTACAGCCTTGTTAGTCTTGTAAAATTGCAGCAGTCGGAAGCTGCAGCATAAGAAGATATCCTTATGCTGGTTTGCCTTTCAATACAAAAAGTATGTCATTAGGCACATATAAGAAAGGAACTTATAAGGAAGGCACATATACGGAAAGGGCTTTAATCAGTCTATCACTGCAAAAGTGCATAGATTATAAATCAGACAAAAAATGGCCATCTTAAGAAGTGGATAGTTAGTACCAGGCCTACAGTTAATAAAGGAGTTTCCCCCGTGTTACTCCGGGCTCCTTTGCAGAATAGACTATCTGCCTTCCTGCTATGCAGGTCGTAAAAGGCAAACATAGGCTTGCCGTCACTAGCACCGAGACATCGGACTAGGGAGTCGAGTTTCTCAGCGACTTCACCATTGCTCGAGAACTAACATCCGGTTGGCAATTTTTCAGTTGGTGAACCGAATTGTTAATTTTACAGGTGTACAGTTTTTTGTTTTCAGTTACGGTACCCTACCAAATTATAACTTAAACACAATATTGACAGTCTTAAGCACTCATGTACTATTTCGATTAAGACCCATTGGTGCTAAATTAAATCAGTCTAACAAATTGTAATTTTGTTGGATTTCACTAAACCCTTTTCCATTTTAGAAGTTAATTGGAATTGAAATTGATACAGTGTTTAAACCAAATTTGATTAAAGGAGTGCCAACTGTCAAGTTATCGTACTAACATTATAAATGGGAAAGTTTGTATGTTTGTTTGTTACTCTTTCAGGCAAAAGCTAATGGGCGGATTTTCATTAAATTTGGCACACATAGAGGTTAACTTAGATTAACATATAGGATAATTTTTATCCCGACAACATGTTCCTGTGGGACGATTAACCACACGGGCAACAGTTAGTTACAAATAAATTTTACTAGACTTACTGTAGGTTGAGATTGAATTATCACATAAAAACATTAACATTTTACAAGGGTGATCTCATTTTTGAGTGACTATCTATTAAACGATCTTTATTAGCTTCTGAGCGACGACTCAAGGTTCAAATTAAGTGGTATTAGAGTATTAGCAATATGATAAGGTTCAACATTAAACAGATGCCACCACTTTATCTTTAAGGCCATTCCACATTACCATTTTGGTCCACATTATTATTGATCGCCTCAGTGGTCTAGCAGTTCAGATGTTGGATTTGACTGCATAAGGTCCCGGATTTTTACAATATTTACAGTTTAAATGCAAGACCAATTTTTATTTATTTTCCAAATAAATAAAATAAAATGTCTTGGGTCTTGAGTAAAGCGGTGGCCTCAGTAGGTAGGCACCATGAAATAAACGATATACTTATTTCTTTGTAATTATTTTTTTTTGTTTACTTTCACTGAATAAATTTGTACAAAATGCCCAACAGAACTGATTTCTTTAACTCAATATAAACACGAAAGTCAATAATTACGATAAAACTACAGTCATATTTTTTCCATGACGCCAAAAACCCCCAGAAGAACACTGTAGATGTGTTTTAAGACAGAACTCTTTTCATATGCGACATATTGTTTACTATTGCTATTTTGATATAGAACAAAACATTTTTAATCAAAATATCAAACAATAATTTAACTATTTTTATTTTAGCACTTGCCCTGTGCTTGGGATAAATTTTCTATAAATTTTAAAGAAAGAAAAAAAAATGTCGCCCCAGACAGGATTTGAACCTGTAACCTTTCGTCTCAAGCCGACGAATGCTCTAACCAATTGAGCTACTGAGGCGAAATTTTTTTTCTTTAAAATTTATAGAAAATAATTTAACTAATAAATAAATAAATATGCATTATTAAGTAGTTACAACTCTAAAACCAAGAGTCGGGTTATGTTAAGGTTTTTAGCATACCAACTAAGAATCATGACCAAAAGAAACATAAAAAATATTTACTTGTTTACTTCCTGCAAAACTCGCTCAGAGAAGTATTCCATATGATATAGTTCTGTGCAAATAACTACAATAAACAGTCCTAGCGGTGTCAACTACAGTTAACTGTTTTTTTTTTAAAACATATGCTGCTGATCTCAATCTAATTGCTAGTTTTAAAACATGCGGTCTCCATTGTAACTTTTTATGTTTTACGATTCCTAAAAAAATTTTAAATCTACAAGGTCCAGTTTGTTCCCATTGGTTTTTACTTAACATGCATTATCACTACATAGTATAAAACCAAGTCGCGTTCTTTGTCCCTATGTCCCTTTGTATGCCTAAATCTTTCAAGCTACGCAACGGATTTTGATGTTTTTTTTTAAATAGATTAAGTGTTTAAAAAGGAAGTTTTATATTATGTATATTTTCTACCCGTGCAAAGGCGGGGCGGGCCGCTAGTTAGGCAATAAAAATTTAATAATAAATTAATATTTTGTTTTAAAAAAATCACATTGAACCAGTGAACGACTTTTGAAATTGCAGTGTCCGTTTCGTCATACTTACTCAGTTGTCTTGCAAAAGATCCCAGGGTGAAGCCCTGAGGCACACCCACCAGTTTTATGCCATTAGTCTCATCTTTCTGAATTCAAATAAGAAATCAGAGGATTGGTTGCCTTATTTCTAATTTTATAATAGCATAGCTTTCTAATGAATGTTTTATGTTTAACGCAATCAAATACCTACGACAAATCAAAGAATACACTAAGATAATCTCACTATTTCACCTAAAATTTATAAATTTTCTTTAATAACGCATACCAGCATCAACTGTTGCTCTACCGCTTGTAAAAAAACAGACTATGTATCATTAAATAAACCAACTATTTTAAAATAACATTTGATTTAGTATATACTTTTTTAATACTTTACTTAGGGTAGGCCGAATAGAGATAGATTGGTAATTAGGGAGCTCATTAGACTAGGAAATACGCCATGAGGCACACAGTAATTAAGTGTTATACATAAACATGGAGAAATAATGTTTATTACTGAAGCAATAGTTTTAGGAGAATGTTCCCATAAATCTAATGTATTAAAGGCTTTAACTATATATTTTGAGTCGAAAAATGAAAATTATAAATTATTTTTACAGTGGGTAAATTGGCTTCAGTAATTATTGAGCATAGGTAAGAGGTACTGGGCGATAAGCATAAAACTTTAGTTGTTTCAGCTGCAACGTTGGTGTAGAATTTGCCTACCTCATCGGGGATATGGGCGTGAAAGATATTATTTTTTATTCTTTTTCCATATTCATTAAATACAATGCTGTGGTTATGTTATGTTTATTATGTAAATGATGTACTGTTCGTAATCTTATGTACTACATGTAAACTTAGTAATAACTTTACTAAGTAATAGTGTCGTTTGAATAAAAACTTAAATGACAAATGTAGCCAGTGGTTTTTGAATTGTAGCGAATTTTCAAAAACTACAAATAAAACTTTGTCTTCCATACAAATACAATGAAAAAAAGTTGTCTTTTAAAAGTAAAAATTAACTTGTTACCTACTCTCACAATCTACCCCTAATCTGAGCTTTCTAGAATGGACCCTTTTAAGAGTTAGGCCGACTTGCACTTAGCTATTTAATGAATTTTGCCTAGGTTGACATTTCACTATCAAATCGCTCCGATTTTATTTGGAATCTGGGATTATATCTGGATTTCATCTATTTTTGAAATGACAAAATAGCGCCAATTTTATCTAGGACCACAGAAGTGCCAAGACGAGCAAAGCAAACACTACCAAACTACGTTTTCTCGGAACTTTTCGTCATGTTTTCAGACCCTCAGAACTTTGGTTTTGATTTTATCAAAGAAATTAAATTTTCTGGATACATAATTACATCAAAGAAATACGTAATAGTACTTTTTCGCGTGGTCACGATTGAACGGATGAAATTGATATTCTAATTCTCTTTTTGTTGAGTTAGTTATTGACAGCAGTAGATTTTATAAAGAGAAAAGCTGAAAAAATTGGAAGAAAATAGGAAAAACAATACTTTTTTAAGCAAATTCCTAATAACTGTTAATGTCAAGTGATACGAAGTTCGCCGGATTAGCTAGTTATAAAATTAAAAATAGTAGTGTAGCAAAGACGTTGCTTAATAAATCCATGCCAGGATTTATATCTACATAGCATATAAGCATAAATATAACATTTATGAAATATTCGACACTATTACTTCAATAATAAAATCTCTGTCTCTGTATTTTGTTACTAAAAATCTATTCATTGTGAAGCCGAAACTCTGACACCTGAGAGTGTCACTGAAATACATTCAAATATTTTCGTTTCTAGGTTACATTGAACAAAATGAAATCGTTGAAAGCAAACATCCTCATGAATTTCGCTCCCCTTTCTTGTAAATAGTATTTTCTATTCAGAAGTGGTTGAAAGACTGCCAAATAGTAAGATAGCGTGAATACTAAATAACACTGTTATAAATACCACGATGCCAGGAACTGGCTTAGAAACAAGATCAATATTAAATGTTAATTTATTTTCTTCCTAATAACAAAGATACATCGCATGGGTTAGACTTAGTTTTGTTTTATTGCAAAAGAAACAAATTCAGCCTTAACACACCATAGATGTTGTAGGTGGGTTAATGTCCTGTGGCCGAGGTGTTAGGTCAATGGTGCAATCTACCGGCTGCCCTCTCCTTTGATCTAGAACATGACGTCGTCAATATGATGACAGGAATTGACAAAGGCTTTGGATCCTCACCAGGGCAAGATACTACATAGCACTCAACTACCAGTGGTCTTGTTAATGACGACTGACTTATATTTTAAACAGTTCTCGCCACTTACGAACTGCATGGCAGAGAGGCAGATGGTTCTTTGCTTCACAGGGGACCCGGACCAATATGGAGAAAACTTAACTAAATAACACTTCTATTCTGAAATAACAAAGTGCCAGGATTGGAACTATTTAGACTAGAAATAAGATATTAAATGTTAAATTATTTTTGTTCTTTTAAAACAAAGATATTTCGCTTGGGTTAAAACAAATTAAAAACAGTGTTGTTCTGAAATAACAAAGTGCCAGCATAAGAACTAGTCTAGAAATAGGATATCAAATGTCTGGGGTGAAATTTTTTCTTTCTTTAAAATTTTTAGAAATTTATCCCAAGCACAGGGCAAGTGCTAAAATAAAAATACGTTGCGAGAAACGAAAGTTATGGCCATTCTAAAATGTGAATTTCATCTGTAATGATGAACTCATTTGGTGGGTACTCAGAATTGTGTATCTATAGGACATAACTACCCGCGTTAACGGGTTAGAAACGAATTCAAAATTTCGCCACGGGACTTGAATCCTCAGTAGCTCAATTGGTTAGAGCATCCGTCGGCTTGAGACGAAAGGTTACAGGTTCAAATCCTGTTTGGGGTGAAATTTTTTCTTTCTTTAAAATTTTTAGAAATATCAAATGTTAATTTATTTTTTTCCTTCATAATAAAGATAATATATCGCCAGTGTTAGAATAAGTTTACTAAATAACATTGCTATTCTAAAATAAAAGGATGCCATCATTAGATCAAATTTAGAAATTAGATATTAAACTGTTTTACTGTTTAATTAGGTGTTCTTTGTGACAATAACATATCGTTAGGGTTAAACTTAGTTAGCTGAATAGCGCTGTTATCCTGAAATGTCAGGGTGCCAAAATTGGAACTAGTTGAAAAATAACATTAATATTAAATGTCAATTTATTTTTGTTTCTAATAACAAAGACATATCGGCCCAGTTAGATTTAATTAACTAAGTAACACTGTTATTCTGAAATACCAGGATGCCAGGATTTATTTTTTGTTTCTTCTAGCTCCCCTGACGTGATCGAGGCCCTTTTGTACAAGTAAGGTTGATGTGCATGATAATTTTAAGTTTGTTACACACGCAAGGGCAAATGGATTCCTTTTTATGATAGTTATAATTATTATGGCAGATGCCAGGATTGAAACTACTCGTAGCTTATAAATAAGATTAATCTTACATTTTAATTTATTTTGATTATGATAACTAAGATATTTCGCCAGGATTTGAATACGCAAACTTAATAATATTATTAATCTAAAATAATGTAGTGACAGGATTGGAGCCAGCTTAAATCGCTAGGTTTAGATTTAGTTAACTAAATAATACTTTTATTATTTTACATAAACAGGTTTGCATTGTAATACAAAAATATTCATGAAAAAATGTTAAGACAGCTAACGGGAAAATCTAGCACCTCGTAGCTAAACCACAAAAATAGGTCACACCGAAATATACACATAAACATCAAATATTTATATTTAAAATTTCTTCGTATTTGGTACAAAATAAATATTTATTGTATTTTACTTTATCAAAGGTTGACAAGTACGTAGATACTGTATGTCTGTGCGTTTTCTGAAACATATTCTATTATACAGAAGTATTATTATATGTGAGTCACTGAGATATATTTTTAGAAGCATCCAAACATACTGCCTGTACATTTAGGCACACTGTACATTTAAGGTTAATCAGTTATATTCATGCAAACCACTTTTTAAGTTGCTCAAAATGTTGCCTTTACCTTGCATATATATCTTGGCTGTATGTGTCTTTGTAAATAAAAATCATATGTTTCAAACAAATGCTAGAGTATTAGGAATAAACACACTTCAGAAATAGTAAGAAACTGCATGTGCCTAATCAAAAACTTAATATTTATAAAAATAATGTATAATACATGTCCATTCGTATATATAACCAAATTCCTGATAGTCTGAAATCACTAGCAGTAAAAAGATTTCGAAAGAAGTTATTTGATTTGCTATTAGAGAAAACATATTATAGTGTAAAAGATTTTCTTGCTGACCTGCACAAATATTTTTTTTTCTATAAATTTGAACTTGTTATAATTTTATAAATTTGAAAATTATGGTTGCCGGGTAGTTTGTTTTGCCGTTTCTTCTCCTGACTAGCTAGAGTTGGAAACGCTGGTAGTGTACGTTAGATAGGGTTAAATTAAATCCATCTTTAAATTTATTTGTAATAAATTATGAAGCTTACTTAACACACTATGAAACTTATTTATAAATAAAATGTCTATTAAAATATAAACGTTAAGATGTATATAAATACTTCATTTCTTTAAAATTAATTAAATATTTGCACACCACAATGTGGTAGAAAATGTTGTATTGCCACTAAAATTTGGCATACTTCCACGCTTGGTCTGAATAATAATACTATATATGCTATAGTGACGTAATTATAAATCAACAATCAACAACAGCAAAACCAGAACGACTTATTTTATATACTCGTAACATAAGGTTATAAATGGTGAGTACTAAAAGTAGGATTCGTTTGCTTTACATAAGCAAAGCCACAGATAGCAATTAGCAAGATAATAAAATGTGTAATAATAACATGGCTTGAGTCAAGGGTAGTCATGGAATGTGAACTAGAATGTTTTATTAATATGCGCCTCCATAACATTCATTCAGAATATTTCACGCCTCAGACAAAGGCTTTTATAAATTGTACAGAGATGACTTATTTCCTGAATATTCATAAAACAAATGATCGTAAATTTGATTCAATTAAAGGTTGCAACTATTTTTAACCGACGCCAAAAAGGAAGCTATTAATTCGACTGTATGTTTTTTGTATCTTTGTTACGTTTGCTCAGCCAGTAATGAACCGATTTATAGTTGTTTTTGGAAAGGACATGATTTTAAGGTAGCCCTATATTTATTTTATCATAATTTGAAAAGTGTTTTTTGAGTGATATTCGATAAATCATACATTTTCGTTTACATTGATGATATCGTTACCAATTCGGAAACATCAGTTATCTTTCGAAAAAACAAATAATCAAATCAAATCGTGACGTATAAATGAAATAATTGTAGTCAGTATTCTACAGTTTTACTAAGGTTTATCTCATATGTATAATAAAAATGCTCGCGTCAAAAATAGACAGCATGTTAGTAAGTTTATAAGAACATACTACTATGAAGTCTTAATGTTAACACATAAACCATAATTAACTCGTACAAAATCAGGCAAGTATTACATAAAATGCAATAAGCGGTTCCCTGCGGTTGTGTACGCGTTTTTTTATTACTGAAAAAAGAAAGAATTAAAGAAATTTGTTTATTATTTTTACAACCAACAAATTTCTACATACATAAATACATTGACATTAGTCTAACTCATACATGTGTCCCAGTAACACATTCAGATACAAACAGACAGGAAATGTCTAACTGAAAATGATTTCTACAGGCGATTTGTGGTCCCTTGTTTTAAAATAAAAACATCTATATTTTTAAATATTATTCACTGTTCTGATCTTTTAAGTACGTTTATACAGATATAAACAGGTTCGCCAAAAATAACGGTAGAGTGGGCAAAAATCGACAATGTAAATACTATTATAGCGACTCAGTAACAGTAACGTATCGTAACAGGGGTGTAGTTAGTGTCACTCAAATGTGTGAACCAGACCCGAACGAGCAGGAAAGATTTATAGAGCGGGTTATATTTTTTTGGAACTGCAAGAAACGTTTTTGGTTATATTATTTTTTCCATAGAAATTACAACAACGTTAAAAAAAACATTAACATAATCACAAAATAAAGAAATGATCCTTGTACTTCAAATACTAGAGTTTATCCACGATACAAATTAATAGACTCAAAAAGAAACATCATGAATGTCTAGAACAAGAACCACATATCAGACTTCTCCCTGTGTTAGTCAGGGCTTCTTTGCAGAATAGATTATCTGCCTTCCCGCCAGGCAGCTGGTAAAAGTCGACTGTCGCTAACACCGTGCCATCTGATTAGGTGGAATCGTTTCGCAACGACTCGCCCGGATTGGTACCACCGCCTTACCTTTTCCTGCCACCATATCCAATCTCATCTTACCACCAGGAAATCCGTCTACTTGTTTGCCTTCCAATATCATAAAAAAATATGTCCCGTTCCATCTCAGGAATCAAACCATACATTGTTCTAGATCGGCAGTGAATATTTACCCTCGACGTTACCTGTTATTTACAAACAGATAGATGAATTTATACAATCGGAATTTAGATTCACATAAAGAGTTGTTACTACACAATTTATAAATATCACTTGTACTTTTAAGAATTGTTTTTGTATTGTTGTTTTACCCACCGGATTCGTTATCATCAGGGCTATTGCACCTGAATGTTGGTTAAATTTAACATCAACTAGATTGTAATAAATTGTACAAAACTTCAGTTGTAATAGCTTTGATGATACTTGAATAGCAAACCAGATCGATGTAACAATAATAAAAATATATTGGAGCAAATACAAGTTATACTCATTATTTATTCCTAGGATGGAATCCCGCCAAAATTAGCGAAAATTGGTAATGAAATAAAATGAAAAGAAAAATATTTATTTGCGGAATGTGAGTACTAAAAATATGTTACAAAATTATTTAGGCATCCCAACATATTGTACTAACTTGTGATGTCCAAATATTTTAAAAAGTATTTATAAAAACAATTATTTGTATTCATTACACGATTCATTTTATATAAACCTTTTTTAAAATGTCAATTAATTTAACTCTATCTACTGTAAACTACCACTGGATATAGAAAACTTTAAGAAATTTTAAAACCCTGTAAGACAGAATTTTCATTATCAAAAATTGTTGAAAAGTAGACCACTTTTGCCACAACTTATTCAAACGAATACTATTAATGATTGTAAGTAATCTTAAACGAGTATTTATCTGTTACAAATATCTGTAGCAAACTATAAAAAGTAATACCAAATTAAAAAGCTGCATTAACAAAGAAAAACTAAAGTAAAGAATAAATAAACTGCATACATCAATACAATAAATCTTTAAAGAATATCCGTTACTGGAGCTAGACATTTATGAAGCTCGTATAAACCATTCAGCCCCAATTCACTCACCCAATATCTATAAATACCATCCTAGTTTTATGGCCACGATATACATTGGGCCAAAAGGCAACGTGTAGTGGCTTACTTGGCGATATCATGATAGTTGTGTATACCACGATTTCTGGTATCCGATTTGCTGACACAGAGTACATTGCAACCATAAGGGGACCATTACTCGGTAGGATTTGCTGTAAGTTGGATAACCTAGCATGTAAGGCGGTAACTAATGTTTTTATATTATAGACAAACAAATTAGACTTCCAGATAGTAGATAGTAAAATAGTCGCCTCTGTGGTCTAGCAGTCTGGGTGTTGGACTTGACTGCATGAGGTCCCGGGTTCGAATCCCGGGTCGACCAACGAAAAGAAGATTGGATTTTTCCAATTTTCTAATAAAAAAAAATGTTGGTCGAGATTGGAAATGTGCCCGGTTGGCGATAGGCTTGCCACCTATCACATTGTGGGACTTAGTGTCTTCGGCTAGTCGTGGGTGCCTTGGTTGTACCTCTGCCTACCACTTCGGGGATATGGGCGTGAAGATACAGATAGTAAATATACAAGGGCAGTATAACCAAAATTCGACTCCAACTATTTCATTGTCAGATTCACGTAACGATTTGATAATTCTTTCTTCGAAAGATAGCAAACATTTCCGAAATTATCCCACATAAATTTTAACAACATCCTATTAATAGTTTTGAGCACTTCTACTAGTTAGTTAGTTCAATAATGAATTCGTCAAAATTAGAGAGAAATTGATGTGTTATTAAGTATAAATAAAAAAAACAACTAGTAGGATCATGAGAAAACTAATATGGGACCGTCTCAGATCCACGCCTTGATCTTAATAAAAAAAAATGTGAAAATCTAATTTCACTCAGTGTATTCAAGAAGTTCAATAATTAGTAATAAAAATACATTTCTCTTAATAACGCCAAAACTCAGGTCAAAGAATACAGCGCCCTTACCATGAGTTTACAGCTTGTTAAGTTTACTATACTCGCAACCGTCTCTGTATATTATTTGTATAAAAACTTTGAACAGCGCCTCTATTGGTAACTAAGAGTAACACATTTTTAGATCATAGATTACGACACGTAACTTACCGAACGTAATTGATATAGATTCATATAAATATAGATTTACTCATGGTAAAGGCTAGTATACTCCGGTTTCCGAGTGAGGAATTGCTACCCTGTTCGCGCTGTCAAGCGGTAGTATTTATTCTATATTTTTGAAGTCAGGAAATGTGTCTGCTTGACTGACATTAAGCACTATGAAAATATTGATCAATCATCAATCCTAAGACCAAGTTGGCCACCGTTTAAGTGTGAAGAATCTACAAGTAACGATCGTCATTCTAGTTACGCTAAGCGTAATATAAGCCTTTAATTGACGTAATAAGTTTCAGTTTTTCTTGCGTTTTGTAAGAAAGTGTGTTTTCTGTATGTTAATCTGTCGTATTCTATGACTCTGGTAATTAACCATTTTACTGCACCCCAAGGTTTAATATTGTCAAGTATTTTCTATTTCAATGCCGAATTTGATTCAAATTTATAACAACGTTGAAGCGCGTCTCATTTAAAAACACAATTAATTCAACAAAACTGTTTCAGAATATAATAACACTAGCTGCTATCTGCGGCTTCGCCCGCGTTTTCACAGAAACCCGGTGTCCGATCGGGATTAAAAATAGCCTATATGTTAATCCAGGTCACAATCTATCTGTCTTCCAAATTTCAGACAAATCCGTTCAGCCATTCGAGCATGAAAGAGTAACAAACATCCATACATACATACTTACAAACTTTCGCATTTATAATATTAATAGGATTGGATAATAATAAACAATCAATTATTTTAGATGAAATAAATGTCAACAATAATTTTACTTTGGTATTTTTTGTAAAACGTGTTTTTTGTAATTCGGTTAAGTCTGTCTGTTCGATTATCATAGTGCATCTTTTATATTTTAATAAAAAAAACAACCTTTACGCCGCATTCCCAAAGAGGTAGGCAGAGATACAACCAGGGCACTCACGGCTAACCGAAAAATACTAGGTTTCACTATGATAGGTGGCAAGCTTATTGCCAACCGTGCACAGAGTTTATGCCAGGCAACGTCGTTTTTAGTAGCAAATTTGAAAAACACATTTTATTTTTGTCCAGCGATCTCGTGAAGTCAAGTCCAACACCGAACCGCTAAAACAAAGAGGCGGTAATAGTAATTTAATTTTGCTGACATTAGCATTATGATTATTATTTTCTAATTTGAGGCTCACATCTTATTACTTACTGCTGAAAAAGCGATGTATAGGATTGTACATGACAAAAATTATAGACGCTCAACACAATAAAAAATATTGAATTGTGATTCGTTAACTACGCTATAGGTTCCGAACAAAAATTATCCAAATCTAATAAATAGATTATGGGCATTGCAAGCATTACTGGGTGTCCCGTCCGGACCATTCAAGGATACGCACGAATACCTTTCATAGCAGAAATAATGAAATGGCTCGAGGGTATAGTGTAGGTGACATTTGATTAATGCCAGCTATTGGCCGGATCCATTCAGTGTTTTTATCGTGTTACATTCTGCTCAAGTATACGTTTCTTCGATTCAATTCGGTGACTTTTGGTGAAAGATGAATTCAGTTGTATATAATATCATAACTGATTGCGACTTCACGATAAATATTAAGATGAATGCTTCCAAATTGACGGAAAACGTAAATTATTAACATAAACGTCAAAGCGTCATAAGTAGAAGATCATCTAATTTGAAATGACGTGTCCTGTTACTTAATTTGTTTTTTTAGATGTACAAACTACATTGAATTTCGTAAAGGGCGGCCTTCAACTGCCGTCAACGAAAATAATGTGGATACTGTTAAGCGGTTCATTGAAGAAAACCTCCGGATTACCTATAAGACAATCAGAGAACTATTGGGCAATCCCCACTGGACAATGAGCCAAATTCAGAAAATTTTACAAGAAGAATTGAAAGTTCGGTAACTTTGTTATCGTTGGATCCCTCATGAACTGACAGCGGAGCAGAAGCGGGCTCGCGTGGAATGGTGCTCACAAATGGTACTAAAGACCACGGACATTCTAAAGCCGTTAATGACATTGTCACAGAAGATGAAACGTGGATTTATCGTTTTGAACCCGAAAAAGAACCAGCAATCTTGTGATAGGCGTTGATAAAAAAATTATGGCCTGTTTTTCTCAGCTACGGGTCTCATCTGTACAATTCAACTTGAAGATCAAAAGAGTGTTGACGCCGAGTAATATTCTACCATTTGTTTACCAAGGTTGTTAGAAAAAGTTCGCGAAAGATGACACAAAAGCCAAATTCTCCTACACCATGATAACGCTTCTTCACACACGGCCAACAAAGCAAAGTGATTTTTAACTTCCGAAAAAGTATGAGTACATCTCGTCACTCATCCTGCGCATAGCCCCGACCTAGCACCCTGTGATTTCTGTATTTTCCCCAAAATCAAATATTTGAGGTTATACTTTTACCAACTCCGAAGAGGCAGTGACAGCATTCAATCAGCACGTAGAAAACATACATTCAGATCTGTGGTCCTCTTTTTTTAAAAATGGTTCGATCGCATGAAAAATTTTTTTAAATGTAAAGATTATTTTGAAAAGCAATAAACATAATATATTGGTCATAACATGTTGTTTTTTTAAGTTACGCTGAGCTTATAGTGTGACCGTAAAACCGATCAATACTAAGATAACGCTCCCAGATTGACCTGTTAACGTCAATTGTCAACATAAACGTCAAAACGTCACAAGTAGAAAATCATCTAATTTGAAATGGTTGTTTTGGCGCCATCGAGAGAAAAGATGGTCAAAGTTTTTTCATAATTATTGAATTTCGTGTTAATATTGAGTGAAATTACTCAATTTTGGTGGCATTTTGTACAATTTTGTTCAGTGAAAGTGCACAAATGAAATAATAATGAAGAAATTAGCGTATCATATATTTCGTCGTTGCCGCCAAATCTCATTACATGAGCTTGTGTAAAAAGGCCACCGCTTTACCCAGAGCCTGACATGCCTTACTGACGACTAATTATAATTGATTTAAAACAAATATAAAATTTGATGCAAATTTCTAATGGCAAAATACTAACGAGATTTCCAAAACCTAAAGAAAGGAAAATTTTAAATGACGTGGCCTACTACTTAGTATTTTTTCTTAGATGTATTAGTGTTAATAATAATAACTTATCTTTAGAAATTATGAGATTAGAAATTACGACGCAGTTACTTCATACTGGGGCTATGTTTTGTGTTATGGAGTTATGTTAGTAAGTTTTAGTCCGTCAATAAATGTTTTGTTTCTGCTTCATTTCTTTCAAATCAAACAGATTTTATTCCATTTTATATATGTATTTTTTACAATATTTATATGAGGTTTTTATGACATAAAAAATCTTCGAATCATATTTACAATCTCAAGTAATAGAAGATAAGTGTTACGATTCTTTTATGGTCTCTTAAAATAACTACATGTACGAAGAACAATCGGTCAAAGAACCATCAATAACCGTAAGAGCTCGTAAAGATATTTTGGTTGATTTCGTATGGTAATGGCAGAAGATTAACGATTTTTTAATGTTCAACCAAGTACAGATGTAAAAATATTTTACTAGTTATTATGATAATTTAACAGCTGTTTGTAAAAGAATTGTAATAATACCAACGTTGACAAGGATGGCTAGTGTCAAGATTGTGGGACCAAGTAGAATCTTTAACTCTGAAATCCCTGGTTGAACCTCTACCTTTTCGGAGATACGGTCGTAAGTACACCCACTTCCTTAGAAGTGATGTGATATACGTATAGTTACGAGATATGTATCGTTACTCTATCACACTTAAATTACAGACTACTGTACTCTGATTGGTAGCCTAGTAAATCATAATATTAATACTTGAAGCAAAAACTTTGGACCTATTTTTAAGAAAACTGCATGGACGGAAGAGTACAAACTTTGGCACACTTATAACTTATGTGTAGGACAAGTGCAGAGCGCTAATACTTTTTAATAGTAATTCTTGAAAAGTGCATTAAATGAAAAATGAAACATAGCACACACTACCATGCAATTGACACAAACAAACAAATATACGATAGCGATAAAAGATCACATATAGCGCACAAACTAAATTCGTAGCGTTTGGAAACAAAGTAGTTCGTCTTGATAAAAAAGATGGCGTTCTTATCAAAAAGATAATAGTTTAATTACTTATAATTAAAATGATTTATGGTCGAATTTCAACCAACGTGCCACCGTTAGTAATAATAAACATGTAGACTAAAATAACTAAATCTGTAAATTTAACATGTTTTTTAAATAATATATATTACTACGTACTGTATACAAGATACAGAACCCAAATGTATTATTGTTTTTTTAAAGATTTGTCTGTTTTTGTATTCACTTTTCATGCAAAAACTACTGATCAAATTTTTTGGGTAGTATATTCAATTAAGATAACTTTTACTGGAGGAAAATCTTTTACTCCTATCACTAAGCACTAAAAGTATCTACAACGTGTGTAAGAAGTTGCGAGTAACAGTCCGTTGCGCTTTCAGGGCTAAGCCAATAAACTGATATTGATTAAATTTAAAACCCATTTAGTTAGAGAGCCAAATTCAAACATAAACTACTTTTTATTTCGAAATCAACCCTCAAGAGACTACAAAAGGAATTGTATGAAAATCATAATAAGTATTCCACGCTCACGTAATCGCTAAAAAGTCGCTGGTAAACCGCTAGTATGTGTGTGTTATTATTATTTTTTCTTTTTTTGATACAATGTATCTTCGCGCCCATATCCCAAAAGTGTTAGACTCATCAAAGTCACCTACGACTAGCCAAGGACACTAAAGTCAACTCTCAGGCAACGTAATTTTTTTTAGAAAATTGTCAATAACTTTTTTTTCCGTGTCCTTAAAAAAGTCAAATCAAACAGCGGAAAGCTAGGCGATCTAATTCGTCATTACAAAATAGCAATAACTTTTCAAAATCATGAAGACAATGGTAGTTATCACAAAACGATCACCTGCGTAAGAAAAATTGTATATTTGGAAAATAAAAAGAGACTTCAAGTTCAAAGGTAAACATAATATCGACGTTTGACAAAGACATGACTCAGTTCCAATCCAATCTTGGGTCTTTATATCCTAGATTGCGCACGCTCTTTGTGTGACTATAAACACTCAATGTTTTTCCATTTACTCTGCATCATACTTTCTTCAGAAACCGATTTTGATTTCTTTTTCTTAGAGTAATTGCTTTTATGTGTTCCCATAAAAAAAATCTTCACGCCCATAACCCCGAAGAGGTAGGCAGAGGTACAACCAAGGCACCCACGACTAGCCGAAGACACTAATTCCCATAATGTGATAGGTGGCAAGCCTATCGCCAACCGGGCACATTTCCAATCCCGAGCAACATTTTTTTTTAGAAAATTGGAAACATTCAATTTTCTTTGTGTTGGCCGACCCGGGATTCGAACCCGGGACCTCATGAAGTCAAGTCCAACACCCGGACCGCTAGACCACAGAGGCGATATGTGTTCCCATTTTGGAGTTAATCGAGATTTGAAATATAATTGTCGTGTTTTTAATATTCAAAAAAGGTCTTTTCACGACCATATCTCCAAAGACGTAGGTAGAGGCACAACCAGAGCACAACTATCAGTAAACTCTAAATCCCACAATGTGACAGGTAGCAAGTGTACAACAAAAAGACCAGCCAAACTAATAAATAAATCATTTGTTCCTCATGTTGGTTCGGACTCTTTTGCAGAATGGATCATCTGCTATCCTACCAGGCAGCTCGTAGAACACCGTCACTAACACCCTGATATCTGACTAAGTGGTAGAGTTACGCAGCGACTTACTCGCATTAGTACCACCGCCTTATTTTTTTCTGCCGCCATAACGTCAGTGCTTGTCGTTGACGTGTTCCAGTTCGGAGGATAAGGTAGCCGGTAAAATTACGTTTGCTCGAGACCTATCATCTTAATTGGCCTAAAAAGGCCTAGTAAAAGCATCCCGGCCTCAGGTTGGAA
Source organism: Calephelis virginiensis (assembly GCA_002245475.1). Classification (NCBI taxonomy): domain Eukaryota; kingdom Metazoa; phylum Arthropoda; class Insecta; order Lepidoptera; family Riodinidae; genus Calephelis; species Calephelis virginiensis. The sequence goes on from NJDC01001363.1 coordinate 39,226, forward strand.
ACGCAACATTAGCACCTTTGTGTCTAGGTGGCGTGAATTTCTCACTATCAGGAAATCCGTCTGCTTGTTTGCCTTCCAATATTATGAAAAAATACGTACTAGTTTGCGTTGCCCAACTCCCTGTGCACTCGTGTTGGTCCAGGTGCTACTACTATAATACTACTACTATAATAAGTGCTGGTCCGGTTTCTCTAGACCATGATCAGCCCCCTTAATAACAGCTTGTAAGAGACGAACATATTAATAGGTCATTAAAATCGGTGGTGGTAAAGTGCTATGCAAAAAGTAGAAACTTGCCCGAGTAGAGATTGATCGCTTCCCATTCCTGCCGCCATAACGGCAGTGTCATATCCTGGTGCAGAGGGTAAGTCAAAACGTACATGTAATGCTAGGAATCATCTCTATTACGCCAGCATTGAAAAGAAAAAATCCTCATCAACCGTTCAATGTTTCGGGCTAATTATAAAAGTCCCCCGTCAGTTTTTTCCTTTCCATCTTTCCACAACTTATATATTTCATAATCTTTATACTTTGATGTATTTTTAACAAATATCGTTATATTCTGCCGATTCGAGTACGAAACATACATACAAGTTTAGTAGAGTGTATATATTTATATTTTACGATCCTTGGAAACTAGTCAGCCTTCCTCCACATTCATTACTTTTTCATATAAACACGCTAGTTTTGGAGACCATTTAGATGACCATCACAGAGATTTGGTCCTGAAACAACAACCTAAGTCTCTCCGGGTACCCACATTTATATCTGCTGAATCAAGTCAATCTTTCATCTGTCATTTTTTCCACATGACCGAACCAGCGGAGCATGCCGTTTCTCATTTTTACACCAACACTTTCTTTTAATCCCACTCTTTTTTAGATCGCATTGTTACGTATGCGGTAAGCGAGCGTAACACCATAGACTTTTAGTCGCGCTCTCATTTCGACCGCATTTATTACAATTTGTGTTCTTTTGACATACTAAACTCCCGTTTCCATACAGCAAAGTTGGAATGAGTACAAAATTATGCTAAGTGAATCTAGTACCATAACTAAAAACTTTGCATCAAAATAGCCCAGCCCTCTATTCATTTAATTCCCTGCACATATTCTCTTTTCGACATTTAGTGTATCTTCAATCTCTGCTAAAAGCACAACCAAGATATACAATTGCATTCACTGGTTGCAGCAGTACATCGTCGACTTAAACTCCATAATGAGTATTTAAATACAGATATATTGCCTCTGTGGTATAGCGGTCCGGCTTCGGACTTGATTTCTTGAGGTCCCGGGTTCGAACCGACAACAAACGACAAAAAAAATGTGTATTTTCAATTCTCTAATAAAAATAACGTTTCATGAGATTGGATATGTGCCCGGTTGACGATAGCCTTGCCACTTATCACACTGTGAGACTTGGTGTCTTCAGTTATTCGAGGGTGCCCTGATTGTGCCTCTGCCTACGGCTTCAGAAATATGGTCCTGAAAATAATTGAACAAGGGCTTTGTGCTTCTATAAACACTCAATGTTTTCCATTCTGTATACTTAGGGTAAATATTCGTTCACATTTTTTTGGCTTATATATGTCTGATCAATTGAATTTTATATTTTTCGAGATAGATCACTCACTGTAACTCACTTATGTCGAAGGAAATTACTATTCTAATTTGACCACAATATTATGCTATAACTAGGGAAAAAGGGAAAAAAATAATCGATTATTTAAAAAAACGATTGCTTTTCAAAAATAATCGATTTTTATAAATCGATTAATTTACAAAAAATAATCGATTTTTTGTTTCGTTATTTCGCATGTACCTGGCAAACATGTTTTGGCAGCACTCGAAAACTCTGTCGATAAAACATTTATGTCAGTCAGTTGTGATATTTTAAATAAACGGTGGTTTTGAAAGTTTCTTTCTACACTTCGAACTCTGTTTTTAATAATTTTTCCATAAATAACCCGTTGACATAAATTAAGTTGATAAAAAACAATGGTACAACTGCTTTAGCTTTGAATTATTGAGTTGTATCATTAAATTATAAAAAAAATAGATTTTCTAAGAAACTCGATTATTTTTCGTAAAAAAATCGATTATTAGAAAATCGATTGTTTGATAAAAATAAAAATCGATTATTAAAAAAAATTATTTTTGCCCAGGCAAGTCACATCCCTAACTATAACCATAGGTAATCCTAATAATGTTAAAAATACGAAAATCGCCTCTGTATTCTAGCGGTCCAGGTATTGGACTTGACTTCATGAGGTCCCAAGTTCGATTCGCGGTTCAGGCAGCAAAAAAAGTTTTTCATATTTTCTAATAAAAAACATGTTGCTCGGGATTAGATACATGCCCGGTTGGCGATAGACTTGCCACCTATCTCAATGTGCGACTTCGCGTCTTCGGCTGGTCGTGGGTGCCTCTGCCTACGTTTTCAGGGATATGGGCGTAAAAATACTTTATACAAAATTTGTAGGAATGGATGGATATTTGTTACTCTTTCATGCACAAACTACTGAACGGATTTAAATTATATTTTACAGCAAAATATTTTTGACATTGAAATAACAAAGGAGCTACAATTTATAAAAAGATATTGATACGCGGGCAGAGCCGCGAATGGGAGCTAGTATTATATAACCTCGTAAGTAGAGATCGTCTTAACTTAAATTACTTTAATTAAGTGTATTTAAACGTACTAGTGCGAATATTGTTAACAAAATAATCGCTTTTGTAGTCTAGCGGTCCAACGAAGGACTTGACTTCTTTAGGTAAATAAATTGAGTGTACTGTCTTCGGCTATTCGTGGGAGCTTTGGATTTGCCTCTGCCTACCACTTCCGGAATATGTGCGTGAAGATACTTTATTTACAACGACATCCCCACTGCGTGTCAATTTATTCGAGAATGGCAATGTATATACGCACAAATGGATCAACTTTTCGCATCTTTACATACGCAATGCCCTTTTTTTATAGAATTGCTGTAATGGAACAACAGACGTCTATTTTGTCTCGCGTTGGGACAATTTATAAACTTTTTGAACAACAAATCCGTAGAAATTGTTTGTAATGTAACATATAACTGAATGTCATCCAAGTTTCTTTTTTTTTAATTCTATTTCAAAGACCTTTGTCGCTGCGCGACTATGTCGCTCTAATACGTCCTCCAACACATATCCACTATTCACAAGCTCTACATTTATTCCTAGTGTAACTAGTTTGTACAGTGTTCCAGCAGAATACGATGTCGGATCCGCCAGAATACTATTACAACCACCGACAGCCCAATAAATATCGTGTAGGTCTTTACCCCTATACTTTCCTTTGATCCTTGTTCCGAACACATTCCATTAATATGTGATATACATCTTCTATTTTTCCACATTTGTTGTAATCAGGAGATAGTGTTTTACCCATTAAAAATTCAAAACTATTCAATGGAATGTGTCCCGAACGCAGTCTTAAGGCAGTAACAGTATAACCTCTAGTTAAGCGACAGATATTGATCCAAAGGTAATTCATAGGTTCTGCTTGAATTGTACAATACATTTAAATTTTGATCTTTCATCAAAATATTCGCTCCACATGCTAGCAGTGTTTTTTAACAACTGGTAAAAATTCCATAAAGTAGGGAGAAACAGCTATAACTTCTCCGTCAGTACCTGCAACCTTAGCTGAAAAATACGCTTTTTCGTTGCCAATAATGTCAACGTGTGATGGTATCCACTGCAAAATCACATCTTTATATATTAATATTAACTCTTTATTGTACACAACTGATATTAGATACAAAAAAAATACTTAAAAGTAAAAAGAAAAACAAAGTACAAAAGGCGAGCTTATCTCTAATAAAAGAAATTTCTTCCAGCCAACCCGTAAAAGGAAAGTACTAAATGAAATAAAATAAGTAGACTTGGTGTACAGATATATAAACTACTAAATATATACTATTGAATGAATTAAAACACATAATATAAAAAAAAATAACAAAACATAAACAAAATTAAACTAAACACACACCTAAAGTAAAATTATATGAACGAATTGAGAATCTAAACTATGTCAAAGAAATGCTCTTTTAGATGTTTCTTGAAAGAATCAAGAGTTTCACAGCCACGAATAACATAAGGTAAGGAGTTCCACAACCTTACAGCATGGACTGTGAATGAATGGGAATATGCAGCAGAATGACTAGAAGGGTATCGCAACAGAGTACGTACATTTGAACGACAAGGCGAATCAGGAGAGTGTAAGAATTTAAATGAGTTACGAAGGTAATTAGGAGAAAACTGATTAAAAAGAATTTTGAAAAGCAAGCAAAGAATGTGAAATTGTCTACGTTGTCTAATCGGAAGCCATTTAAGCTTAGACCTATAACTGGAAACATGGTCAAATTTTTTTTAACCCGAAAATAAACCGAATACATAGATTTTGAAGTTTCTCAAGTTTATTAACGACCTCCTCAGTGGCATCAAGGTAACAACAGTCCGTAATCAATAATGGGGAGGATAAGGGTATGCATTAAATAAATTTTAGTTTGAAGGGGCAAACAATTTTGAAGTGGTTTAAGAGAGTGAAAAGCAAAGTAAACTTTTTGGCTTAATTTATTAACGTGTGAATTCCAAGAGAGATCAGAACATAAAATTACACCTAGATTATTAGCAGATGAGCTAAATGGTATAGGCTTGTTGTTCTATTTTAGAGTAGGTACCGTAGCACTATTAATTACATTTAACATATAGCGACTACCAACTAAAAGACTTTCTTTTTTACTATCTTTCTTATCTTTTTTACTAGACTGCAATTTACTTATTTGTTTTAAGATGGTATAGGCTACATGAATTGTTACCCAAGTTACCCAATCACAGCAGTGATTCTGTTTAGACGATCTATAAATCAACATGCCAATTATAATGAAGGAAGTTAATATTTATTATTAACTTCCTTCATTATTAACGCTACAAAACCTTAACGCTACAAAATCAGACTTGAACTCGTGAATGGTTACTGGCACTAAAAAATAATAAAGTAGGCTTAAAAGGCACAGAATTTCAAATCTAGATAAAAATGTCTAGTCACTAGAATGTAATAAAAACTTCCTCTTCTTTCATTCTATTTTCTTGTTAGCATGCTGGTCGCATGTGGTATCGCGATATGAAAACATTTTTTTTTCGTATTAAAGGGTAAGGATACTTTCATCAGAAATATTTTTTAACAAATCTGGAATTACTAATTTTATCAATCAGTTAAAATATTAGGTGGTTTTATTAGGAGTTTAGCAGCGACTCGCCCGGATTGGTACCACCGCCTTACATATTCCTGCCGCCATAATGCATGACGTGTTCCGGTTCGGAAGGTAAGGTAGCCAGTAAATTTCCTTTTGCTTGAGGCCTAACATCCTGGGCTCAGGTTGGCCACGCACCATTACCACCTTTGCTGTCTCTAGGCGACGTGAATTTCTTTCCATCAGGAAATCCGTCTGCTTGTTTGCCTTCCAATATCATAAAAATAAACAGAAATAAATAGTTTATGGCTAAGCATAACAGGTTTAAGTTATGTATATCCCCCAGCTTTACGTCAGAATAAAGTAAAATTGTATTATTTTCCTAATACAGTTTTTTTGTCAAAAATATTCTTGTAGCTACGAACAACGACGGATTTAGCAAGACTCAAAGCAGTCACTCGGCCTGAATCAGGAGCCTGGTAACATGCACTCCCATCTCCTCACGTAGGTACACTTTTAGATAACAATGCTCTGCGTGTAGCAGTGGCTCTTCGTTTAGGTTGCAATGTATGCGAACCACACAGATGTATTTGCGGGTCTACAGTTGCGTCCAACGGTCACCACGCATTGAGCTGCACCCGTTGCTCTGGTAGGTTTCCTAGACATCATGCACTCAACGACATAATTCGTAGGGCACTCGTTTCT
>NJDC01001363.1:53136-65943 GCA_002245475.1 Calephelis virginiensis
ATAACACTGATTGAGAACCCAATTTTAAACAGTGTTTAATAAAACACATGTTTTACGAGTGTTTATTTTTTTAAACAAAATGGTAACCGTTATGCTTACCACGTTTTCAGGAAATAAATTTCCAAAATTTGGACAAATGTAGAACACAACTTCCGGATGCATCACAACAAAAACGCACCACTTACTCTACCACAACGTGATATGAAAATAAATCATTACGCAAATCACAAATTGTAATATCGATTTTATTACATCGATATTATTACTACCAACACTATCGATTAAAAAAATACTGATTAGAATGCAGGCTAGAGGCTAAACTACCACTTTTCAAATTTCTGTTACCATTACATTTGTTCTAGTTATTTACTTATAATAAGCAGTGAACCCCGAACAGGTCATAAAATTTCCATCATGCCTTGAAGTGAACTGCTGTTTACAGAAATAATTGAGTGCGTGTTACCTTTTGTACACCAGATAACTGAGGTGTGTCTTCAAATCCCGGTCATAAGACAGAAACATACCAGTAATATCTATGTTGTTCAACGCCGCTTATCTCATGCTTTTAGGTGAACCACATTTTGGTGTCTCTTTACTTGCATTATACATAGAATGTGCCGTGTCACATTACTATTTAAAAAAAAATACAATGTTAATGTCCTCACTAAACAGAATCGATCTTAGTTAATGAATAGAATAGTCTTAGTCTAAGAATAAATTATTAACCACGTCAAAAGTATAGACCAATATCAAAAATAAAATTAAGGATTTTCTATAATACTATGTTCTATAGATTCATATTATGTTTATGAAATATCTTTTATCTAGATAGAAAATATGTTTAATTATGTTGAGTAGGGATTTAAGTCACCCACGAACAGTCGTATGTCTTACAAATAAATATAGACTTAAGCATTCTAAGTTTTAAGTTGACATTACAATCTGTATTACACTGTAATAGATATATAGCCGACTTAAAACTAAAGTACTCCCATACTTTAGTTTACGTTAATTAATAAAACGGTACAAATGCGTTGCGACCCTCTTAGAAATTAGCAAGCTCTTAAATGTTCATAATGGTATCTTCACGCCCATATCCCCGAAGAGGTAGGGAGGGGCACGACCAGGGCACCCACGACTAGCCGAAGTAAGTCCCTTAATGTAACAGGTGGCAAGCCTATCGCCAACCTGGCACATATCCAATCCCGGGCAACATTTTTTTTATTAGAAAATTGGAAAAAAACAAATTTTATTTTTGTTGGCCGACCCAGGATTCGAACCTGGGAACTCATGCAGTGAAGTCCAACACCTGGACCGCTATACTACAGAGGCGGCGACTACTTTCAACTTTTAGTATATTACAAGATCAAACATTAAATTAAACCCGTGTTGGTCGGTTCCATTTGCCTTTCTGCTAGGCAGCTCATAAGAGGCAAGCACTGGTTCAAATATAGGTAATTACTAACAAGATCACTGGTGGTAAAGTGCTATTCCAACCGATATCATCTCTGTCATGTTCCGGTCTGAAAGGTAAGATTAGCACGTAGTTTGCACAATACTGCTTCATACAATTAAATATCTATAGTGTCTGTAACTCTTACCATCATGAGAGTTATGTACTTGTTTGCTGACTTTCACAATCAGGGGGTGATTATGTAACTCAGTTACTAACTTAAAATGGATAAGTGTACATGAAATCGCTGTCAAATGACGTCTTTTATATTTACTATCTCCAGTGACCAACAGAAATACGATAGAGATAGCAAACCCAAATGACGTCATTTGATGTACACTTTTGCAGGTTAAGTTGGCAACTGAGATACATAGTCACCCCCCTGATCAATCGGCCTTGTTTTTATGAAAAGGGTAATGAATGTGAAGGAAGCCAGACAGGTTTGTCAGGATCGTGAAGTCTGGCACTCGATACTCTCTGCCTACCCCGTAAGGGACTTGGCGTGAAGATATGTATGTATATATAGATATGTATGTGACTTCAGACACAAAAAAATGAATGCCTTGTGTAAAGAAGTTAATAATATTGTTAATTAGAAAATGTCTCTTAAGATAATCTTTATTTCATTCCTTTTGACCTAATTTTTTTATGTTAATTGTATTTTCTCAACCCAAAAGTTAGTCGTGTAATATAACCAGATTTCTAATATTGTTATATACTTGCTGTACCCGCGACTTCGTCCACGTGGAATTTAACTAAAAATTTATTTAGTTTTTTTTAATCAAAGTAACTAAGGTTTAGTTACTCTTTATTACATCAGCTACCTGCGAGTGACATAGATTGGTCGGAACAGACAGACGGACAAAAAATATTAAAAATGATTTTATTATATGTGTCGTATATATGCATGTTCATATTGTGCATGTAGCAAATAGCTGTTACAAACAATTTTTACTGACAATTCAATTTTATTTGTATTTGTAATATTTATTTGTACAGATTTGTAATGATTTATTTATCTTTTCATGAATGTTTTGGTATTGCTTTCGCCCTACTCCTTCTTGTTCGGGTTGCTCTGAGTAGAATAGACCATATTACTTACTTACCTGTTACTGCTTACCTGTTTGGTAGCTCGTGAAATCCCAACATAGATTAAATTTGTCATCATCAAAAATATCACTAGTGTAAGAGTACCCTAACTTGTGACAGAACGTATGTCATGTTAACTAAATCGTGAATACAAGGTCTTCAAAAAATATTTCGCACATTCAGCGTAAGAGACAGAAAAAAAGGTAAAAACTTCCAAATGCAGCGAAAAACAGTCTTTTTCTTACTGGGTCAGGTCAGAAAGTGTAAGGGTGCTTGATGTTTTTATCAGAGGAAACTTGAAAGACACTTTTTGATAGCTTAAAATAGCGAGAGAGAACATCATTTTATTTGTAAAGGTATTTTTACAGCGGTTTTATGGTTTATGAAACAAAAAGGATGGATACTTCTTACAACCTTCAGGAGCTTTGTTTTGTTTGCTTTTAATTGCTTTGGAAAAATAAATGTATTTTTTACATTTGATTATTGATTGAACTGCATACGAGTCTAGATAAAATGAAGCTAAGATAATAACTATATAATATAAACAGATAATAGAAAACAGTAATAAAATATTACTGTTTTCACAAATACATAAAAACACATTTTTTACAATAACAAAGTTTTTTAGTTTCTCCTCTAAAAATCCATTGAGGTATTAAGACGGAAGGAGCATTTGTCAATCTCCAATCGATATCTATGCCAAAACAAATTTAAACCTGGTTAGCTGTTTTGACATTAGTATGGAACATATACACAAATATACTCATTTATCATTTGATATCAGTAGAATATACACAGCTTTTTTATCTAATAAGTTAACAATCAAGCACATAATTCTCCTGATTAATAGAGAAAACTGTGGCCTATAAATACCAAAGACGTTGCTGGTGCGTCGCAGCCACAAGCAGAGTTGTAAGAGCAATTGTACAATTCTAGCGAGTACCTTACCCTCTAGACCGGAAAATAATATTATTTGTTTATATTAAATTGTTATTATGGCGGCAGGAATAGGTAAGGCGGTGGATCCATAACCAGATGAGTTGCAGCACCTCTATGTGGTCCTCGTTAGTCATGACCCTTTATATCTAAATCCAAATAAAAATGTTTAATTTGCAATTTTCCGCCAAAAATGTATACGTATTATGGCGTAACAAAACAGGCAAAATAGTGCGTTAAGCATGAATTGGACTTACCGGAAGCTTAAACTCCCAAATATAACTGTTTAGTGGTGTGTGTTGTGTGGAGCTTTGGATTTAATTATGGATTTCCGCAAAGTAACGCCTTCTTCTATCAACCCTTTATATCTTTGCTTGCCTCTTGCAAGCTGCCTGGTAAGAAGAAGACCAAGAAGGAGAACGAAAAATAACACGGGAAAGTAATAAAGAAACATAATATAAAGGATTAGGTACTAGTGCTGGAATTCGTGTTTTGTGACTTCTTGCATTTGGCAACTGCCTAAACTGATCGTGCTGGCATAGCATTAGTGCTCGTCATTGTAGTGTTCCATGTTAAAGAATTGTACGTGATATTAAACCGTGTGTGAGAGTTAGTAGACTTGCACTCGTGGTCTAAACTCTACTGGATACTTATGTTACGCATCTCTTACCATCAGGAGAGATACGTGATTTCTAATTTATAACATAAAAAGACTTCTTTCAAATAGTAAGGTACGTAAATCAATAAGATACGTATTTGCCAAACTGATCAGGAAGAAGCTATAAGTAACGAGGAAGCTACGTTTAATGGATAGTTTGTGAGCCAACAACACGGAGCTCTCGATTAAGTAATTCAGTATAGAGGTTGCAATTATACGATTTGAACTATCCGTTTGTATTTGCTATAGAGCTACGGGCTCGGTGACCTGATTTGGTCGAGGAACATATTTACAAATGTAAGTTTTAAAGGAATAGAGAATGGTAATCTGAAGTTATGCAACTAATTAAACTATATCGTATAAAATAATCCTTGCTTTCGAACCCCTGAAAAGGTAGGCAGAAGTAAGATAAGCAGAGCGCCGTCGACTAGCCCAAGACATAAGTCCAATAATGTGATAGGTGGCAAACTTATCGCCAACTGGACACATATCTAATTTGGGGCCACGTTATTTTTTTATTAGAAAATTGAAAAAAAAAACAACATTTACCTGAATGAATTCGGGAGCTCATAAAATCGTTGTATGTACAAAATTTGTAATATACATTCGACTTGTTATTGCTCGATCACAATAAGGATAGCTCCGTACCGTCCGTCTCGGACTTCTAGTACTATTAGTTCAGTAGTACATTTTTTTTTATAGAAGAGGAGGCAAACGAGCAAGTGGGTTACCTGATGGAAAGTGATCACCTCCGCCCACGGACATCCGCAACACCAGGAGTATCACAGATGCGTTGCCGACCTTTAAGGAATGAGTACGCTCTTTTCTTGAAGGTTATGTGTTTATAAAAAACCTATGAATTACACATTAGAAAAAGTTACGTCTTACGATTCTCACGTGGGTCACGGAATGAATTATATTTTGATTTTCCTTTACACTTAATGAAAAGTTTTATCTCCATTTGAAGTGTCATTTTTAGAATGGCTTATTTAATCCGGCGTTCGTCGTTACTGGGTAAAAAAATACCACATTATTTATAAGTGTATAATTCATTAAATTTTTATTTATATTAAAGTTTCTTAGTTTTTTTAATTTTTCTGTAGTATCAGCTACAAGTAAAAAGCATTGTTCATATGGAAATAGTTATTTATTATTTCTTACGTTATACAACATTAAAAGGAACTAAACCGTAATTTTTTCATCATTCTAAAAACATAACATATTAATTAAAATCTTACTATGAATTACATATAAAGAGATCGCAATATGATAAAACTACATAAGTTGTTTTATTAGCCAATAAAAAATAATCGCAGTGTTCGTAGTAACTTTTTTTTGGAATTTAGCCTCGAAAATCTCAAAAAAATAACAACCCTACAAATGTTCAATCTTTATATTTGAACTTAATTTATTTTACTTTTTGGTAGCAATTGCCGCAAATAGCCGATTCTAAAAAAGATTGACTTCAAAAATGTTGCTATCGTAAAACGTTATTATATCCGACATAAAAAACAACAACACTATCATAATAATAACAGTCTTTATCAAGCCATTGTTCCTGGATATCAACATTCCTAGATTTGTGATTACCTTTAAACACAACCGAGATAAACATATTTGTTCATGAAACTAGATTTTCCTTTCACATACATATTTAGGGTTCCGTACTTCGAAAGAAAAAATGGAACTGTAATAGGATAATTTTGTTGTCCGTTCACCCGTCTGTCATGCCCCTTTTCCTTACAAACGAGCAAAGCAGGTATACTGTCTCTTAGAGTGCAATAATCAAAATTATGAGCATACGAAACTTTCAAGGGAATTGAAACCTACATGGTACTTCCCGTCAACTGAGAATCTTAAAATTTGATAACAACATCTTCACAGCGCAGATAAGGTCAACATTGCAGAACCTGATAGTTTTTTAATTACATTTTAAAGTAAAAATATTTGTTTGTGCAGAACCCTTGATAAACGAGTCTGACTGGCACTTGGTCGTTTTTTTTTAATGAAATAGAAATATGTTTCTTAAATATGTGTGCTGAGGAGTTATTACAGAAACATATGAGCATGTCAAAATATGGTATAAGATTGTGGTAAGCAAATATTTGATGAATACTTTAACATTAAAATTATCATACGATCGCGATTTAATTATTTAAATAGTATAAGTACCTATTAATATTTGACATATATTTTATGTTTATTACGTACACATATCTTATTTAAATTATGCGCTTCGGCTATATTCGTCAAGCTTCGAAAATCAAAATGTATTTTAAAGATATTTATATACAGTTGTTATTACATAATTAATCATTTCGCTTAAATTTAGATTAGATTAGACGACCACACATCGGTTTCTTGATTAGGTAAATTCGTAAACACAAAATATATCGAGGCGCATAATTTAAATAGTATATGTGTAGGTACGTGAGTTTGAACTCGGTCTTTTCTACTATAAACTACTAGTGTGTCTAAGTCAGTCAGGAGTCAAGAATTTGACACAGATTTCTTTAGGAAATGTATAAATTGCGGAGTAAATAGGGATAGGAATCCCTATTACTAGTCAGTGGGAATCAGTTTTACGTTTTGTTGATGTTATAAACATGCATCTTGTATTTTGCGTTGAATAAACATTATTATTATTTTTTAAATTTTTAATTACATCATCTATTGAAAGTGTTATAGATTCGAAATCGTTTCTCCAAATTCGACTGTAATTTAAATGTCATCCTGTATAACATCGCTACTTATACAATAATTATTTCTTACTTTGATTTAATAAAATCTAAAACAAAAGCCTCTAGAGTCGAGAACACTCGTGTAAATAGCAACACCTTTGATAAGGGAGTAAAGGTTCCTTAATGCGCAGTCTCTGGCTCATTAACTTCGAACAATAGTTCTTACAACCTGTTGCTATTCAGAACCACAGAAAATGGGCTAATTGGGAGCGTCAATAGCACTTAGCATTGGGTAATTTGGACCATACATTACAATCAACCGCCAATATTACTGTTCAAGGCAAACTGTTTCGGTGTTAATGAGGATGGGTTCAAATGAACTGTAAATGTTGTATAAGCCATTCGATTTAAGCTCGGATTTATAGTTAGACAAAAAATTCAACACCATTCAATTAAATAGTTAAGAATTAATAATAAAACATTTATACTACCTACATATGTTATTTTAAAAATTGCAATTTATTAAGAATCTTCACGCCCATATCCTCAAAAAGCTAGGCAAAGGCACAGCCAGGGCACCCATTAATAGTCGAAGACACTAAGTCCCAAAACGTGATAGGTGGCAAACCTATCTCCAACTGGGCACACACCTATCCAATCTCAGGATTGGACATGTTTTTTATTGGATTTTGTTAACGTTTTTTCATTAAGAAATGATAATACCTACACATTTTCTTTTATCTTTTGTTGCCCGCCCCTGGGATCCAACAAGGGATCTCGAGAAGTCAATTCCGACGCCGACCCGCTAGACCACAAAGGAGATTTATTAAATTTAAGGAAATTGAATATATTTCTTCAAATTTATAAAATAATTATGTAGTTTTTATAATATTATCTTACGTCTAAGTATATGTAATGTATATAAAGATGGGGAAGGAAAATCATATTATCACAAACACAAGGTATTACGGGCCATATGTTTTTTTTAAATTGGTAAAGGACTATGAAATACTAGTTGTACCCCTGCGACTTCGTCAACGAAGAAAAGTTATAGTTTACTGTCATCCCCTATTGTCGTATTTTGGGGGTTGTTTTCTTTAAAACTATAAACAACGTTTGACCTCGGTTTTTTAGGTACACGCATATCGAATTTCATAAAAACGTAACATTTAATTGGAGAAAAAAAACTTTATAATAGTCTTCGAACCGTGACGTTAATTCATTGGAGTTTTGGAGTCCAAAAACGGATACAAGAGAACCAGTATAGAGGTTGCCACATGTTTACGAGATTTATTAATGCGCAGTACCTAGCTAATTAACTTTTCACAAAAGTCCTTACTTCTTACTAATTTTAAGGAAATCTACCAATTAAAAGTTTCAATTGCAGATAGCATTGGGTAATTGGGATCATACATTACAAATTAACCGCTGACGATGTTTGTAGTGTTAAAGTATTTGTGGTGGTACATTGTAGTGTTAATTAGTGATGTAACGAATATTCGCATTCGCATTCGCAAAATTTTTGCGAATATTTTGCGAATATGAAAATCAGAAAAAATAGTTAAAGATTAGAGTAGATTGAAAAAACTAAATCCATTCATTTTCTTTGGAACTTATAAGACAAAATATAGAATGCAATGTAAGTACACAAACAAATACAAATTATAAATATTATTATTATTATACGCTAATCACACTCTAACCTCAAAATTCACTTGTGAAAAGAGATGAGTTTGTTCGTATCAACTCAGCAAACTACAAATGGAATGCCACCTCGTTGAAACTGTTACCAAGCCATATACAATTAGCGCCAAATTTGGGAACATAATCCGAATATTTGCATTCGCATTCGTAGTCGATAATATCGGTAGCAGATATTCGCATTCGCCTTCGTTAATGCTTAAAAATGACATTCGTTACATCACTAGTATTAATGTGTTTTCACTTCCGGGAAAATTGGACTTCGTGAATATTGTCATAACTCTTTCTTCATTTTTTTATTGCTTCTCCAAAAATATTTATTTCAACACGTTGACCGTAAAAGCGAAAGGGAAAATTTAAAACAAATAAATTTTATTTAAAGCTCATAAACAAAAATGTTACTACACTAAGAGTTAAAATTGTTGTTTTGGATTCTTTATAAAGTGTTATTTTCACAAAGGTGTTCCCAAATGATACCACCTTTTCACCAGTTTCGTTTCTCTGACTATGTGCCTAACACCCTGTATAAATGTGAAATGGTGATAGGCTTGAAATACAATAAAGCGACGGTTTATTTCAGTAATATGCAGTTGAGTTGCTAAATTTCAAATATGTTAACATCCATGAGTACTGAAAGCGTGGCAACACATAAATTAAACTACAATTCTGTTAAATACTATTTATGCGTGAATATTATCACGTTTAAGTTTAGAGCACATACTTGTATTTCATGTGTAATAAACTTATGTACAAATTGGAATGTTACGAGACTTCAATACAACAAAAAGATACAATTTATAATTGACTTTAAACGGTTTTTACAAGTCATGAAATAAGTCAGTTAATACAAAAAAATCTGAAACACTACAATAATTTTAAGAAAAGAAAAAAATATGCCCCAGACAGGATTTGAACACTTGCATCTTCATGACGAATGTACTAATTATTTGAACTACTGAGGATTTAACTCTTGTGGCGAAATGTTAACTCGAATAATGGGATCTATGATGTCTACCTATTTATGTTAAGGTAACATGGGTATGACGAGTAGGTAATATGGGAAATAGCGTAATGACTAATTATGTGTAATAAGAACTCTCTATAGATATCTTTAAAATACATTCGGATTTCCGAAGCTTGACGAATATAGCCGAAGCGCATAATTTAAATAGTACTACTGTACCTGCATTCTTATAATAATGGCGACGTGGTAATGAAATAGGAGTCGACTTTATTCAGTTTTAATCTACTTAAAATGATACACACATACATACATATCTACATACACGCCAAGACCCTGACGCGGTAGCTATAGACTATTCAATTCCAAATGCCACGATTCATATAGATATGCATAGCTTTCTTTACATTCATTACCCTTTTCATATAAACACTCCGATTTTAAAGACTCTTGACACAACCCTCGGATAAAACCGGAGTGATTTGATCGTCATATGTCAATCTGAGTCTCCTCGGTCACCTATACCCATCCTCGTTCGCATTATATAGCTGTTTTCTCAATATTTCGTCTGTCATTTTTCTACATGACTGAACCCTTTCTCATTTTATCACCAACGCTTTTTTAATCGAATTTAAATTATTGTTTAAGATAAAGATAATTAAATATCCGGATGTTAAACATTGCATTGTTTGGTCACCATAAACAACTTTTTTCCACTATCCCAAATAATACGCATGGCCCGAATCCAAAACCAAAATTTTAAGAACGAAATTCAGAGAAGTTTGGAAACCAAACACGATTTTTTTTACAAATACACTTTTTAACGTTCCCGTCTCTAGAAATAATAATCACATTTGTTAGTATTGAAGATATGTTTACTGAAATAAATTGGGTTGTCCAAACCCAACAACCCTTAAAATTAAACATGAGCTCAGTTTTATTCTGAAATGTATACTTATAATATATATATATAACAAATAAACCTGCATATTATCACAACTTAAAATTACCGGCCGTAAGCAAAACGATTAGTTTTTGTATACGGAAACCAGACAGAACTTAGTACAAACTACAGCAATTAGGATTACATCAGGATAACAAAAGCAAATTTCGTTTCATTTCTGTTACTTAAATATTAGCAAGTTTTACATAATATAAAAGACATTTTTGCAGCTTAAGAAAATTAGCTTGGGTTTTATAATTTTAAAATGTCAGATAAAATTAAATTAACAGTAGAATTAAGTACATGATTCCTTCTCGAATACAAGATGGGTCTCGGGCGCGTACTCCGAGCTAGCGAGCTCTATTTGTTTTGTAGATTACTGCGGTTATCTAACCAAGATTTTATATCTAAACGTTTCTTTTCTATTTTAAAACATCCACTTTCATTTATTAAAAATTGTATTCTTCGACCTGGAACCCCACCTAACAGCGTTTCTCATTAATTCCCAGCCAATATACTTAAATGTAATCATTACTTATTCCTGGCGTCATAACGTCAGTGTTTACCTTTGACGTATTCCGGTTCGGAGGATAAGATAGCCGGTAAACTTAACTTGATCGAGGCCTAACATCTCAACCTCAGGTTGGCAACGCACCTTACCACCTTTGTTGTCTCTAGGAGGCGTGAATTTCTGACCATCATAAAATCCGTATGCTTGTTTGCCTTCCAATATCATAAAATAAAATAGAATAAACACCCAGACAAGGAAATGCATCCAAATATTCATCACACAAATGTCTGCCCCCGTTGAGAAACGAACGCGAGCTTTGCAGTTGCTCAGTGGAGTCTGGCATATAAGCTACCCTACGACCAAAGAGGTGGTCAAATATACCATTGGGTATATATATTTTCACAAAACAGAATCACATGATTTTAGACATAGTTCAAAGGGTTTTTCTTAAGTGCATAACTTAAGTTAAATGTTTCTTATTGGAATACGAGATAGGTCTCAAGCGCGCACTTCAAAGAATTACCTTAACTCTTGGATTTGCAAACTTTGACAAACTAAATAACATATCTTCATAAGAATGGTTATTTGTCCCATAAGAATAACTAATCCCATTACAGTAACTAGTAGACGAACTAGCAGATTAAGTCCACAATTTATTAATACCGCTTGTGTGTGTATGTATATAGTGTATACATACTGTGAAAAAAACAAGTGATATTAATAAATGGTGTCTAAAATGGAACAATAAGTAGTATATCGCCTCTGTGGTCTAGCGGTCCGGGTGTTGGAATTAACTGCATGAGGTCCCGGGTTCGAATCCCGGATCAGCCAACAAAAAGAAAATTGGATTTTTCCAATTTTCTAATTTAAAAAAAATGTTGGTCGGGATTGGAAATGTGCCCGGCTGGCGATAGGCTTGCCACCTATCACATTGTGGGACTTACTTCGGCTAGTCGTGGGTGCCCTGGTCGTGCCTCTCCCTACCTCTTCGGGGATATGGGAGTGAAGATACTTTACTTTTACTTTAATAAGTAGTATAGATACTGGAAGAAACCCGATTGGGTTCAAAGGTCCATACAGAATTTATGCACTCATTACGCAACATTAAAATTAAAAAAAAAACAATAATAAAAAAAAGAAAAAAAATGTATCTTCACGCCCATATCCCCGAAGAGGTAGGCAGAGGCACAACCAGGGTACCCACGACTAACGGAAGATACTAAGTCCCACAATGTGATAGGTGGCAAGCCTATCGCCAACCGGGCACATATGCTATACCGAGCAACATTTTTTTTAATTAGAAAATTGGAAAAATCAAATTTTCTTTTTGTTGCCCGACCCGGGATTCGAACCCGGGACCTCATGCAGTCAAGTCCAACAACTGAACCGCTAGACCACAGAGGCCTCAAAAAACCTCAACAAAACCTGCATGAAACATAGATAAGAATCATCTCGATCACGTTAGCTTTCAAAAACAAAAAAAAATCGCATCAAAATCTGTATAACAGTTCAAAAGTTATATTCAGGCATTTTACACACGCTTGTCAAATTAATAAAATCCCCCCTTTTCCGCTAGGGTTTAAAAGTAGAAGTCATAAGCTCTCCCTTCTTATACCCACACTTTGAAACTAATAAAATATACATACTGCCACAAACATGGAAGTTTATTGAAAAATATGTGCCAGAAGTATGCCTTATATGAAGATTTTATTATGAGTCCTAATAAACCCAATATGTATGAACTTTCGAAACTTAGTATACCAACAATCGCTTAAGATTTTTAACGTATGAATATTATTCTTCAAAGAACGATATTTTCATAGAATAGCTTGTGTTATTTTAAAATGTCAGAAATAAAATTATTTCAGCAGTTG
>NJDC01001363.1:95491-115641 GCA_002245475.1 Calephelis virginiensis
CTGATTTTCAAAGTGGGCGTTACATGAAATAAGTTTGGGAACCTCTGATATAGAGAGTGGCCAAGAAACAGGTCTTCTTTGCAACCAACTCCAAAAGGAGAAAAGGTTATTAATTCGACTTTGTATTTTTGTTGTATGTTGCGCGATTACTCGGCCAATAGGAAACCGACTTTGTCGGTTCTTTTTTTCATAAGTTAGGTCATAATAATTCTTATGTGGCTTTTTAGTACTTTGATAAAAAAAATGTTACTACTTTGATCATGACCTGAGCAGTGGTTTTAGTTTTACCATAATTCGAAAGGTGGTTTTCGATTTATCTTCATAATGCATACTTTTATAGATGAAAATGAATGAATGAGACAATATCATTAGTAATGTCATCTACATTTATGTATAACTAAGTATAACTTAAAACTATTAGTGGCATGTTAATGAAGTTTAATATATTGGACCATTTCGGAATCATAAGCTGTATTTCGAAGAAAAGAGTGTGTACTTATGTATGTCCGTAAGAAGTTGTACATCTTTAGCGTAAAATCCAAAAACATAAAACAACTATCGGTACACTGTTTGCAAAATTTTCCTTCCTTTTCCTTTTGTCTATTTAACAACTAACTTTAGACTGTTGCTTTTGTCTGTCGGTGTGCGCGCATCGCAAGAATTTACTCTCGCCATTTTTAACCCCCGATGCGAGAAGATGGGTGTTTCACGTGTCTGCCTGTCTGTGGCATCATAGCTCCCGAATGGATGCAGTAAATTTAGTTTTTTTCGTATTAAAGGTGACTTATGTGCGAGTGTTCTTAGAGCGTGTGTTAGTGCGGTTGAGCCATTTAAAATTTGTGGGGGTGAAAGTGGGAAGATTAACCTGATGTTTTACTTTTTAAAGGGAAATTAAGTTGTTGTGTCGGTGGTTTTTAAATTTTTATTTTGTAAATTGTTTCCAATCGCGCAGAAAGCAGAACAACTCCAAAAAATAATTATTAAATCGGCAAAGTAAGCAAGCAAGCAAGCATACTATTTTTTTATGACATACGACACCTATAAACCAAATATACTATGTGATAATGTTACCAAAGAAAAATGCGTTGCCAACCTGATTCTGATTAAGATTCCCCCATAACCGTAATTTGACCGTAATAAATTTTAGTTATAATTTATTCAATATAAATTATTCAAATATAGTGCTCAAACATTGTTAAGGTTCTTTTGTTAATTTGATTTTTGATAAGAACGCCATCTTCATTTAGTTTATCTTTTATCATTATCAATATTTTTGTTTTTGGTCATTTTTGGTATGTCAAACGTACTACTACTTTTACTATTAGCGTTTTGCACATCTCCTACACCTAATCTATAAGTGTGCCAAATTTCATACCCCTCCGTCCGCGCAATTTTCGTAAAAAGGGGTACAAAGTTTTTGCTTTACGTATTAATATTAAGATTTTATAAAATGTGCAATTATGGGATTTCTCGCACAGGTTCCGCCAATAAAGATACCATTATGGATATGTAACTATTAAGGACATACCAAAAATGACATTTTTAGCGTCATAACAAAATATCATAAAAGAAGCCTGCGTCGTAATAATGGCAATTTTCTGATAAAGCGACACAGACAACCGATAACGATATCATTTGGCGGCAAACACGTTCAGAAAGCATATGAGTCAGTTTTCAATATATTTTTAACGATCTTCATCGACTCAATACAGGCTATGGACATTATTTCCTGTGTTGTAAGTCAGTGTAAAAGCTTCGTATCGGAACTTTCAAAAATCCATTCCAATATTAAATGCAATAGTTTGTCTGGATGTTACGCTTTCACGGCTAAACGGCTTGATCAATTTTAATTAAATTTAATAAGCATATAGTTAAATATACGAGTTCAAATATAGGTTATTTTATTAAATAAATCTCTACCTAAATGATAAGGACAAAATTATTTAAGGGGTGAAAGTTTGAATAAAAATTTAACTACTGAATGACAGATGAAATCGCGGGTAAATAAATAGTATACTACTATTTCAAGAAAGTACCGAGAAAATCAGTAATACACAAAACTGTTTTTTATTAATCAAAATTTATTTTATCTCCTGGAAAGTTTGGTTCTTCAGAAATGATGTACTAACGCTAACGAATAATCCGATCATTAAAACATCTTTTAAACGCTGTTTCCAGAATTGTGTTCAATTCTCGACTCGTATTTTCTTTAAGTCTTCTATCGATTGAAAACGGGTGTCACGTAGTAGCAATTTAATTTTTAGAATAAGAAAAAAGTCTGCTTGAGCCATATCTAGTGACTATGATGGTTGCTCGTATTTGTATAGTGTTTGGTCAAAAATTCGTTCACAATGCCTCGTGCGAAGGCGTATTAACGTAGTGCGCAATCTAAGAATTTTCTTTTCATAAATTTGGAATTGTTAGGCAAATTTGCACTCTTAAACGCCGCATAACGCTCAAATAATATATCTTATTTACCGTTTGATCTGCCGGCAAGAGCTCCAAGTACACAACGCCGCAATAGTCAAAGAAACTCAACATGGCTTTGACTACTGAATTTGTTTGGCGTGTTTTTTTCGGTTTCGGTTCAAATTGGAGGGCGCCTCTCCGAAACTTGCTGACTAGTTTGCATGTCAAACTCGTAAACCTACGTCTCGTCACCAGTGACAATGTGTTTCGTGAATGTTGGGTCGGAATAGACTCATTTTAGCATGTCCTCAACTCCACGAGATGCAGTTCTTTTGAGGCTAAACGTCCACTTGTGTTTCTTACACAAATAATGAGTGAAACGGATTGACTTGTGAGATAAAAAAATCAGCGGCTATATCTCTCCAAGTTGAATGAGGATTTTCTGTCACTGTTTCCTTCACTTTTGTAATGTTAACTTCAGTTGCAGACGTTGATGGCCTAAAAAAGCGTGGCAAATGTTCCATCACATCTCGACCTTTTTTTGAACCTCGACCTAGCCGTTACGGCGAACTTCGTATCGTTTGAATATAGTAGCTACTAACAGTTTGTACGTATTAACTCATTGTTTTTCCGGTTTTTTTTTTTGCTGTTTTCCTGGTATTTATTTTCATAAGAACCGTCGTCTAATAAAAACCAACATAACAAAAAAAGGATTAGTAAAATTATTGGTTAATTCGTTCAGGCGTGATGCGATGCACACTTGAAATGGGGATTCATTTTTATGTATATAGACATTAGACTAAGGTATAGCTAAAACAATAGCTTAGTGTCCTTTAATTGTATAGCAATACGTTGATTGAATAGTTGACGTACAATCATAATTACAGCAATCGGAAACACTCGAGTTCGATCATATAATATAAGACAGAGCTCCTGTAAATGCTTTCGTGGATTCTATGTTTTTGGGTCTAGGTTTTAATAAGGTTGATTTTGTATCGTTGGCTTACACCCAAAATAAACAAGGAAATAAATTACTTATATTTAGGGTGAGATCAATTGGTAAGATTAGCCCAATTTTTATAAGTCGTAGTTAGTTTTATCTAGTCACTAGCTTTTTTGCAATTTTAACTCTTTTCATTTTTTTAAGTATCTTCACGTCCATATATCTCCGAAGAGTTAGGCAGAGGCAAAACCAGGGCACCCACGACTAGCCGGAGATACTAAGTTCCACAATGTGATAGGTGGCAAGCTTATCGCCAACCGGGCACATATCCTATCCCGAGCAACATTTTTTTTATTAGAAAATTAAAAAAACCCGATTTTCTTTTTGTTGCCCGATCCGGGATTCTAACCCGGGACCTCATGCAGTCAAGTCCAACAACTGAACTCCTTGACCACAAAGGCAGTTATCATTATTTTATGTACTAAAATTATAACTTATTCATTCATCATGTTATTTGGATTTACTTTGTTGTAAGTCTGATTGTGCACAATAAAATTCATTTAATTATTCATTCATTGAAAATAATGTCCTCACTTGTTAGTGAAATGCTTTGTTTTAAAAGCCTAACCTACATTTGCAGTTAAATAACGTCAATTCTTGTCATGTCCTATTTTAGACTAGAACAGCTAATACACCATTATTCAGATCCAGGCACTGGATGACCCGAGAGATGTTGTTTTATCCTAACTCTGAACTTTATTTCACACAAAACTTCCTCTGGCAATAACTAAAATAAAAAAAAAAGAATCAACAAAACTGGTCCATCTGTCCACGCGTGATGAAATAACCAAGGGAATGGGAATTAAATTTTAAAATAAGAAGATTATGGATAGTTCTGTCAAGTGTAAAAAACAACCGGAATATAAAAAAATAACCTACATATTATATGTAAAATATATTTGTGAGATACTAACGTAAGAATCCTTAACATATTGAAGAGATCGAAGGTAAACAAACAATGGAAACAATTAATCCACCTTTAGCTTTAGTCGAGAAACCTTTGTCCTGGATACCGGCCTCTGTCACAAACAGGTTCATAGATTTCAATAGTGTAATAATTTAACTATCCACAGACAGTTCATAAAAAGCTTGAATATCAATATTTCTTCTTACCTGTACTAATATTAATCAAGTGTTACAACCCTATTTAACTTGACAGATGGTCAAGATTCGTCAGAATTGCCCCGACATTTTGCGTAATGTCTAGAGTCCCGAGAAAATACAAATAGTCTTGCTTCGACAGTTTTTTTTAATGTAAAAGGTCAGCCAGCAAGCGCAAGGTTCTCCTGATGCTAAGAGATAACTGGCCTATAAACAGCATAATATTATAGGTGCGTCGTCGCTGTCCCATGGTCGGGATGTAGGGCCAATTGTGCAATTTTACCGGCTACCCTTTCCTCCAACCTGGAATATGATAGTCATAATGGAGGCAGGAATGGGTTAGGGGTGTAACCTGGGGCTGTAAGGGGCTGCTGCACAGAACTCTACCGCCAGCATATTTTTTTAATTTAATTTGAAATGCTATATATTATTTGAAACAATGTTCAATATCCAAATCATATGCCAAGTCTATACGAAATAAAAATTATAAGCATAACTCATCTATATGTGTAAAAAAAATGAGTTAGTTACACCATTTATAACTCAAGAATGGCTGAAGAAAAATAATTAAATTTTTCCCAAATAAATAGAACGGCTAAAACGAAATCCGCCGGACAGGTAGCATGCTCATAAAAAAAAACATTTTAAATACTTAACATTCCAGGACTATACAATTAATTTTAATAGAATCTTTGCATCTTTGTAGTTAAAATCTGCCATAACAAAGTAAAAAAAAAATTATAATATCTGTTGTTGTTTAAAGCGATGAACAAACTCAATTTACTCAAAACTAACTAAACATGGTAAAAATAAATAAACAGCTAACTGTCCCGACGAACGTCGTTACCCCCGCTTTGTTTGTATGGAAAAACTTGAAATTTTTTTTTCCTAGCTTTCCTTTTTTCTTATCTTTTAAATCTTATACCCACCTAAACCAAAATTAGCGAAATCGGTCCTGCTATTCTCGAGTTTTAGCGAGACTAACGGACAACAATTGATTTTTATGCATATAGAAGATTGAATGTAGTTCCTTAGGTAACTAGGTTATTTCACAAATCAGTCAGTTATAACTAGAATAATATGCAGTAGTTATTCCGGAGTGGACCGTTTTATCTATCGTTAAGATGGCGACAATCACGTTAGGTTCCGTGCTTGAGGGTAGGTAGGTTAGCCGCTATACTCAAAACCCTGGCCCTAAGATAGCGATTCTCTTATAACGTAAGCTATATAAACGTGGCTGTTTTTTTTCTGTCAGTACAGCAGTATATAGTAAACTTTTACAAGCCTTTTATTGGTATCAGTGCAGCTATATTACAAACATATTTCAAAAAAACGTATGCGTTGGTAACTTAAAAATGACGCTCTTCCCTACAAACTTTCAACCCCTATTTCACCCCCTTAGGGGAAGAAAAATTCCAAAATTCGGTCCTTAGTGGGTGTCTACTCAATAAAATGACCCTACTCACCAAACTTAATGGCTGTAACTGTAACAGTTTTTGCTCGGCTATTATGAATAAGGACAGGACAGGACATGTCTTTTATGACTGAAGGAGCCTATACCTCAATATGTTATTAAATGTAAGAATAGAAAATCTTTACTTTTAATAACTTAGTAAATGAATCACGCCTGTATTCGCGAAGAATGTACGCAGAGGGTATAACCAGGACACCTACAATCAGCCGAAGGTGCTTAGTCACACCGTGTGGTAAACCTATCGCCTTTAACCCACTTATCTTCTATAGAGCTATGTGGTTTTTAATAGAAAACTAGCTGTTCCGACGAACTTCGTTCCATCCTTGCAGTTTCTATGGGAAAAAACAAAATGTTATTTTTCCTAGTTTCCACGCAGTCAAACTTGATAAAAAGTATCCTATATCCGTCTCCTGGTTCTAAACTACCTCAGCATAAATATTTAACCAAATTAGTCTAGCTAGAGTGACAAGTGAGTGTAACTGACACGATTTTTTTATATACATAGATACTACTAGCTGTTTCGGCGAACTTTGTTCCACCCGTTCAGTTTGTATGGGAAAATGTAAATGTTGTTTTACCTAGTTTCATCGTAGTCAAACGGAATAAAATGTGTTCTATGTCCGTCTCCTGGTTTCGAGCTACCACCACATCAGTTTTGACTTAAAACGGTAATGCCTTTCTAGAGTTATAAACATAGTAACAAATATAACTTTCTTTCACATAAGAAAAATTAAAAAAAAAAAAATTTCTTTAAATAAAAAATATAATCTTTTTTATACCATAAGTATTCGAGGAACCATTCGGATCTTCGGATATTAATAATATTAATTAAGAAGTACATGCAGCTAATAGGCAAAAAAATAAAGGTGCTTTAGCCATCTAAGTTAACAACTAAACTGACTTGGGTACGTCAGGAACGTACTGGAACACGACAACGGTTAATACGGACGTCATGGAGGCAAGCAAAGATAGTGTTCAATTCCAGGCCACTGCAGGATTATAGTACTTAATTAGTTCGACTGAAATAATCTATTCTAAGCTAAAAGATTAACCTTGAAGCTGGCGATGAAATCATCATATACGTAGGCCATAGATTACCTCTAGAGATTATTAAATCAAATAAAAAACAGACATAAAATTTTTAGCCGTAAGGTTTTAAAATATACCATAATAGTAGGGGAGCTCAAGATGGTAAATATATGTAATCAATACAGCGTCATGAGGACCTGTTGCGCTTTATCAATTAGATGGTGGACATTTAAAAAGAAACATGTGAAGCTTATATTTTCGGTGTGAGAAGCAGGTCTAAAAGTTTAAAGAACCATTACATTTATTTGATGACACGCTAGCGGAACTGGTATTAATAGTGTAATTTATTATAATATAACATTCTAATGTGCCACTGATGGCTGAAATATGTCAATCAGACAGGACGCAATAATACCAAATGAATAAAGATGATTTGTTTTTTTAAAGTTCCTGACTCCCCGACTCATGTACGTATCTCCCAAATAATCAAAATGTTTAAACTTGCACTTTTTCGCATGCAGAAAATCTACCGTATTTTAATTTAAGATGCTACAGTATATTTTCAGGTAAAAAAAATTAACTAGACTACCGTAGACGTGCGCCTCTACACATTTGATATATTATTAACTTGTTTAACATAGTATAACGTATATCTTATTTATCGCCTCTTTAATTTAGCGGTCCGGTATAGGAGTTAACTCCGTAAGAACCCGGGTTCAATCGCCGGGTCCGGCAAAAAAATAATGTTTTATTTTTCAATTTTCAAATAAAAACTACGTTGTCCAAGATTGGATATTGGCGAGAGTCATGACACTTGGTGAGACTAAGCGTCATCGATTCGATTAGTCGTCAGTGCCCTTTTTTTATAAGTGTGGAAAATCCCCCCGGATACCCACTGCTCTCGGGGTAGAACAGCGGGTTATGTCGGACTTGAACCGACTAAAACCACACTATGACCTTCCTGCCGCCCGGCTAGGAGCGAAATGGGGTCGCGTTGGCATTCACCATCTCACTCCGCGGCTACGGCCCGGTCCTTACCAGGCTTCCTCCCGCACTGAAAGAGGAGCGACTCCGGCCACTGGAGTCGCCCCCAGGCGTGCGAAGCCGTGCTGGTCAGAGGAAGTCTCCCGACTCCCCTCAGCAGCCCCGCATCGGAAGCACTTTGAAGGCGGAGGAACCGCCTTCTTGCGCCCTCGGTACGCATGCGCCTGAGCGGGCCTGAGTTGGGATCGTCCTCCCGGGCCCGCTTCGCGGTCTCCTTTTGCGTTATTACTTCTTCGCAAAAGGGGACCACCGCCTGCCAGGACCTGTCACTACTGAGCATGGCGGTGACTACGCTCGGCAGCGAGAGGTCCTCTCCTACGATCGCTGAGAGAGTTCGCCGCTGTTGCTCGAAGGCGACGCACTCTCCCAGCGTGTGGAACGCCGTGTCTTCTGGCGCCCCGCACTCGTGGCAGGCGGGGATCGCCTCTCGTCTCGCGATCTTGTGAAGATACTTCCCGAAGCATCCGTGCCCGGAAAGCACCTGCACAAGTCGGAACGTCAGCGACCCGAACCGCTGTTGCAACCACCCTCGGAGGACCGGTAGGGTTGCCTACACCGTCGCCTGCTCAGGGACAGGTGGGGCAAGGTCCTCCTTCCACCGTTCCAACGTGGTCTCCCACGCCTGCCTCTGCATGCGCCTCACGCCCGCCCACGCCAGGGGCTCCGCGCGCACCCTCGCCGACAATACCGCGAGATATGTGTCAGCAAGAGCACGCGCTTGTAGCTCCCAGGGCGGGTCTCCCGCGAGGACGCATGCCACCGTCCAGGACACCGTCCGGTATCCGCGTGTAGCCCTGGTCGCCATGATCCGCTGCGGACGTCGCAGCAGGGTCTTGTTAGCGCGACCGAGGGCGTCCGCCCAGACAGGTGCCCCATACAGGGCAGTCGTGAGTGCCCTGGTTGTACCTTTGCCTAGTTTTTCGTGGATAGGGCGTGGAAATACATGTTTAATATCTTTTAACATAATCTGACACGCTTGAGTAGCTGCTCAAACCCCCTCCTGGGTTCCTGTACCATAACTTTATTAGTATGATATTAAGCATCTTGCTCCGTTAAATGTTATAATACTCTAGTCAATTATACAACTGTAATAGCTGATATTTGTAATGGCAACCATCCAAAGCCCTTGAGTTTAAATCTGAATCCGATAAACGGCGCAATAAGCAGGCCCTTGTGAATTCGTTGTTCCAATATTGAAACTACGCCGTGATTTTCTATTTAACCTCATTAAGATTTCGTAACACAAACGCTGATGTCATTGCATTTCGACTGGATCACGTCAATACTTGAAATAATATGATAATTGTTTAATCTACAAATGTTCGTTTATTTAAATAAGCTACCCACTATGGTTACTTGCTGATTTAGATTAAAAGTAAGCTTCATTGTGTTTCAATTCATAGCATTAACAGTTTAGATAAAACTGCGGTGTGTGATCTAGTGGTCCGGCGATGCCGTTTAGTACATAAGATCTTTGGCTCGATTCTTAAGTCAGACAACTGAAAAAAATATCTTCAGTTTTCTCTTTAGAAAACAAGTTGGCCCGGGATTAGATAAATCTCCATTTGGCTATACGTTTGCCACCGCCAACATTGCCACCACCAATCGTTGGTGATCTGTTTCCTACTTCTTCAGGTATACCTATTGATACTTTTGCATATGTATTTCTCCAAGGTGTATGTAATCTTTTAATTTAGCTAAAATAGATTGAAGTCTCTTTAGACATTTTGACTTGAAAACGGAACATTTAAATTTATAATCTTGTCCACAAAGGGCGTTTTACACGAGTAACCACTCGCACGTTGTAATTTATACTGTATCCAGATACCGCAGCATACTACGCAGTGAGAGTTTTGAATTCCATTTCTGTTGACTTGAATATATTGGATGTATTTCGGCTTGTATACCGTCGATTGTAAGTTCTTAAACGAAGAAAAATTCGGCTATTAAGCGTAAAATTCTACAAATTCACATGTTCCCATGTGGTATGTTTTAAATTCATAAACAGCTTTGCATGGTTTATTTAAAATGAATAACAATTGTATTACATGGCCACTCTTTTCTAACTACATTATTATAAGGTTCCATATCGAAATTGTTACGCACAATTTTAAATTAAACGGGTGAACCCTCGGACATGCGCGTAGTTTTGGATGTGCCTCTTGACGCAATGGCGCCTAGGTAATTATCTCAACTCACTCTTCTGTCTCGTTTATCACAAGAGTTTTACCCGTAAATCGAGAAACATTCCACCATCTGGACATGTACTAAACAGCTCATGCATATAGACCGTAGACATACAACAAACGTAAAAAGCTCTTTGCGGACAGGCTCTTTGTTGAAGTTTACGCAATCTTAAAATGTAGTAAAATCATCGATCATTGTGTTCAATATTTTGTTTGATATTTGAAACAATCAAAAGCTTTTTTATTATTTACTATAGATAGCAAGACTTATAAAGACGCAAAACGATGCTGAATACGATTTTTCGGATAACATTTTTCATATTCAGATTAATCTTTCAGTTACACGGTGAAATACACATTTATATATGTTACCAGTTACGATTGGAATTCAATTTCAACACATAACTGTATTTCTAAAGCATTCATTTGTTTAAGCTAAACAAACTTCCCAAACGAGAAATTATGTTTACATTTTCATAAAAAACGGAAAAATTGTATATTTTTATAACCGATTTACCTAGTTACAAAACTTTTAAATAAATATCAGTAGATATATTGCTCTGACCTATAACTAAACAAAATATTATTGTAATAATATGCTTGTGTTTTGTTACATGTGTTATTCAACATTTCCAATAAAATACGCCAATAACGGGTAAATATAATACACACTAAGAACTCTACCATCTAGTGAGATGCCACGGTGTTAGTGAGACTTAGCCTATACTCGACATTTACAAGGCCTGGCAGGAAGACAAATGGTCCATTGCAAAGGAGCCCGGACTAACAAGTCAACGCCAAAGTCTGATAGGTCAGCTAGTACACTTAATCAAAATATTTCGTTCTGTAAAAGCCATTAATGTTTCGACATAAATTATTTTCATCTGTATGGGTTCTATTTGGTTGTTTTTTTTTGCATTCGAAGGGCCGTAGATTTAATCCAAATTTAAGCATAATCGAGAGATGGAAAGATTCCTTCAAGGTTACCTTCGTTGGGAGGCATGTTTACAAACGTCTAGAACGTCAATCATGGATTGGTTACGTATTAGTTTCTATTGAATATAAGTTCAGAAGATGCAAAAATAGGCACCATTGTTGTATTTTATAGATGGAAACCCGAAATAAATTCCTTCCCACACAGTCACTGCCGAGTTTATTATTCTATATTATTCAGTGTTCAGGAAAACCATACAAAACGAAAATATAAAGGCTTGCTCTTTGGTTTTGGCATATAGCCTACATTTGAACAATATTGAGCGTATTCATGAGCATTGCTTAGTCATTTACCGAAATCATTAACGACCATGAAATGCCTCCAGGGATATAATTTGCAAAGCATAAAAGATTTAACCAAGGCAGTTTAATCATTCCCATTTAGTATTTAGATTGAATTCCCATGGCCTTGGTAAACAATATAAATATTTTAAAAGAAGAAGTATACACGGGTTCAATCAGAGTAATTACTGCTAATCGAATACCTACACCAATCCTATACCTATATCCAATGGTAAACCTATAGCTAACCGGGCCCATGTCCAATATCGTGCCACGAGGTATTTTGTTAGAAAATTGAAAAAAAAAAATCTTTTTTTTCACGACCCAGGAATCGAAAAAAATACTTCATGAAGTCAAGTCCAACATCGTACTCTATACTTCTCCTATGCTGAAAATACATGATGCCTGATGCTAAGGATGGGGACTATTCCGTAGCGGCGCAACCATGGATCGGATTCGCATAATTCATATATTGTAAGGACCTTTCAGCGTGATTCATCGCTTTCCATAGTTATCACCTGTGCGTGATAATCTATAATCTCACGAACTGCGCAAAATGATTTTACAATATCTCAGTTAGGTTTTCCCTTAAATCGTCTTATTATTAGACGCCGAGTGAAATAATTATAAATAAATATCCCTGGACAAATTACACAAATTGAATCTAACCCCAAAGTAAGCAAATTATATGCTTGTGTTATGGGTGTTAGTCGACGATACTAACACATAGAAATACTTAAAAAGATACCAGAATAAATTTAATAAACACCCAGACCCGGAAATGCAGACATCTAAATCATCTAAATACTTCAAAGTCAAACCTGATATCATAGTCCTTATAACAATGTAATTACAGATTATAATTTCATCTTAATTGTACTCCTACTTTAGTCCATGCTTATTAATAAGACACTTACCGTCTTACTAATAAACATAGAGTAAAATACTCCAAGGTTGAACCTGGTATTATAGTCTTTATTACAATGTGATATAGCTTGTGATATCAACTTAATTTTACACCTATGTTGGTCCGTGTTTATTATTAAGATGGATAGAGTTTAAATGTTCCTCAGAGGTTTATTTATTTGAGCTTTACTACTCACTTAATAAGTTTAAACAAAACATAATGCATATTGTCGTTCTTAACAAACAAAAACCGAACATTTTATTATGGAAAACAATTAATAAATATTTTTTTATTAATAGAAAAATCATAAAATTTATAATTTGTCCATTCTGAACATTTAACTCGACTTCATGAGCGTTTACTTTCAACAACATGTAATTTCTGCTGGTCAGATCGTTTCAACGTCCAGCATTACCACTATACCATTTTCTTATGGCAAAATACATTAGAAATAAGTTAGTAACATACATTACGAGACTACTACTAATAGAAGCCTTTTCCATAAACGAAAAATCGTGATTCTGTCAATCAAACAAACAGTACCGACACATATATAGTATAAGATCCAAACCTCAATCGACTTTTGGCGAGCTGATAATGGAATGAAACATAGTGTTTAATAAATTTAGAGTAATATAAAAATAATAAAAATGAGTTAGTTCGACGATTGAATATTTTTTATGTTTCGTGTGATATTATTTATAAAAAAATCCTTGACTGTATATTTTTAATTATTAAAAAAAAAACTTTTTTATTAAATGATGCAATGTTACGGTAATAAGAAAATTTCATCCTGTCTTAAGTATTAGACACGTAGAATGTACAAACGTTGGGTTGCCTTTTATTTACTTGGACAAACTACTGCGTTGCTAAATATGAACAGGTACATCAATACCAGTTATTTTTACTTGATTAAATTACAATATAGTACCCTAAAACTTCAAACGTCACAGTGATATTTTTATATCACTGTGATGTTGAAATGTTGGAACATTTGATAACATAATAATTTTAAAATAATTAAAAACGTTCTGCCCAGAATTTTTTTAGCCAACCCGTTCTAATACGCTTAATTTATTATAAAAGATGTTTCATACTATTACCAGCTTGGTGAAGGTCGATTTAGGATCAGATCTTAGAGTAACAAATATACGACGCGTATCGACTACGGTTGTTCCGACCCACTCAACTTGTGATTGATCACAGTTTTTTTCAAGATGGTTCTTTCTTTGATAATACACGAGAAACTCGATTGCTTCAACCGCAGACTTTTAGCAGCTTTTACAAATAAATATAAATGTATTTTAGTGGCACTCAATTTTGTATTGCTGGAAAAATTTACATTTTTTAAATCAAAAACGAAATTTGTCCTTACATATAGCCCAAAAACTTTATACCAATAAAATTATAGTGTATTCAAGATTTAACAAAGGGCTTTAACAACCTTCTAGTTGTTTGTATATTTTTTAAACAAAAATTAAGTACTTTTATAAAAAGCTCTTTTATGAGAGTCACCAGAAACCTGAAACTAAATGTTCTGATCCCACCATTCTTAATATATATAAATTTCGTATACTAAACTACTTAACCGATTTAAACTAAATGTACAGACCGTGTGCAATTTAACCTAACTTGAAAGACAGGATAGCTTACATCTCAATTTATCGCGGGCGAAGCCGCGGGTAAAAGCTAGTATACTATAAGAATCCACTCCACGTGCTAGTGTTAAAAGTTTGCCATTTCAAAATTGGTACTCCCTTCCTGAAGCAATGTTTCCGAAGAAATACAAGTATATACATAATACTTCTTCAAAGCAAGCGTGAATAAACTTTATCTATGTAGTAACATCATCATTGACTCCAAAATCACTGTCCAGCAGGTGAATTGCGTATCATTGTGCTTGACTATCGTGTATAAATGTTTATTTCCTCAAAAACCCTGACGCGGTCAATCAAATGGTACCGAAGTACGAATGATTCGAGTCGACTTCAGTTGATCGGATCCACTCAGCTTCTGATTGATTGGCGCCCATTCAAGATGATTGGTGGCATATATTGATTTAGAACTGACAATACGAAGGCTCAATTGCTTTCATTCCAAACAAAAAAAAATATTTGGTAATATTTCAACTTCATTTCCATTTTCGTTATGGTAAATAGACCTTTATAATACCAGTGTAGCAAGCACATATGTAGTATGTGGCACATATAAGCTTAAATCTAAATTTAAATGAGTCATAACCAAAACGACAGTGCCGCACCTATGACGCTAGTGGTTGGTGTATATAGGTCACAGTTATTTTTTACCATCAGGAGAGCTGTGCTTGTTCGCTAGATTACCATATATAACAAACTATTTACCCGCCACTTGGACATTGTAAAAAAAATATATTCATATTTTCACTTTTATATGCTTCCAATTTCATAATTATCGATTCAACCGCTTAGCGGTGAGAGTGTGACAGACAGACTTTCTTACTTTAGTAAGTGCATAACAGACTTTTGCATAAGAGTACTAGCTGTTACCTGCGGCTTCTCTCGCGTTTTTACCAGGAACCCGTTGTGCGACCGGGATTAAAAGTAACCTATATGTTAATCCAGTTCACAATCTATCAGTCAAATCCGTTCAGCCGTTCAGTTCAAAGAGTAACAAACATCCATATATACATACTCACAAACGTTCGCATTTATAATATTATTATGGTAATAAAGATATGTTATGTATAAAAATCTTTCGCCTTGATACTTGTGATTACACTCCTCCGCAACGTATTTAAGTTTTTTAGTATATTTGGTACGTATGAAAAAATGTAAAGTTGAACTTTGAGTAATTTATAAGTAGTAAAGAATAACATTGCCTGGTTATCTAGTATATTATAATATAGATAAAACAAAACCAATTATTAAAACCACTTATAAAATAGCTGTGCCGCTTTTGCATCAATTTGGCCATTTTGTCGCAAAGCTCTTTTTAATGATATTGGAAGGCAAACAAGCCGACGTATTTCCTGATTGTAGGAAATTCACGCCGCCTAGAGACAACAAAGGTAGTAATGTTGCGTTGCCAACCTGAGGCCGAGATGTTAGGCCTCGAGCAAGAAGAGTAAGTTTACCGGCTACCTTGCCCTCCGAACCGAAACACGTTATGGCAGCATGAATAGGTAATGCAGTGGTACCAATCCGCGAGTCGCTGCCAAACTCTACCACCTAGTAGGATGTCGCGGTGTTAGTGACGGTAAGTCTTTGCTTACCTTTTATAAGCTGCTTGGCAAAAAGGCAGATGGTCTATTCTGTAAAGGAGCCCGTACCGCCTGGACCAACACGAACTGTGTCAAAACTGACAAAAGGCTTTCTTACATATGCATCTCGCAAGCATTAAATTCCACTGTAATTGAGCTTGTTTGTGGTGTCCTTGTCTGCTGCAGAGCCTCCCTTATAAATACTGATTAATTATAATTTAAAACGCTGTATCTACAACGAGTATAAGCTTCGTTTACGGCTTATAGCTATGCTAGAATATGAAATTTTAAAGTGGCTCGGGTCGGGAGCATACTCTACAGCGATCTCACCTATAACTCGTATTCGGAAGCTGCAAAAACATTTGTGTCTGAAAACAAATATTGCACAAATGTTTCGTACATTGTCTGTGTAAAAATATAATTATTAGAGAGTAATTATGATTATTTAAATAAAAATAAAACGTTCACATTAAAAAAGTCCTACAAATGCCTTGTTATATTATGTTAGCGAATTTCAAGAATGTTATTTCTCATATTATCTGTGTTACTCGTTGGAGGTGTAGCTTTTTAATTAATGTTTGACCATAATTTATAAAGGTGGCTCTACTGCAAAGTATAAGAATGTTTAGTAGAACAGTATCATAAAAAAGTAAGTATCTTCACGCCCATATCCCCCTAGCGGTAGGCAGAGGTACAACCGCAATGGTTGTGGCTCTGCCTACGCACCTACCAGTCACGACTAGCCGAAGACACTTAATCCCACGATGTGATAGGTGGCACGTCAATCGCCAACCGGGCAAATATTCAATTCCGAGCAAGGTTTTTTTTGTAAGAAAATTGGAAAACCTAATTTCCTTTTTGTTGCCCGACCCAGAAATCGAACCCAGGACGCACCGCTGAGGCAACTGGTTTTAAATAAGAATTGACTATTAGTCATTACGGCGGCACTATTTCAAAGCATGAAAAGGGTTACGAGATCAGTATCATAATATGATCTGGTTCACAAATTAATAAACAAAAATAATATCCCATTTTATTACAAATGAGCAATTGATATTTTTTATTTATCACTGATTCGATATCACAGGTGATAAATATTTTCATTGAATGGATTCAAAATTGCTCCGTCAAATGACACTCGTGACATACAAAGCTTTAGTTTAAAATACGTGAGTTGATTGCGTTTGAAAGGTGATATATTGCCAATGATATTCCAGTATCTTCTAAACGCCCATATCCCCGAAGGGGCAGGCAGAGGCACAACCAGGTCATTCGCGACTAGCCGAAGACACTAAGTTCTAAAATGTGATATGTGGCAAATCTATTGCCAGCCGGGCACATAACCAATAACGAGCCACATTGTTTTATTAGAAAATTGGCAAAACTACATTTTCTTTTTTGTTGCACTACACGGGACACGAACCCGGGACTTCATGAAGTAAAGTCCTTCATGAAATAAAGTAAAATAGCCCCTAGAAGTAAAAAGGAAACGTTTAATTATAGATTATAATGTCAATAGAATAAATTACATTTTATATTACATATAATAACAATACAAAGTGTACTAGCTAATGCTTAATAGTTAAAAACTGTTTATCTGATGACTCTTACAATAACCATTTCATTAATTATACTAAAAGCATAGACAATAGACTAAAATTAAGTTTAGTTTATATACTAATGATCGCTTTACAGAAACAAAAGCAGTTCGAAACTAAACTAGTGGACAAAGCGCTATAATTTGGATAAAGTAACAGTAAGACACGGAAAGGGACAATTATTTGTAATCGGTATTAAACTAGTTTTATTTTAAGTTTTCTTTTCATGATAATGGAAGGCAAACAAGCAGTCGGATTTCCTGATGGTAAGAAATTTACGCCGCCTAGAGATACCAAGAGTGCTAGTGGTGCGTTGCCAACCTAAGGCCGAGATGTTAGGCCTTACCCTCCGAACCGAAACACGTCAATGGCAAGCATCGGACGTTATGGTGGAAGGAATAGATAAGGCAGTGGCCCCAATCCGGGCAAGCCGCTGCGAAACTCTACCACCTAGTAATATAGTCACGGTGTTAGTGACGGTAAGCCTATGCTCGCATTTTACGAGCTGCCTGGCAGGAAGGCAGGAGCCCGGATCACCCCCGCGTTGGTTGGTTGGTTGGTTGAATATAAATCATTGTCATTTCTAAACTACCTGTATGCTACGGCTTTGGCTATGAACTTTTTTAATAACTGACTCAAATAAAAAGCGTATTATCGTAGTTGGTGACCAAACCAAAAGATTTTCAATGTTAATTTTTGAAAAAATAACGGGATGGGATGAAGCATATATAAGATAGTAAAAATCTAGTCTATTAACAGTCTTAGATTTGCCATGTAAAGTTAACATCTTTGTCTATAAGCAAAAAGCATTTAGCGGACGGATATTCTGAATATCCACCCGCTGGTGAGAAATATTAGGATAAGATATCCCGAACATGTTTTTAATGTGGTATTTGTTATTATGATTTTAATTGAGACGTTGATTATTTTTTTGTATATCGTACACTTATCATCCTCAGCGCTTGGTGAAATTCCATATTGAAATTCGACTCCCAAACTTAAAATTTAAAAAATCCAAAACACCAGTTAGCAAAAAACCATCTCGATCACGTCAACTTCGAGCACGCATACGCACATTCACACGCACACATACAAACGCATAACACACAATGCCAATTATAAAAAAAAATCGATGATAACTAATATGACATTTAAAAATAAATTCAAACTCGAAGTCTCTTTCTGGGTAGTTAGGTACGAGGTATCAGTACAGTATGAGCAGATATACTCAAATAGTACATACTCTACAGAAATATTAATAAAACTTAGGTTATTTCTATAGATCGTAAGCGTACTGTTCGAACACCAACATAAACGAGGGTATTACGGAGTTAACTAGCGTTCATACGCAATATATATCGTAACAGTAAAACGTTATGTACGTCTGTGCTCGGTATCCACATGATAGGGATTATAAAACTTGATATCCCACACTCAGTTGCTTTGAAAATTTAAAACACATGCTCTGTGGTTTCGATTTCTTCTTCGAATGTTTTGAACTGATACACTAAGTGGCGATTCATTGGTAACTTCCGTCAGGAATTTCAAAAGGTTTACATTTATTAAGTAGACTTTTCATTGGTATTTTTTATTTGAGCAATTGCCCTGTGAAAATTTTAAAGAACGAAAATGTCCTAATGGTTAGTTTAGTAGCCTCTAGACACTAAATATGCCATTTTGGACCAAAATTAATCCAGTGGAGATTCATTGGTTACTTCCGTGAGGAATTTCAAAAAGGTTTACTTTTATTAAGTAGATTTAGAATAAATATGTATAAAACATTCCAAAAAATGGAAACATTATCACTGTATCAGTAAATTAATTCAATTATTTATTAAAACGTTTCCAATACGTTCATACTTAATTAATAAAAAGAGTGCAGAAATAAGTTAACTTACATACGAGGGTCAAACTGAAAGTTCTTAGAAAATCAAAAACTAAGCATTCTAGCAAGTTATTAGTTTTATTATAACTTTTCAAAATAGCGTCCATTTACATCAATACATCGCTGCATTCGATGGAACCATTGAGAAAAGCACCTTGCCCACTCGGCCTTAGGGGTCTCTTCGACGGCGTTTTGAAACGCAGCCACTGCTTCTTCGGCGTCCATAAAATGTTTTCCTCGAAGTTTTTCTTTTATTTTCGGGAATAAATAAAAATCGCAGGGTGCAAGGTCGGGGCTATACGGCGGGTGACCCAGTAATTCCACGTCTGAGGTCGCCAAATAGTCGATCGTTTGCCTGGCGGTGTGCGACGAGGCATTGTCGTGATGAAGGAGGATCCTGCTGCGAGGTCGTTTCTCTCGAACTTTTTCCAAGACAAGTGGCAAACAGTTGTTAGTGTACCACTCTGCATTAACCGTTTTCTGATCCTCTAAGACAACTGTCGCGTAATGACCTGTCTTTCCGAAGAACGAGGCCACCATCTTTTTTCCAACACTTCGACCTCTCTTCACTTTAGTTGGCAACTCTTCGGAAGGAAACACCCACTGAGCAGACTGTCTTTTGGTTTCCGGATCATAACAGTAAATCCAGCTTTCGTCACCAGTTAGTATGTCGAAAACAGCATTTGAGTCACCTCCGTTAAATTTTTGGATTATTTCTCGACACCAATCAACACGGCGGAGTTTTTGAGCCTCGGTCAAATTATGCGGTATCCAGCGGGCACAAAGCTTCCTGACCGCTAAATGTTCATGGAGGATTTTGTGCACTTGACTCATACCTATTCCTAGACTTGTCCGAATCTGCTGATAGGTACCTCTTTTCAGTCAGTCTCCATCATACGCCGCACAACACTGATATTGTCTTCAGTCGTCGCTGTAGAAGACCGTCCCTCACGCAAATCATCGGTGAGATTAGTTCGACCACGTTTGAATTCATTAAACCA
>NJDC01001363.1:115788-141516 GCA_002245475.1 Calephelis virginiensis
ACTCAATATTATTGGTAAAGAGTTCTATTTTCAAAATTTAAACTTATTTTTTTAATATAATGCTTTTAAGTTGCCAGTTCTAAAAACTTTCAGTTTAGCCCTCGTATTTCACGTCAAGTCCTTTACATGGTAGGCAGCGTGTATCGCGTGCCAAATCTCACTATTCTTGTAGACCTTTTAGGCATCCTCCACATTGGATATGTGCCCGGTTGGCGATAGGCGTGCCACCTATCACTTTGTGGGACTTAGTGTCTTCGGCTAGTCGTGGGTGCCCATGTTGTGCCTCTGCCTACCTTGTCCGGGAAATGGGCGTGAATAACTTTTTTTATTGACATTAAAATATTTTTACAAAATGAATAATTACTGTATAACCGCCTCGTTGGTCGAGTGGCGAGCGTACACGCCTAACTACATCGACCAACCGCGAGGCCCGGGTTCGATTCCCGACGGGGGATGGCATTTGTGTGATGAACATTTATATGTCTGCATTTCCGGGTCTGGGTGTTTATTGAATTTATTCTGGTATCCATTTAAGTAATTTCTTTGTATTAGTATCGTTGACTGACACTCGTAACACAAGCATATAATTTGCTTACTTGGGGTTAGATTCAATTTGTGTGATTTGTCCAGCGATATTTATTTATTTATAAGTTTTATTCTAATTGGACTCAAAACGAAAGCGGTACATGTCCTTTCTATTTCATTTCAAAAGAGCGAGTTAAATTGCCAGAGGCTGGTGCTATGGATACCATCGGCCACTAACACAAAGACCAGTGTAATGAATAGCTTGTTTGATTAAAGTTAGATTTTGATGACCAATGATCGAAAATTGTGTAATTTTACCAATTAATCCGTTCCATGTAACCACAACTATAGCCAAGGGAAACTTCCAAATTGTCCGTTATTACGTTCTCTAAATTGGCACAAAATTAATTTTCAAGTGATTTTGGGGCTCTTACTGAAGTAATTATTAATTTTACTGTAATTCATGAGGCATTTAATAACAAAATACACCACGGAGCGCCTTTTGAAATATGCAGGAGAATTTTCTAACGGTTCGAAGACTATTCGTTGGGATTAAATTGTACCATAATAAGTAATGTTGTTGTTTTTTAATTTTATCCCAGTCGGGGAAAGGCAAAGGATCTGTGTCCATACAGCCACGTCTTCCGTATTAGTTCTTTATTTCAGTCATTAGTCACTATTTACACAGTCTTGTCTGGGTCTTGAGTAAAGCGATGATTTCGTTACACAAGCTCGTTTACGAGATTTGGCGGCAGCGGGGAAATTCACGATACACTAATTTCTTCATGATTATTTCATTAGTGCACTTTCACTGAACAAAATCAAACTAATTCCCACCTAAACTAACCAATTTTACTCATATTTTACACTAAATTCAATAATTGTGAAAAAATACAACTTTTTTCATTCACGATGGCGCCAAAACTCTAATAAGTAATGCTAGCTTTCCATTTTGCACGTTTTCAATAAGTTCTTATGGGATTTAACTAAGTATTTTCCGCAAATATATTCCCGAAATGGTAGGCAGAGGTACAATCGGTCGAAACAACCATCCACAGGTATTTTTCAAGACAATCTATAATTTTCATCGTCGGCGGTTGTTGAAACTCCATTGTATACACACTTTGGAAAAATACAAGAGTTTAGTTTAAAAAGTGGGTATTTTTTAGTCTGAGGTAGATAGGTAAATATTTTACTTTATTTTTATTAAAAATGTAAAAACATATTCTGAGTTGACCGACTCGGGAATAGAGACCGAGGCTACATATTATGGTCAACGCCAACACGAGACCTCTTAACCACAAATTTTAAAATGATTTAATAGTTGAGAGAATTTTAGAACCTTTTTCGGAATATTTTTTAGTGGGTATGGATGTTCTGACGAACTGTTTCTGTTTGACATGTGCCTAAATTTTTTCACATCTTTTAATAGTTATACTGGTACTAGGAGTTTTGGCGTTATCGAGAGAAAAAACGGTCGTAGTTTTTCGTAATTATTGAATTTCGTGTTACTACTGAGTGAAACTAGTCAATTTTAGTAGCATTTTGTAAAACTTTGTTCAGTAAAAGTGCATAAATTAAATAAATGAGGAAATTTCATTAAATTAGCCTAAGTAATGTGGCCAACGCTTTAATCAAACCTTTATGTCAAGATTTGATTTTGACTTTCTTTGACATCTTATGACAAATTTTGTATAAATAAAACCCGATTTTGTTAAATCTGGTAACTTGATACAAAGTTTCAACTACCTACTGGCAAATGCTAACGCTAGTGCTAAAAACTAAATAAATAAATAATAGCTCTGCTACTGAGATACAGACAAATCTAAATCAAATAATAACAAGAGACAGAGGCGTTTTGGAATTATAATCGTATACAGTTCTGTTTATTTCGTTTATAATCGTGCCCGAGTTACATAAGTCTTCAAATCCTTCGACATTTGTGAACACTGACAAATGTCTCGCCTGTAAAAAAGGTTGGCTTACAACTGAGCTCCTCCCAGGAATTGATGTGACGTTTCTAAACTATACTTATGAAAACTGTGACCAACGCTGGCGACTAACGCCCCGTATTAATATCCTATCTAAGATAAGACATCGTGATATTTAAGATTAGTTGCCAGGTAACCGCTGTTATTTTTCATTAAATAACAAAAACATCTCAGCAGTAAAATTTTAGAAGGCCTTTTTTTCTGTAGATATTATATAATAATGGCCATAAGAGAACTAAATTTTCAGACCAAAAGCGCTATAGATTGTACTTTTCCACTATCCACTTAATTTAACACTTCACGTAATACTTTAACTGACCGGTTTCACCTTTAGGGCTTTATAGCAAAAGATAAATAAGTTCGTTTTAATGTTTAGTAATTGGTTGTTAATTACTGAGTTTTTAACTGACAACTAAATACTGAACGTTAACTCTGTACGTTTAGTCTAAAAAAAGTTTGTATATTATAGAATTCCACCAAGTGCCGATGAAGAAAAATATAGATTCTGTTTTTAAACTTTACTGTATTTGATAGAAAAAGGCGATACTTTATGGAAATCCATAGTTAAATCTAAATAAAATTATTTAATTTGCAAGTAAGTGTTGTCACAGGCAACTTAAGGTAGGGTTGTCACATGATAACGAGGCGGACGTGACAATTTATATTGTTTCCCGAACTTTTCCTTTATACGTGTTCTGGTCACGGAAGTGGGGTTGGGAACGTTAGTTAGGCTTGTCACATTCTGTGTTATTTTGAGGACTATTAGCCACAACGGTTACACTGCTTACGCGGAATTAGCAAAATAAAGGCTTATTTTACATCTGTTATAATGGATTTCCGCAAAGTAACGCCTGATTCAATAAAATTAAATTTACATTTGCCAACGGTTAATTTTAACTTGTGAAATAATTTTATGTGTAATAATCTTCAGCGTCCTTTTAACTGATTGAACGTTTCGCGCAATATTTACTAAATGACTTCCGATGCCATTACGATTTCGATCCTAATTTCAACGAAACATTAAGATCGTAATGGACATTTTCGTTTTATTTCGTGAAATTTGTGTATTTTGTAATTTATTTTTAAGGTTTCTTTTTTAGAACTTTATTTATAGCGTTTTACGTCTGAATCCACGAAATCAGTAGACAGCGGAAACCGACTTTCCGCTTTCCGCTCTCTGTTTCTTTGTATGGTTATATCTTCAAAACTTGGCAAAATATTTTGATGCAGTTTTTTTTGAATAGAAAGAAAGATTCAAGAGGTACGTGTATGTGTTTAATAAAATAGAAGTTTGTCTACCCATGCGAGGCTGGGACCAGCTGATAGTACATAAAACAATAAACAATCTACGATTTGTTTATTAAAAATATTACATATAAAGACGAAACTGTCGTTTCTTACATACTTTATTTAGTCGTATTTTAATATTTAGTTACATAACAAGAAATATTATCAGACACGCCAATCTCCGTCGCCCAGCTAAGTAACATACTTACCTACTTTATTAAAAGTAACTGCCTTAAGAACATCAATCCACCCGTTCAGTTTCTATGGGAGCGCCTCAGTGGTCTAGCTGTCCGGTATCAGACTTGACTTCTTTATTCGCGGGTCGGGCAAGAAAAAAAAAGAAAATGTGTACATGTTTTCAAATTTCTAACAATATTAACATTGCTTGGGATTGAATATATTCTCGGTTGGCGATAGGCTTCACTCTTACTTCTATAAATTTTAAAGAAAGAAAAAATTTCGCCCCAGACAAGATTTGA
The DNA here is from genome assembly GCA_002245475.1 of Calephelis virginiensis. NCBI lineage: Eukaryota > Metazoa > Arthropoda > Insecta > Lepidoptera > Riodinidae > Calephelis > Calephelis virginiensis. The sequence goes on from NJDC01001363.1 coordinate 120,071, forward strand.
ACCTGACCACGCCACGGGACTTGAATCCTCAGTAGCTCAATTGGTTAGAGCATTCGTCGGCTTGAGACGAAAGGTTACAGGTTCAAATCCTGTCTGAGGCGAAATTTTTTCTTTCTTTAAAATTTATAGAAATCTATCCCAAGCACAGGGCAAGTGCTAAAATAAAAATACGTTCACTCTTACTTGCTTGTTGGCTTGTGGGACCAAGTGTCTTTTGCTAGTCTTTGATGCCCTGGTTGTGCCTCTGCCTACCTCTTTCGGGAAACATATGTGAATATGTTATTTTAACTGTTGTTTCTTCTAGTTTCCTTACAGTTTTTCCTATTTCCATATCTTTCAGACCTCGATTGCACCTCCACAAATGATTCAAAGCCTGTTCAGTCGTTCGGAATTTATGTGATTGATGAACTTACGTATTACGGCGATTGACTTTTACATGTGTAAAGTATGAATCTATGTCAAAATCAATTAATATAAAACGCTTCATAGTTTTATATTCCGTTAGTTTTTCTTATCATAAGTATATGAAAATGAAATGAAAACGAAATTTATTTATTTGCGGAATATGTGTGTCAAAAAGTTGTTACAAAGATAGTTAAGCATACCAACATATTCTACCACATATAGTTAACCTTATAACCACAATGGAACCACTATAATAGGAATGGGTAATGTAACTTTCTTTCAGAAATGTATAGCACGTAAGAATGTTTAATCACGAATGTCTAATGATATGTAGCAAAAGTATCAATAATCATGTTATTACAAACTAGCAGCCGGTGCCAACTTCGCACGGATGGACAAACTTCTATGTTATTATACATATAAACCTTTCTCTTGAATCACTCTATATATTAAAAAAACTGCATCAAAATCGGTTGTGCAGTTTTAAAGATCTGCAAACATAGCAACCTACAGCGAAAGCGACTTTGTTTTATACTATGTAGCAATGATTTAAAATAAGTATCTTTACGCTCATTTGCCCAAAGGGTCCGGCAGAGGCACTACTAGGACGCCCACGACTAGCCAAAGATACTAAGTTCCGCAATGTGATAGGTGGCAAGCCTGTCGTCAACCGGGCATATATTCAATCCCGGGCAACGTTATTTTTATTACAAAATTGAAAATATACATTTTGTTATTATTTTTGTTGCCCGGGGATCGTACCCGGTACCTCAAGACGTTAAGTCCGACGCCGGACCGCTAGGCCACAGAGGTGATAATTTAAGAGCAGCAAAACTGCAAAAACTCGAATCCAAAGTAATTATCCTTTTCATATAATTCCTTTTCTTCTAATTCCTTTTCCTATACTTATAAGGTGGTCTCATATACATTTCATAATGACCTAAAGACAAGTTTTAAGGTGCACTTAATATTAATAACCAAAAAACCACTAGTCTGATCTTGACAAAACTTATATGGAATCGGAATTTTAATCTACTTTTCGCAAGAAAGTATCATTAAAACCCGCTCTTTATGGACTAAACGTTAGTTTAACAAATATACAAAAAAAACACATACAGTCGTATTAAAGGGCCCCTCTCTTTTGGAGTTAACTAAAACACTAAAACACGAAAAAGACGTTAAAAATTAATTTTAAATTTTGTGTGTTTTGTCTTTTCTTTTTTTTGTAATAAAATTGTTTGTATTAACATTGATTATACTATCCCCTCTGTGGTCTAGCGGTTCAGGTGTTGGATTTGACTGCATGAGTTCGAATCCCGGGTCGGGCAACAAAACAAAAATTTGCGTTTTCCAATTTTCTAATAAAAAAAATGTTGCTCGTGATCGCATATGTGCCCGGTGCGCGATAGGCTTGCCACCTATCACATTGTGGGACTTAGTGTCTTCGGCTAGTCGTAGGTGCCCTGGTAGTGCCTCTGCCTGCCTCTTCAGAGATATGGGCGTGAAGATACCTTTTTTATTATACTATCAAATCAAAACAGATACAGATATATTTATACAAAGAAATATAAAAATGTCGAAGACACTTACTATTTTCACTGGCGGCAGAGTGCTAAGCAGCGACTTGCCCGGGTTGGGATTCACCGCCTTACCTAATTCTGTTGCCATAACAAGTCTTTCATGTTCCGGTCTAACGGATAGGGTAGCCGGTAGACTTATACAATAGGCTTTCCACCCCGACCTCAAGATAGCAAAGCAGCTGTAACGTCTATGGTGGCTGTAGGCTACAGTTTTTTCTTACAATTAAGAAAGCCATGTGTTTGTTCGCTGACCTTTAATACAAAGAAGAGACACACTAAGTATATATTTTAGAAAAATATACCAATCCGTTACAAACGGTAAAATTGGATTAAGAAACGGATAGCAAGCAACTCGCGTAACAAAAGCTTTTTTCTTATGTATCTCAAGTTGGATTGAAATGGTAGTTAACGGTAGTAAAGAAACAGTCATAAAAAAGATTATTCTTTTTTACCGAAACGACCTTAGCTTCATCACAAGTATTACAACTTCTTACATAAACGGAGCCACAATAGGAATCGCCACATTAACCCACTTCCGGGGAAGTTTCGATTGATTTCTAGTAAGAAACTTTTTTGAATCAGGTTAATTTATGATTGTGTCAGAAAGTCTACGAAGGTCATTTCCACTATTTGAATAAAATATAAGGGAGGGATCTCACCATTGTAGGCAATCATTTTTAACTCCCGCGAAGAAAGAATCGGGGTATCATAATGTTGACTTGTCTGTGTGTGTTTGTGTATCGGTAGAAATATAACTCCTGAACGAAGTTTAATGCTGTGTTCAAGTTTTTATGAAAACTGACTTAATTAAGTATTTTCTTAATCACATTCTGCCTTATTAATAAACACGGAGTAAAGTACTCCAAGATTTAACCTGGTATTATAGTCTTTATTACAATGTGATAGAGACTATAATATCAACTAAATCTTACACCTACCCTACACCACATTTATTAATAAGACGGATTAAGTGTTGGAATGGGTTAATTTTTTTAAGTGAAAACTTCTTTTTTTGTGTAAAAACTTCTAAACTCGCGTCAGGACACTTGACCTGAAATTTCGTAAGACGAAAATTCGTAAGACGGCGCAGGGCGCTTGCGCAAATGTTTGTGTTGTCATGTTTCTGTACGATAGCGCAATAAATGAATATTGTATTTCACCACATAAATGATAGTACTATCATACTGAAAATTATTCCCTAACCATTCCAAAATATCAAAAATGCACAACGTTAATATTTCAATTTTCACTTCTGCCGGCACTCCCGCAGTGCAACCCGTCCTTTTTATATTTAATAATTATTTAAAAGTTAACAAAAGTATATTCACGTCCGTAACCCCAAGAAGTTGGCAGAGGTACAACCAGGGTATCCACGACTAGCCGAGGACACAAAAACTCATTATTTTTTTATAAAAAATGTAAAAATACATTTCTTTTTAGTTGAACTCGACACCTCATGAAGTCAAGTGCAACACCGAAATAGATATGATAGATATGTGGTCACTCCCGAGTCACATTACTAACACTGCCCGCGTTATATAAGTCAGTAATTCGTTATATAAGTTACGTAGTATTTAGACAAAAACATATATAAAATTTAATTTAATAAACTTGCAAACATATGTCTATAAATGTTAGTAATACGCTAAATTTGAGATTTGAATAAATGTTATCAGACTAAAAACAACAAAAAAGTCCTTTTAGTTGTAGAATAACTTAATGAGCAAACATTATAACGAAACAAACTATATGAAATATGTATTGTGCTGTGATGACATAAATTTATTTCAAGTTTTTACCGACTCAAAAAAAATAAGGAGCTTATCAAATTGACTGCATTTTTTTTATATTTGTTACGAAATTACTCCGTCAATAGCCAAAGATTATGATAGTTTCTTGTAAGAAAAATGAGCCATGATTCCAAGGTGGACCATAATAATTTTATCATCCGACTAATGGTTTTAGACTTATGCTTAAGAATACAAAAAAAATTCACTTACTAGTAGAATGTTAATAAAATGTATGTGGGATCATTTCGGAACCATTTGCTATCTTTTGAAAAAAGAATTATTAAATGCTACGAGGTACCCAATAAAATAGTAACAATCGTTTTTTGCCGTTTCACAGAGCTTAATTATGGTCATCTTCATATCTAGTAACGACCCTGGTAATTATTCACCAATCTGGTCTGTGCCTCTACATCTAATTACTCGTTGGGACCTCAGTGATTTAAGTGGCTAATTATGATTTTTTTTTATCAACTTTGAAATAATAAAATAAAACAATAAAAAGAATTGTAACTCACCCAAAGTAAGGTACCAAACGAAGAGAGCTACGTTCACTATGGCCAAGGTGAGTAAGCCCCTTAAGATGTTTTTTCGTACACAACTTGGCGTCTTTCCAATTCTGCCATAAATGACGCAGTCAACTACAAATGCCTTCGGCAGTAAACCGAAGACTCACAACACACTTTCCTTTGTCTGATTCTAGTAATGATCTTTCCGGGAAATATTAAGACCATTAAAATTGTGATTAGCTGTGATGTTCTGACGTTGGTGGCAAGATTTAATAACGAGTCTTACGTAACTGTGGTCTGTAATATATCAGTACCAACTCCCATAGCTTGGTATCAACGTCTTATTCCTGATAATCCTGATAATCTTAAATCACTTCCATTAAACAGATTTCGAAAAAAGGTATTCAACTTACTTTTAGAGAATAATTATTATAGTGTCAAAGATTTTCTTACAGATAAGAATAAATAATAAAGTATTTACAAATTTACATTTACATTAGATTTACAAGAGAACCATTTTTTATAATAAAGTATTTCTAATATAATTAATTTAATTGCAGAATGTTGGGTGCGCAGGTGTTTGTTTCGCCGTTTCTTTTCCTGTCTGGCTAGTTTGGAAACGGTGGTAGTTTACGATGGATAGGGATAGATTCATTTCTATTCTAAAAATTGTTTGTATTAATAAATAATCATGTAATCTATACTATAAACAGTGTTAAATAGTAAGTAAACAATTAAAATAACTATTAAAATATTTGCACACCATAAGTTGGTAGAATATGTAGGAACGCTTAAATAATTTTGTAAAATCTTTGTAATACTCATATTCCGCAAATAAATATTTATTTTCTTTCTTTATTCCTGACGTCATAGCTTTAGCGCTCAATTGACGTGTTCCATTCTAAAGAGTAGGGTAGCAGATGCACACGTGCCTAAAAATGACAATAAGATACAACAGAAATATATATACACCATATAAAAGCAATGGTAGTCTCTCACCATCAAGAGCTATCTATTAGCTATCTCATCATTCAAGTATACTGGCTATTCTTATTCTATAATGGAAAATAACTATGGCGCAATGACTATAGCTCCAGGAATAGAAGAAGCATTTTATAATCTAAAATCTGTTAAAAATATAAAATTATTCCATAATTTGATTACAATTTTGACAAAAATTTTCAAACTATATTCAAGTATATCCATGAAGAGATAGGCAGAGGCACAACCGGGTCCTCCATGACTAGCCGAAGACACTTACTGTCACAATGTGATGGATGGCAATGCTATCACCAACCGGGCACATATCCAATCCCGGACAACGTTGTTTGTTTATAAGAAAATTGAGACTCATTTTCTCTCTGTAGCCCGACCCGGGGTTGAAACTTTTAAAATTAAGTCCAACATCTGAACCGTTAGACCACAGTTGCGTTTACTTTTTAATATTTTGTTTTCATATTCAAATAAAACAAAAACATCTTTCCATCGAGGATAATAAACGACTTAATTAAATACGTGCTTATTACTTTACAAGTAAGAACGAAGAAACTATTCATAAAACGTAGGCTATATAAAATGAGGCGGAAGATTAAAAGTCAGCCTATTGTGCTTTACGGGAAGGCGAAACTAGTTTTTATTAAGTTTTCACAGAGCATAACAACTCGCTTACAAGAAATTACTTTTTTACTGTAATTGAGTTTGTTGACAAAGAGTTGCTTGGATTCAGGAAATTTTCACGTTTGTCGAAATTTATGTGAAACTGTTTTACTGAGATGCTTATTACTTTCATAAAACACTGTAATACATATATTTTTATCACTTTGTATTCTGCACTAAATGACAGTATATTTGGAAAAAAAATAAGTAAAAGACAAATTCTCTTTTTCAAATTCTATCCTATTTTCGAAATTGGTCTATCCGTTCTACTTTTTAACTGTTGTTTGCTTTTTTACTGTTATTGGCTTTGTTGACCAAGAGATGCTTGGATTTAGGAAATTTTCATGTATGTCAAAATTTATGTGAAACTGTTTTACTGAGATACTAATTACTTCCATTAAACTCTGTGATACATAAATTTAATGAGGTAAGCAACCGGTACTATATTATTAAATTATATAGGCACCAAACGGTTCTGCATTATTGTAGTATATAGAAGCCAACTGATATTGTATTATTGCAGTATGTAGAAGCCAATAAGACTGTATTATTGCAGTATATAGAAGCTAACAGGTATTGTTTTATTGCAGTATTTAGGAGCCAATCGATACTGTATTGTTGCAGAATATAAAAGCCAATAGGTACTGTATTATGGTAGTATTTCGAAGCCAACTGGTACTGTATTATTGCAGTGTAAAGAATGTTCTAATATAGTGCTACCGTACAAGTGGAATAGAAGAAGTATTGTCAATAATAAATAATTTTAATCAAAATGATTTAAATACTAATATGAGATTATTTAAGCACAGTAAAATTACGAAAAAAACTTTAAATAATATCGAGTCTCGTACTGTCATCTATGCACAAAAGAAATTGAGTTTTTTTTATTTTCATCAACAGATTTACACTTGGTAGCAATAGGTTTTACTCGTACGCATACGCTTTCAAATAGAGAACATATCTTTAACCGACTTCAAAAAATGAGAATATTAGATACAATATATTCAACTTCCACATATTTTTAAATTATGGTTATCGTTGGCTCCATCATTTCTGAACCTGATTTTTATTTATTTGAAGGAACACACTTCCGAAGAGCTCTCACAGAGGCTAAGTCTGGATCTAACAATGGCATCCCAGGGAAATCGAGGAAAATACGTACTTTTTGCGTATCCAGATAATTTTAGTTGGTACTTTGCAGATTTGCTGCTCTTACATTTTTAAAATAGATTCAGAAATTAAGGAGAAATAGATAAACATAATACTCGTATGCTAACTCATATTACGTATTTTACTGATGTCTGAAAAAGCAGATCAGGCAGGTGGACTAATTTCAGTATAATAAATACCTTTATTAAAATCTATAAACATTATTTTTCTAGGTCCATGTATCGGTTTTCTACAAAACTATTCTAGGTTTAAATGAAATCCTATAAAAAGACTAGCCATGCAAGCCACGTTAAATTTTATTAATCTTATTTTAAGTTTTACTTTTCATTAGATACTAGCCGACCTGGCGAACTTCGAATCGCTTTTTATAAACTAGTACTAATAGTTTGTAAGAATTAAAGCATTTTCATTTGTCCTTAAATTTGCCTTGTTTAATATGATCCTTCTGACAATTACCAACACAACATAAAGAGAATTACGAAAATTGGATTTCTAAAGCTAATACTACAAATAAATAAAAAAAATTAATAAATCCAATTTTCATGGCCGTGTTTGAATCGTCGTGATATCCAGGAAATTGAAGATCTTAAATGTCAACCAAAAAATAAAATGTTAAGACGTTACTGAATCCTGTTTTAATTGAAAAGAAATTGGTTCAATTTGGAAAAGGAAATGAAGAAAACGAGTGTTTTTTCCACGTTTTTGTTCATTTATGTACGCACCAATCCTGTCGCTCGCACATTTAAGTCCTCTCTGTAATCTACTAGCTCAGTATTAGAGTTGACTTCATGAAGTCTCAACGTGAGAGGTAAAGCTCCCTCCTTTTCCAAAAGAGCAATTGGCCATTTTCGGAGAACGTTATTTTATAAGAAAAAAAATGTATTGGAAGTGTACTTTCAGTAATACATTTCATGTTGCACGACTCGGGAATCGAACCCTAGATTTCATGTAGTCAACACCAACACCGCACTACAGAGACGTTACACGATGCTGTTGAAATACGCACCTTTATTCACACCAAAAAATATCTTACCACTATATCAACGAAGAGAAAGACAGAGGCACAACCCGGGCACCCACGACTAGCCGAAGACAAAGTCTAATAGTGTACAAGCGTACCCTTCAACCGGGCAATTACCTAATGCTAGACAACGTTGTTTAATTAGAAAATTAAAAAAAAATACTTCTTCCTTTATCCCGGGAATCGAACCTAAACACTAAAAGTCGCGAATACTGAAACACTAAAAACGCATTAACATTTTCATAAAAAGTACCTTCACGCCCGTATCGACGAAGAGCTAGAATTTTATTAGAACGTTGTTCTTATTACAGTATTAATGCTGTTGGAATACGCATCTCTATTATTGAAACTGATCATTTATACCGGTAATGACACTATTCATCAATTACACAAAGCGATAAAGATATGCAAGGATAACTAATGAATATGGCATCAAATGAAACGTTAATTGCTGTTCAGCAATCATAAAGGACCACAACAAGGTTCATTAAAACATGAACGTTATTGTCAGGGTCGAATTTAGAGGTCTGGAGGCCTCGGGGCAACAAGGTATTGGAGACCTAGGTCCCAATTTTTTTTCCAAATAAAATGTAAAGGCGTTTACTATTTGGAATTTGAAATATTTTTTATGAAGTCTCTAATGTGGAGGCCCCTCGTTTGTGGAGGCTCCTAGGCATTTATCCCTGTTGCCCGCCCTTCACTTAAATCCGGCCCTGGTTTTTGTATTTCGGAATGGGTTTGTTGTGTGAAGGTAATTAGGACAGTTTGTTTACGCAAATGGCTTTTACGATTTGATATTTGACTAGAAATTGTTTTATTAATTTTGTTAATTTAATAGCCTCTAAATTATGTTATTAAGACCCAATAATTTCATTTTATCGCTTTAATTTAACCAAACAAAATATTTTATCTGTAAGGACGTAATGCATGAACTGTATTTGATAAAAATAAAAATAAAATAAAATCATAATGATAAGCAGATATAAAATGCAAATGTGGATGGAGGTATGTACCGCTTTGACCAAAGTAGACACTCCACGATCAAATCGTTCGAATGTTATTCGAGGGTGGTGTCTCTGAAACCGGCGTGTTTGTATAAAAAGGGTGAATTTGGCGGAAGCCAGACAGGTCTGCCTGAGGGCGTGTTCAGATGACCCGCGCTCAGCACGCGTTGAGCCTGTCCTAGACCCACGTGTGTGTGTGTGTATGTGTGTGTGTGTGTGTGTGTGTGTGTGTGTGTGTGTGTGTGTGTGTGCGTGCGTATGCGTGTGCGTGTGCGCATGCGTGTGCGCGCGTGTGTGTGTGCGTGTGTGTGTATGTGTGTGACAATAGGGCTCAAATGATGTCGATTAAAAATCAAAGCGTGTTCGACGCGGCTGATAGCGAGCCTGAATCGTGAGATTTGGCACTCGATATTTTATGCCTATCCTGAAAGGACTTGGCATCAATATATGTATGTTTGTATGTATGTATGTTTGTTTGTATGTATGTATGTATGTATGTATGTATGTATGTATGTATGTATGTATGTATGTATGTATGTATGTATGTATGTATGTATGTATGTATGTATGTATGTATGTAAAATAATGTGAACCCGTATGCTATTATTTATTGTTATAGCTGTAATTAAACAACCAATTAAAAATAAGTTTATGTTCAGTTATTTAAATAAAAAGAGATTTTGCACCTAAGACATTTTTTTAATCTGGTCAATATATTCGTTGACCTTGTTTAGTCATTATCACATACGCACTATTTTCTATTTCACGACTTTAATTTTAGGAATCGGAAAAGTAATTGAAACTTTTGTATAAAAGAGGTAACAAACGAGCAAGTGTCTCACTAGTTTGTAAGCGTTCAAAGCCGCCTAGATGTATGACAGACGCATCGCCAAACTTCAAGAAAATGAAAGAAAGTTTCTTAACGGCCACATCCCTGAAGGGTTAGTCTTAGAAACAATCAGGGCACCTAACGCTAGACGAAGACACTAAGTCTCACAATGTGATATGCGGCAAGCCTATCGCCAACCTGATACATATTCAATCCCGAGCCACATTTTAATCTATTAGAAAATTGAAAAGACTCATTTTCTTTTTTTTTTCGTTGCCATACTCAGGAACGAACCCATGATCTCATGAACTCAAGTCCAGCGTCGGATCGCTAGACCACAAAGGCGATTAAAAACTGCTGGAAATTATTATTTTCTTGTCTAGAAGATTCAGTGGTATCCTCTTAAACCTCTATAATGCTATTACTGTGCGATATTCAAACGGTTTTACTAAGAACAAATCTTAGTAAGGGTGGCATTCCACTTTCCAAGGATCTTTGTACAATACGCCTTTGAAAACGAAGTTGAGCATTTTCTTCATATAAAAAATGGCAAGTCAGATTTTGTCATTCGAATGTCAAAATCTTTGACGTATAAGCTAGAAAGATCTGTGACCAAATTTCGAAGCTACTAATAAGTTGGATGAAGTCATCCAAGATCTTTGACGAAAGTCACATTGGACAAAGTTCTCTGATAAGTGGAATGCCACCCTAAGATAGGCTACGTTGATTACTCTTATTACATACACTATGCGATATTTAGTCAAGTCTAATTAGTCGTTGCTTTATATCACACTAACTATTGAAAGCGGCGTTAATAGTCCCTCGGGAACATTTTTTCGGGACGAAAACTATCCTATGTGTTAATCTAAGTTACCCTCTATGTGGGTGCCAAATTTCATGAAAATTGGTTAAGCAGTTTTTGCGTGAAGAAGTATAAGTATAAGTATAATATTAATAGTATAATGTAATAGGTATTTTAGAAATATCGCTATAGGAAATTGGCATTGTAAAACATGAGAAACCTTATGATTGCTTGTTCGTTCCTAAGGATAAAATGTAAGGATGGTCAAGAAACTTATCACCAGTGTCATATTACTCGCTAAACAGGATTCCCTTGAAACTTGATCACCAATATTACTTACCGCAAGGAAACCTCAAGGATACTTTCCGTTAACCTAAGGAGTTCATATTTTTTAACTTTTATCGCAAAATAACAGACGACTTTTGACTAGAAATAGCCTTTTTACTTATGAATAATAATGTACAAAACTGATAGAAATATTAGAACCTCTTTAGTAATTTTCTCTTAGAAGTTAGTTTTCTCTTAATAAAATAATTAGTCAAGTCACTCTTACTATTAATATTACTAGAAGCTTCTCGTATTTTTATTATTCCATCTGATTTGACCTCGTAAGTTTACAATTTATAATTGACGTAATTTAATATCTAACTTCAGAGATCATATAAGGGGTTCGGGTTGGATTTTTAACTGCAGCAGGTCATTACCTTAGTTTTCTGTTTTTCTAGAATTGGTGTTTGGCAAGTTTTTTTTGATTTTTATAAAACAAAAAATAAACACACAAACATGTATTTTTGAATGGCAACGATATTACAAAATTTCTTCTCATAGGACTAAGTTAATACGCAATTTTTTTTTCAGATATGTATCCATTCATCTTACAAACTATATATCTTCTTAAATGTAATAACGAATTTCCATTTTCTTTGGTTTTCGCATTACGTCTAAATGTATAGACCAATTTTGTTAATTATTCTTCTAGCATAATAGTTATTGTCAAGAGAAGATTCACATGAAAAAAACTCAATATTAATAAAAAGGACAGGAAAACGGCCGATACATTCTGAGTCGACGTACCTACTTAAAATGTGTTATTTCAATTATCTAATGAAAACAACATTGCCGGGATTGGATAAGTGTTTTGGTTGGCCGGTGGCAAACCTACCCCTTGCCACCTATCACAATGTACGAGTAAGGCTCCGGCTTCGGCTCATGGTGGCCTTGTTGTAACCCTTTTGGTACAAGTACTTACTTTTTATATAAAATAAGCTAATATACAAACGAAGCAATATGCTTCTAAAGGTAACTGCAGCACGTTTTTTTTAATATATTTTAAGACAAACAAGCAGACGGATTTCCTGGTAGTAAGTGGTAAGAAATTCACGTCGCCTAGAGACACCAAAGGTGGTAATGGGCGTTACCAACCTGAGGCCAGGATGTTAGGCCTTGAGCAAAATAAACTTATCGGCTGCCATACTCTCCGAACCGGAACATGCCAATGGCGAGCTCTGACGTTATGGCGGCAGGAATAAGTAAGGCCGTGGTACCAATCCGGGCGAGTCACTGCAAAACTCTACTACTTAGTAGGATGCCACGGTGTTAGTGACGGTAATCATATGCTCGCCTTTAACGAGCTGCCTGGCAGGAAGGCAGATGGTCTATTCTGCAAAGGAGCCCGGACCAACACAGGGAAAAACAAATTTTAAAATACTCCGAAGAAGATTAAAGGCGGTACCCGCTCGGTCTATAAGACCACTCACACATTAAACACCAAAGATTTTACAACGCCGTTATTAAAATCAAACATGCAAATGCTACAATAAAATGTGATTAAATATTTTCAAATGAAATTTCTCCGTCTGTAAATCAATACTGACTCATACAATAAGCATAGCTGCATTTCAAAGACAAAGGATAATCAGATTCTTGCTGGAAGTTCTCAAAGGTTTATCCTTACGCCATTCAACTTGTGAATATTATTGCTTTACCAAATCATAAAAATTGTGGGACTTAGTGTCTTCGGCTAGTCGTGGGTGCCTTGTTTGTACCTCTGCCTACCTCTTCGGGGATATGGGCGTGAAGAAACTTTTTTTTTTATGTATAAAAATTCAAAGAATTGAAGCTTTTGCTATGATGTACTAATTCGTACGTTAATTATGCCATATTCACTTTCTCAAATACTTGTACTTTTTTATACATTTTGCTCAATACTTTTATTACATTTACTGCAAATATTAATAACCTATCTAAGAGATCGTGATATTTTGGATCAGTTGTCAGGTAACCGCCGCTATTAGCAAAAATAGCTTATCAATAAAATTTTAGAAGACCATTAATCGACTTAACTACTACATATGAAACTTTTGTTTCAATAACATGTGTTTCATAACAACCTTTTAAACAATATTTTTTATTCAATACCTTTTCATACTCATAAGCCAAAGCAAATTCAAAAGTGAAGTCGATTAACGGTCTTCTAGAATTTTATTGATAAGCTATTTTTGCAAATAGCGGCGGTTACCTGGCAACTAATACAACGAAATCTTACTAAGTGCCGACAGTTGAAAGAATTTTATATAGAAAAATTAAAATGTTTTTCCTAGTTTCCTCGAAGTCGTAGTTCCTCACTGTCGAACGGGATAAAAAGTATCCTAATCCCGTCTTCTGATTGTGTGACCAACAAATATACCAATGTTGGTCTGTGCTGCTTTTGCAGAATGGACCATCTGCCTTCCCACCAGGCAGCTCGTAAAAGGCAAGCATAGGCTTACCGTTACTAACACCGTGACATCCTACCACGTAATAGTTCCGCACCATGTTGCCCGGATTGGTACCACTACCACCGCCTTAACTATTCCTGCCACCATAACGTCAGTGCTTGCCGTAAACGTGTTCCGGTTAGGAGGTTAAGGTAACCGACAAACTTATTTTTCGCTCAAGGCCTAACATTCCGGCCTCATATTGGCAACGCACCATTATCACCTTTGATGTCTAGGCGGCGTGGATTTCCTACCATCAGGAAATCCGTCTGCTTGTTTGCCTTCCAATATCATAAAACATAATATAAAAAATATACACTTGAGACAGCAAATAATAAACAAATCATTTGACAGCTATTTATTTTGTACATTTTACCCAGTAATCATCACTATAAAAGATACGCAATCCAGACTCCAGTCCATATTTAATTGTTTCGGAGGTTTTCAAACTTCTAAAAGTAGTTATTTCAAAAACATTACACATGGTTGCCGTTTTAGTAATTTTCGTAACAACAAACTAACTTCATCACAAACTCGTCGTATGTTGTTCAGTAAGTATTATGAGCACGTTCCTATTGATCTAATGCCTACATTCAGGAAACTTGTATAATGCCTTCTAGGACATTTATATTACCGCTTCGATGCATTTTCGTTAGCCATTAGAGGATGTGTCGCAGCTTTCAAAATCTAACACAAGCTTCCATAAACTAATGGACTGAAATATTTGCAGTTTGTGTTCAGGTGAATATTTCAAATTCAACTAGACAGTGGATGAGACAGTCGGGACAAGTTTTATAAATTTCAGACACTGAAACATTCAATCTATTCAGAAATAGTATCCGTCGTCTTCGTCTTTCACTGACCATGATGAAACAACCAATTGAGTTTTTGATTTTTTCCAAGTTTTGCCAAAATAAATTACTGGTCGTCTCTGGACACTTTCCATTAAGTGAACCAGAATAGAATATTAAATATGAATGCATATAGTATAATACCTTAAAGAAGTATAAGTGTCTTCTTATACTCTTCAAGGTATTATTAATTGCCCTTTGAAGGCAATTCGATACATTTTTTTAAGAAAAAAGAAAAGTGATAACTGCTCATTAGCAGCTGTAACAATAAGAGTGAGCCAATGCAATGCTGGTAATTAAAGTTTACTACCCTTGTTTTAAAAATCCTTAACTCTCGGTGGAAAGAACGTGTTTTGTTTATGATATTGAAAAGCAAACAAGCAGACGAAATTCCTGATGGTAAGAAATTCATGCCGCCTAGAGACAACAAAGGTGGAAATTGTGCGTTTCCAACCTTAGGCCAGGATGTCAGACCTCGAGCAAAAGTTAATTTACCGGTTACTTTACCCTCCGAACTGGAGTACGTCAACGGCAATCACCGACGTTACGGAGGCAGTAATAGGTAAGGCAGTGGTACCATTCGGCCGAGATGCTGTGAAACTCTACCACGAATTAGGATGTCACGGTGTTAGTGACGGTAAACCTATGCTCGCCTTTTACGAGCTGCCTGGCAGGAAGACAGATGGTCTTTTCTGCAAAAGAGCCCGGACCAACAAGGGATAAATTGAGGTAAATAGTTTTAAAGCTTAAATCTTTTGTTTATTGTGAACTAATGTAGCATTTCCTAATAATAAGTCATACACTTCACCCACACTAGGATTATTTCACTTAGGAGCTTAAGAAAATTCTGGCGTACTTCTCAGACTTACCTACTTCAATACCAGAGGTAAAAACCGTATATGACGTCACGTCGTGATAAATATTTTAGCTAAACACAGCGGTAGATAAGCCTTAAACCAAAGGATTAAATTTCAAATTTGATTGGTAATAAGTAATGACATTTTTGTTGGCCAGGCGTGTTTTCTCCTAGCTAGGCAGTAAGAGCCCTAACATCACCTCTTATGTTTCATTTAAGTGAAAACTTCTTTAGCGGCGTTGCGCACCTTTTTGGAATGGGCAAGAACTTCTAAACTCGCGTTAGAACACGTGATCTGAAATTAATAACCAAAGCTGACACTAACTTAGCTCAAATGATTTATGACAGAAGATTCATAGTGAAGTCAATATTAGCACTTACTTAGCATGAAGCCTAAAAATGTATTTGCATCAGTCAATTGATACCTTCATATTTTTAAATGAATAAACACTTAATCATTGTCTAAATTGCTATCTTATATACTTTTTTAAATGAAATCCCATAAGGACAAGTTAAATAATATTTGACGATTCAGCAGCTATTGGCGCAAAGGCCAATAATTATACCTATCCTAATAAGTATTCTTCTTAGAGGAACATCGTTTTCCATTTAATGTCATCTTTTCCTCATACGTAATAAACTCTAGTTAGTACCCTAGCATAACGTTACAAAGATTGTTCTCTTTTGTCATATGAGGTAATGAGTTCATTTTACTTGAAATATTATCGCGGTATACCAAAAATGGGCCATTCGCGTAATAATCGTTTATTCAATAGTTGATACTTTCCGAATCCATTGTCGAGAGCTTTCGAAACGTTGACGTAAAAATTTCGTACTAGGGACTCTGGGTATTACAGTGCACTGATACAAATTGAGACATTACAGCAATGAATGGGAGTATATGTCATGGGATTTGTAACATTACTGCGCGCGACTTGTCATAGCACGAGATCCCTTAAAAGCCAGACCGACATTTTATAGTGTTATTGTATTTCTTTTCCTACAATCTTTACAAAACTCTTTACAATGACATTAAATAATTAAGATTATTTTTAACTATCATAAATTGTAGCTTTACTTTTTGTTTATACAAACGTAGAATAAATTCGAATTTCGTGCATGCGATTTGGATAACCGATAAAATTTTCTTAGAAACACCACAGGTCCTACTTGACTTTAATTTTTGAAATTATTGAAGGAATGGCATGGAGAGCTGAAACAGAGAAATGTCATAAGTTGCAAAGTCACTTTCAATCAACAAAGGCCCGCAGAACTGAATCCACGATGATTTGAAAACTATTTCTCCTGCGGATTCCAACTACAACTTCTTAACCTGCTCACATCTTTGCAATATGAGAGGGTATCGAGAAAACAATATTCTACGAAGAAGATTGGCTACAATAACTACGCTCAGGCACGCCATCGTCATCAATGTCGGAGCTGAAGCAGATGCCGTGACTGAAACCGTTTAGAATTTAAAAAAAATAAAGTCTGGCAATGGAAAACAAGTATTACTCTGTTAATGCAAGAAACATCTATCTTAACACGGACTAGGTGACTTAGGAATATATAATGATGAAGATACAGAAGTACAGTAAATAATTATACATCAGAATGTTTACAATGTTTACGAATCCATGTATATTAAAGCAACTACAATTACTAGATGATTCTAGAAGGCTTAATAGCTTATACAAGTTTCCTGAGTGTAGGTGTTAAATTAACAGGATATCGTGTTTATGATATGGAACATTGTACAAATAAGCAACACATATATTCGATCCCTATGTATTATCTGCGCTGCTTGTTGTATGAAATGGCAATTATGTATGGCTTTTTCATGATCCTGATGACGATTATTACACCCACAGCAAATAATTGTATTTATAAATAAATGTTCACCATGTTATGATTTCGTTCGTATTCTTCAAAACAAACATAAGTTTTCTTCTAACGCTACAAAAAAACATAAATTGCAATTTTTGTTTTGTTGGAGTTTCGTAACTTTTGTTTTGGATGGTTAAGGCTCATTTATACGAACAATATGGTAGCATAAAACGTAGGAAAGTTGGTAATGCAATTAATCTATTAAAAGTTTGCCATAAAATATTTTCACTTACTTGCCTTGTTCATACATTATGTATATTATCTCTTAAAGAAGTCATTTCAAGATCTTCAAGGAAACATATTGTTTAGCAAAGTTAATCACCAGTACTCAACTCAACAATTATCTCCGTCATTTCTTAAACGTGCTACTACGTAGAAGGTTCTTATTCATTATCATCTCAGAAATAAATAGAGCCATATATAATCTAGTTTTATGAGAAGCTCAAAGGATAACCTTAAATCAAAGTTGAAATTTTATATCATGCAAATCCACTTGCGCGTTATTAAAAACCGTATATTTGAAAAGTGTAGAATTATATATTTTTATTTACATTTAAAAACACTCTCTCCCTCACAACTCTTTATTCGATTGATCTTGAAAATATTTTCATACATATTATTACGACCAATACCAATAGTCTAAACTTTTTTTCATTACTCATTATAAGTCTATTTTTGATGCGAATCTAGTTTAAACCTGTTTGAACTAAGTCAATTAACAATTTTTGCGATATTATTACTTTTGTCACTATCAATCAAAATATCAAAAATTTTAGTAAAAACTACACGTAATGTAGCTTAAAACCTTATCGATCACGTTAACTTTCAAACAAAAAATCCGAAATCGGTCCATCCCTTCAAAACTTATGATGCCATCGACAAAGACAAACACACACACGTCAATCCTAAAACACCTTTCTTTTTCGTCGGGGGCTAAATATCATGATTATAGACACTAGTTGCTTTTTACTAATAATAGTTTTAGCATGATGTTGAATTCGACGCTCCGACATTTTATAGCTAAAATTAGATTGATGCGTGTGTGAACTGGGCTTACAGAATTAGATGATCTATTGAATCGCCCAGAGGGTAGCATTAAATCAAAGTTTGGAATTTATGTATGGAAATCTTCTCGCCCATATCAAACTTCTATAATGGAATACATAGATTAATATAGCGATCTCCTTTAATCATACCACATGGGAGTAAACTTTGAATTTTATGCTGCTTAACAGTAAGGAAGTAAACAACGAATTTTTTTATGATATTGGAAGGCAAACAAGCAGACAGATTTCCTGATGGTAAGAAATTCATATCGCCTAGAGACAGCAAAAGTGGTAATGATGCGTTGCCAACCTGAGGCCGGGAAGTTAGGCCTCGAGCAAAAGTAAGTTTAATGGCTACCTTATCCTCCGAACCGGAGCACGTCAACGGCAAGTGCTGAAGTTATGGCGTCAGGAATAGGTAAGGCGGTGGTACTAATACGGGCGAGTCACTGCGAAACTCTACCGCCTAGTCAGATGTCACGGTGTTGGTGAAGTTAAGTTATGTTAAGTTATGTTATGTTTCACAAATAATACTAAATATTATTTTAGTACCTATGTCATGCTCATACCGAAAACTACAACGATTTTATTTTTCCGGTTAAAACTTTTAGCATGATGTTTCAAGTTTTTGATATCACATACTTAAGTATTTTACGATTCGTTGCCAATGTAAATTGAGCCTTTTAAACTTGATACACACATACATACATAACTTCACATCAAGTCCCTAATGGGATAGGAAGAGAGTATCGAGGTTCAAATCTCAAGATGCTGGCAGACCTGCCTGTCTTCCTCCACAGTCATAACCCTTTTCATACAAACAAGTCGGTTTCGGAGACTCTTGACACCACCCTCGAACAGCACCCGAGCCATTTGGTTGTAGAATGTATTGTCAACCTTGTGCTTCCCGGATCCCTACATCCATCTACACGCACCAAGATTTAAAGAAAATGATTTATGTAAAAGAGAGGACAACATTAATTAAAAAAAAGTACTATTCGTATATTCCTAACTCTAGTAGACTTTAACATACTATGAATAAATCAATTGTGCAAAAAAAAAAACTACAATATTAGACATTATCACATTGAACTACTATATAATATTGTACATAAGATTTATCTACCAGGCATTTGAGGCTGACGATGCTGCTAGCATTATTACTACCAACTCGGATCTGTGTCATTTTGTAACTCTACCACAAAAATAGCGAAACATTAACATTTGGTTTCAAATAAAATTAACTAATCTGACATAATTATTCTTTATAATTAACTAAATATTAATAATTTGCTAGTATTGTGTTTAAGAGTACCTAAAATAACATATCCGATTCCAATTTTCCAAAAAAGGTAGCCTTGCTGAACCAATTCAGCTTCGTGTCTCCGGAACGACCTGAAATAATTCTGACATAAAGCAATCATAGAGTAAGTTCTCCTTTAAGGAGCTATATACAAAACTTACTTAACTACTGGCTCTAAAGTATAAAATCTTTAATCAATAAAACATTAAACAAGCAAGCACTCAAGTTTACATTTTCCTTAAATCCAAGTATTTTTTAAATTTGCAATAAACCTTAGTGGAGTGCAGTTGAATTCGCCTGATGATGCTTTGGTTACGAAGCGAAACGCACGTTGAATTTTTAGTAGTGTGTGTATTGTTGGTGCTAATAAAACAGTTTAGTGCCGTGTGTTGTGTGGAGCTGGATATATTTGGGAGTTTTAGCTTCCGGTAAGTCCAATTCATTCTTAGCGCACTATTTTGCCTGTTTTGTTACGCCATAATACGTACTTATACCCACATTTTTTGGCGGAAAATTTTAAATAATTTTATTTGGATCTAAGTATGGATTTCCGCAAAGTAAAGCCTTCTTCTATCAATTTACATTTTCCTTCTTTTTTCAAGCACCTACTTTCCTTTGGCCCATAGGTTAGCGAATAGACATAGCTGAACGCATCAAGTTTGTCATTTAATAAATAACAAACATATTATGTTCAGATATCCATACCCGGGCAAGCTGCTGCATAAGAAATATGATCTAGTTTTACTGAAACGCCTAAAGGATATCATTAGATCAAAGTTCGGGATTTATGTATGCAAATACTGTCAGATATGAAAGCCATATACTGGAATGCATACATTAATATCATGATCTCCTTTAAGCACACCGCTTGGGGGCTTACTTTGGAAATTAATTTTGTGTAAGCCTTGTAAATATATGAAGTTAATATTATGAAGTTGTTATGAATTGAGAAAGACATGGAATTTATTCAATACTATTAAATATTTTTTGCAGTTTCAGAGATGATTATTTTATTGAGTTACGTAGCCAAAAAAAAATAAAGAATATTCTTGAAACCCATCAATAAATTTGATACTAGCAGGCAATGTCTCGGAAACCGCCTATTTTAGGGTCGGTAAAAACGGAGCCCTTATAGATTGTTATGTCTGTCTGTCCGTCCGTATGTCACAGCAACTTTTCCAAAATTGTAAAAGCTATGCTGTTAAAAAAATACATTTTGGGAGTTCTCCATATTTAAAACTAAAACTTAAAAAAATTTTTTTTCATCAAATCCATTATCGTGGGGATAGGTCTTCCAAAACGACATAGAGGTTTCACTAGCATTTTTTTCTAAACTGAATAGTAACTAAATATATTTGCATTAACAATAAAACTAAAAAAAATATGTGATGTACATTCCAACGAAAATTGGTTCAATCGAAAACCTAACTGTCAAAGACAATAATAATAATAGTAATAACAACCTTTGGCAGCTGTTACTATCAATCTTGAGGACGTAATGGAAGCGGTCCGTTTGACACATAATTGGAAAAGTCCGGGACCAGACGGACTACATAATTTTTGGCTGAAATGGTTGCGTTCTTCACACGCGCGCTTAGCTGCTCAATTCCAAGAGGCCATAGAATCTAGATCTCTCCCATCTTTTATGACAACAGGAGTCACCTTTTTACTTCATAAATCCGGCAGTACCACGGATCCTAAAAACTTTAGACCTATTACGTGCCTAACTACAATGTATAAACTACTTACATCCATTTTGACCTCAAAATTAAATAAGCACCTTTATGCAAATAATATTTTAGATCCTGCTCAAAATGGATGTAGGGTTGGGTCTCGTGGTACTAAGGAGCTACTCCTCATTGACATGGCTATTAGCCAACAGGTTCGCAGAAATCGGAAAGGTCTTTCCACCGCCTGGATTGACTATAAAAAGGCTTACGATTCGGTACCGCATACATGGTTGGAACGAGTGTTGGAACTGTAC
>NJDC01001363.1:169747-192193 GCA_002245475.1 Calephelis virginiensis
TGAACTGCCTGCTTTAAGCAAATGATGCTGTACTTTTGGCTCTACACCATCTGAGCTGCAAAAGCTACTCACAGTTGTAGAAGGAGATTGTAAAGAAAGGGGCTTACATTTAAATGCAATGAAAACCAAAATAATGGTGTTTAAAAGAGACGTAGCCAGAACGGATGTAAGAGTTTTGGCTGATGATGTGGTGCTGGAACAAGTGAATGAAATTGTATATCTTGGTTGTGCTTTTAGCAGGGATGAAAAGTACACCGCGGATGTAGAGAGGAGTGAGTGCAGGGAATAGTGTGAATGGAGCTTTGGGCAAACTATTCCAAAGCGAGGTTATGAGTCAAAAAGCTAGACTCGCTTTGCATAATTCTGTGCTTATCTTAACGTTGTTGTATGGAGAGTTGGGTATGTAAGATAGAGCATGAAAGTAGGATAAATGCGGTTGAAATGAGAGCACTACGGAAAATCTGTGGTGTAACGCTCGCTGACCGCATTCGTAACAGTGAGATCCGAGAAAGAGTGGGATTGAAAGAAAGTGTTGGTGTTAAAATGCGAAAGGGCATGCTCCGGAAGGAAGAATCATTTTTTTACGGTCGAAATGCTTTGAGTGGGAAATGGAAAAAGTGCATCGATCTTGATTGTGATTATTTAGGAAAATATAAATATAACTGATTTAGTATGTGTTTATTTTCTTGGTTAGGCCAAATACTTTTCAATCTACCCTTGTATAAGTATTTGTACGTATTAGTGTCGTTGACTAATACCCATAACACAAGCATAAAATTTGCTTTTTTGGGGTTAGATTCAATTAGTGTAATTTGGACAGAGACATTTATTTATTCATGCGTCTTCTGCTAGTCGTGGATGCACAGGCTGTACCTCTTCAAACATATTCTGGGATATGGACATGAATATATCTTTTTTTATCCGTATAGCCCTAAAAAAAAACAAAACAAGTAGAAACTAAAATATCCTACTAAATATATGTAGAACAGTATGAGTGTTCTAGGAAAATCCTATAAGAAGCCTAATTAAGTTTTGCCATAAAGTTGTTTAAGTTGTGTTTCACAGAAACAGTGTTTATGATAGACGGTTCACATATTAAGCAGAGAGAATAATGAAATATGAAGCGTAACTTCTAGTACCTGAAATTTCTCCTTAATAATGTTGATAAATTCAATTCATTTCAAAAGCAATTAATATATAAGAGCTATGAAGGCAAAATATGTCATAAATAGGGATGTTACGGAGCTACCGATTGTTATTATTACTTTGTTTCTGACTTTTGCTCCGACTTCTTTGAACCGGATGTTTTAAGCTAAGGTCGAATCATGGCAACATCAACCCTTATGAAAGATTCATGCATGACTAGGAACTTCGTCCAACTAAAATTCGTAAACTGCTCCCGAAATTTTCGTATAATACCCAATTTTATTTTCTAACTGTAATTGGTGATATCATGTTATTTTTTTTCTCGTTATCGTTAATTTCCAATTTAAATAATATCCGGATCAATATTTTTGTTTCTACAACATATTGCTTTAGGCACTACTACTGATACTACTTCCGACTTCGACCTCGGTTCCGACTTCGGCTCCGGTTGCGACTTCGGCTCCGGTTCCGACTTCGGCTCCGGTTCCGACTTTGGCTCTGGTTCCGACCTCGGCTCTAGTTCCGAGTTCGGGTCCGACTCCAGTCCGACTTCGCTTCAGACTTCGGTTCCGACTATGGTTCTGACTCTAATTCCGACTTTGGTTCCGAATCCGATAAATCAAAATGAAAAACTTCTTCCCCGACTCCAATTCCGATAAAATTCTCGTTCTATCTCTTCATAACTTTACATCTTATTGACAAAACCACAAGTTTTAGATAGTATTTTTGAAACACCACCAAGGGCATAAAACTGAAGCGGGTTATAAGCATCATAAAACAGCGAATAAATGTTTAAATTAATTCAAGTGTACTTTCATCGAAGAGTTTAATAATTCGTACAAGCTTTTATAGCCAAGTGTACTTCTGAAGTATGAAACTAACTTTTCTATCTCCTTGTTTTCATCGCTTCTTATTTAATAGCCAAGTTTGATCTCTCGTGCATATAAATATAATGATGCACTTAGTATATTCTGCCAAGAAATGGGATAATAAACAAAGGATAATTTTAGACTTCCATCAACATATTAAAACTGGAGATTGTTTTCAGCGGTAAGATATAATTTATCTTAAAAATAGAGTTTATTGATGCATACCCCCGAACTGGTCTTGATCTTTTGCAGAATAGACCATCTGCCTTCCTGCCAGGAAGCTCGTAAAACGTGAGCATAGGCTTACTGACTAGGTGATAAGAGTTTGGCAGACTCGCCCGGATTGGTACCACCGCCTCATCTATTCTTGCCGTCATAGAGTCAGCACTTGACGTTAACGTGTTTCGGTTTGAAAGGTGAAGTAGTATATTTACTTTTGAACAAGATCTAACATCCCGGCCTCAGGTTGGCAACGCATCATAACCACCTTTGGTGTCTGTAGGAGACGTGAATATCTTACCATCAGGAAATCCATCTGCTTGTTTGCCTTCCAATATCATAAAAAAATACATATAAATACATATCTTCACGCCCAGCCTTTTAAGAAGTAGGCAGAAAGTATCGAGTGCCAAATGTCACACTTCTTGCGGAAAACATAGAAACTGTAATTGATATAATTGATTGTAATTGTAAACAAAGCACTATATAAGCAAATTTACTAATAATATGTATATGTATATGAGCGCATCACTAACAAACTGCTTCACAGTTTGGCAAAACTTGAACTGTGTAATTTAAATGTAAGTGTTTCAGAAAAAAATAATTAAAACAAACAGGTACAGACTAATCTTACAGCAAAAAAAACATTTTTTGTAGTTTAGTGTAAAACTCACAACTGAGCTTATTCATAAAGTTTATAATCCATTGAAATATATTGGTTTAATTAGAGAAATGATTATTACAAAAACACACCGATTATTACATCTAGAAAGGCATTACCAAGTGTAATTATCCTAATAGCTAATAACTGAAGCAATTATCTATGAACAACCGCATTACGTCGCTCATACTGAGACGATTTGAATTAATTTGTATTTAACTAGTTATTGTCCGCGGCTTTGCTTGCGTCCCACATGAACCTATTAAGATATCAGTTGGGGTACTATGTCTTTCTTTAAGGGGCCATGTATGCTAAAATACGTCAGCAATATACTGTTTTTTTTCATACAAAGCAATTATGGATCTTGGCGACAAAAATACACAAGATTAACATTAATATGCTTTATAAGACTAGTGTTTCCAAAACACGATTAATTTCACTTTGCTCGATAGAAAAAAATCAAAAAGTTAACCCTTTTTTTGAAAGCAAAACCCAACTGTCTACTTCAATTATGAAAACATCGACACCAGTTTTAACATAAACAAAGATAAGTATTATACCTAAGAGATAACTGTTTCAGTTTTTATATATTTTTTTCAAATTTCTTGTATAGTGTCAAAAATAGTGATTTGGCGCTTAAGACGTTTACTTTAGAGCGCAATATTTCATAGTAATCATGGAACGGGGGAGTGCGCTGATTGGCTCTTCTGGCTGACTTAGTATGGGGCCGGCCTTAAGCAATTTTTACGTTGAAATCGCCTCTTTAGTCCAGAGACCTGGCGACGGACTTGGCTTGATTTCTTGACTGGAGGTCAATGCCTATGTCGGGCAACAAAAAAATAGATAATGTGTACTTTAATTTTCTTGCATTTCATTTCATTAACCTTGCCCAGAATTGGAGTATGTGCCTGATCGGTGATAGTCTTGCCACCTATCACATTGCTAGCCTTGGGTGCCCTGATTGTGCCGCTGCCTACCTGTTTGAGTAATGGGTTTGAAGATACTATGTTGAAATTAAACAAAATAGGTACAACTGTAATAAAGTTTAAATTAAAAAAATGTAGATTCAATCACAAACGATATGCATTTTTACGATTTATTTTTAGTGGATTCGGATTAAAGATTTATAATTTTAGTGAAGCTAGTACTTTTGGGGTGCTTTTTAACATCTGTATTTTTGTGGCCTAGTGTTCGCGTCGAGTACTTGAAGTCTCAGGTTCGATTCTCGGGTCAGACAATTCAACATTATTTTTTTAATTTACTAATAAAAACAATGTTGCAAGGAATTGGATGAGTTCCAGGTTGGTAATAGGTTTGCCAATTATCTCAGTGTGAGACTTAATAGTGTTTTTAGCTAATAATAAAATTTAGCTAAAGCTAATTTAGCTAATAAAATTTTAGCTAAAATTACTTCCTAAAATTAAATTTTCAATTTCAAAGAAATAAGAAAGAAAACAATTATTGACTGACTAAAACTTATCACACATAAATAACAAAAGAAACCAATCTTACCTAGCCTTATACATAAACAACTTCAATAAAGGACCAAAAAAGTAAAGTGAAGTTTGAAGATACGAGGCCACGAACTTTTGGATTCACTCTCGTACTTAATTTACATATGTAATTTTCCTACAAACTTCAATATGAAATTGTAAAAACTGTGAACATATGGAAATCACGGGAACTGATTACATTCGTTTAAAGATATAAAGACAATAACTCAAACCGATTGGTGAAACCAAAACAAATATGGCTGAAAACTTTTCCACCGGAAATCCGTTTAACTGTAGCGTAAAACTCAATGATACGAAAGCGGATGCGTCCAGTTGTATATTTCTGGATTAATTTTATTTTAGCAGTACTGTCATTCAATAAGTCTGTACAGCCTTTAAGTACTGCCATGTTATTGGCAAATTTATTAAACGGTGATTTTCCAAGCATTTGTTGTTCTGGATATTATTTCACAATTATTATCCAGTATTTTATGAGATTAGAAGGCAAACAACTTCACACTGATGCAATAACGGAAAAATAATATTTGAAATAAAAAAAAAATTCTAGCAACATATTACTGGGACATTAAAGGGTAGTGTTCAGTTTTACGTAAGAGACGTGTTTGTATGAGAAGAGTAGTGAACGTAGAAGAAGTCTGTAGAAATCGTAGCACTTAGCACTCAGGATACTTTGTCTATCTTGCAAAAGTTTGGCATGAAGCTCTTCTTCATTTTTGTAAACTTATATATTAAAAGTAAAAAATATCTTCACGCCCACATCACTAAAACTAGGCAGAGGCGCTACCAGGGCACCTACGACTAGCCGCAGACATAAATTTCCATAGAGTAATAGGTGGCAAGCCTGTTGCCAACCAAACACATATCCAATCACGGGCAACATTTCTTTATTAGAAAATTGAAAAACACATTTTCTCTGTTTTGTTCCACCCGGGGATCGAACCCAGGAACTTAAGAAATCAAATCCAACACCGGACCGCTATGTCATATTGGTGAGTTACTAACATTTTTAGGATATTTGATTATACAGTTGTTTTTAATCTCTCAATAACGCCTGAACCGATCCAAATGAAATTCAGCATGTGGAAATATAAAGACTGCTTTTACCTTCTACTTAACGGGTTTCTGATGTAGAACTATAGATAAAAACCCCGGAGAATCCCTACACAAAAGCTAGGAAAAATAAGGGTAAGAATAAAAATGTCTGACTCATAATTCCTAGTATTATATATGCGGGAGTTTGTAAGAATTGATGGATATTTGTTACTTATTTACGCACAAATCACTGAGCGGATTTAGATAAAACTTTGTATGAATATAGTTTATACCTCAGATTAACATATTACAGGCTACAATTGATGAAAAAATATGAATTGGTACGCAGGCAAAGCAGCGGGCAGTAGCTAGTAATAAATAGATGTCTCTGGACAAAATATACACATTGAATCTAACCCCAAAGTAAGCAAATGATGTGATTGAGGTATGGGTGTTACTCAACGATACTAATACATAGGAATACTTACATATATAATATAAATTTAATAAACACTCAGACCTAGAAATGCAGACATCCAAATGTTCATCACACAAATGTCTGTCCCCGTCGGGGATCGAACCCGAGACTCACAGTTGATCGATAGAGCTAGGCATGTACGCTAACCTCTCGACCAACGAGACGAACAAAATAAAAACATAGCGGTCAAACCGGACTAGTAATATCCGTGACCGCTATCTGGCCTGGCCCGCGTACCATAATTTGTAATATCTAGACAAATGATGGTACGCGGGCGAAGCCCCGAGTGGAGGCTAGTATATCATAATATTATTATCACACTATTAAGACGTTATCTCCGCTACATTATTTTGATAGCACACGTGTTGCGGTGAACGCATTACTGCCAAATGTGGAACGCGGTTTCATAACTGACCCAATTGTAGTGGTGAAGACGTATTTCGGGTTTTATAACATTTTTGTATTCGGAAACATGGTTATATCTAAATATGATTGAAGGAATCCAATATTTTAATGTACAAGTGTCTAATGGTGTTATGTTTGATCTATAACATAGTGTATCTTAACGTCCATATCCCCAAAGAGGTAGGCAGAGGCACAACCAAGGCAACCACGACTAGACGAAGACACTAAGTTCCACAATGTGATAGGTGGCAAGCCTATCGCCAACCGGGCACATATCCAATCCCGGTCAACATTATTTTTAAAAAGAAATTTGAAAATTTTATTGTTACCCAACCCGGGAATCGAACCCGGGAGCTCAAGAAGTGAAGTCCGAGCCGCAGTCTAGACCACAGAGTATTTATAGTATTGTATTCATTCATTCATCTATTCATGGTTGTTTTCTCTTTCGAAAGTTTGTTTAACTGTATAATGTTATTGTTTAATACTTTGTATCCTTGAAACCGCTTGACGATTACACATAATAACATTTTTATATTTGTTATATTTTAATACGCCCACAATCCATAAAATTCCTAGACACAAAACATTTTTGAAGTGAAAACTACTTAACGGCGTTGTGCACTCTTTAATTTTTTACGATTAAATAGTTTAATTTGATTTTTTGTTTTGGATTAATTGATTCAAATAAATAAATATTGCATTTTCCCATATAAATTGTGGCATACTGAAAAATATGCCCTAACCTCTTGAAAATATAAAAAATGCAAAATGTTTACATTCAAGTTTTCACATCTGACCCAACTCCCGTATTGCAAGACGTTGATTTTTTTTTTATAAAACTTTGTAGACGCATTTTCAAACGTCTGCGTTTTTGTATTTTGTTGTATTTAAATGTATAAAAGAAAGTCGATTTAGTTACACTATTTATAACTCAAAAAGAGCTGAACCGGCAAAAATTCACTGGTTAGGTAGCTTAGAATCAGTAGACGGGCATAGGATACTTTTAATCCTCTCCGACTGGGAGTAAACTACGAAAAACAACAGTTTACAATTTCTCATACACACTGACCGGGTGGAACGAAGTTCGCTGGAATATTTACTTTTTTGGCTTTCGACAGACAATCTTTGTCAAACAAATTTGAATGTGAACGATGATGTGTACCAAACAAGTTTCTAGTTCAATATTCATTAAATTAAAATTAGTAATTAAATTAATTAGTAATTAAATAAGTTAAATATCCAAAAAATATCAAATCAACAATTATAAATACTCGTTTAATGGATGATTTTAAATGTTTACTAGTATTACTTGTATGAAAACGATCTTCACAACATCGACTGGCGACTGCGATTATATAAGACAAGCAGAGCCGACAAACGTTGTCCTGTCCTGACTATGAATATTGATTTTCTTTATTCCTAACCTTTTCCATACAATAACTAACATATTAAAAAACATAGCAAATTTGGTCTATCCGTTAACGCGTGATACGAGAAACGATGATTTAAGTATCTTCACGCCTAGCCGAAGAAACTAAGTCCCACAATGTGATAGGTGGCAAGCCTATCGCCAACCGGGCACATATTCTATCCCGAGCAACATTTTTTTTAATTAGAAAACTTGGAAAAACCCAATTTTTTTTGGTTGCCCGACCCAGGATTCGAACCCGGGACCTCATGCAGTAAAGTCCAACAACTGACCACTAGACCACAGAGGCGATAATTTATATTTATACATTACCTACTAGCCGACCCCGCAAACTTAGTATCGCTTGACACTAACCGTTTGTATTTTTAGAGCACTGTTTTTCATAGTTTTCATACAAACTTCCCGGCTTTCTCTTCATAAGAACCTTCTCCTGAAAATCTCCTACATGACAAAAAAAAAATAATGAGCAAAATTAGTCCATCTGTTCAGGCGTAGTTTGATAACGAACAGTAATAGGGACTCATTTTTATATATTAAGGTTAAATTAAAAAACCTCATTCTAAAAGCTTCATTCTAAGAAATCTAAAATGGAATCATATTTCAATAACTTAATAGGTTTCGTTTTTAATTTTGTATAAAAAGTACCTTCAAACTTGTATTGCCAAAGAGCTAGGCGAAGGCGCAACCAGGAGGACAAACACTAATGGATCCCGGGAATGGAATGGATACGTTTGTGTTTGGCGATAGGTTTAATACTAATCACATTGTGGAACATAATACCTTCGGCTGGTAATTAGAAAATTGAACAAACATAGTTTCTTTTTGTTGATCGACCCGGGAATCGAAGGCGGCACCTTATGAGGCAAGTTCAAAACCGCACCACTAGACGACAGAGGCGACATTATAATGTATTTTATTTTTTACATTTGACGAAGTCAGCTTTTTTCATAAATAAGTATTTTATAAATATAATTAAGTAAGCGTCAAACCTTTTACATTGCCATTTCTGTGAAATCAAACTAGATCTCTAGGAATAAAAAGCCTCATTTCAAAATCAAATGAAAAAACATATTATTTTAAATTCACAGTGTTAAAAAAAATGGATACGCTATTTTGTGAAGTATCATTGAGTGATTTCACCGATCACATTGAAAACCGAGTTAAGTTTAGTAAACGAGTTCAAGTATCAGTTATGATTTATTTCATGATTGAAATTAAAATTAACAAAAACTTAATTTCTGACTATTTACTTACCTTTCGTCTCAAGCCGACGAATGCTCTAACCAATTGAGCTACTGAGAATTCAAGTCCCGTGGCGAAATTTTTAATTCCTTTCTTTACCCGTTAACGCGGGTAGTTATGTCCTGAAGATCTAGGGCGAAATTTTTTCTTTCTTTAAAATTTATAGAAATTTATCCCAAGCACAGGGCAAGTGCTAAAATAAAAATATATTTACTTACCATTTAAAATAATATAATAGTTCAATATTTACAATTGTTTAAAATAACCAAAATATCTTTGACAATACAATTATTGTTATGATTGACACACTTGACAATTGACTTAACGAGTTTTTACGTTGATCGCGTTTTAGTTCGACGGTGAAACCCAGCCTAAATGTCATTTGCCAGACAGGGTTGTCTTCATTCTATTGTTATTTTAAGAATTTAATTTTACAAAAAACATTTTGTGAAAAGATTTTACTTGTAAGGGATATTCCCAGCAGTAAACTAAGAAGACGTATTAAATAAAATACACAAAGGATATTGAAAGGAATCTTAGTATTTAATAAGGCCACCATCATCAAATCAGCTTCACGTTATATAAAGTATTGTCATCCAATACATACATACATACAAAATATCAGTACTTTCGAAAAAAACCGAGGGGATCAATTTAACTTTTAAGATTCCAGTCGGACGAACATGCATACCTTTTTTTACGATATTGGAAGGCAAACAAGCAGAGTTGCCACGAATAAAGATATTTTGAGAATTAGAATATTAGATAAGACCTATACAACTATGATAATCATAAAATAATTTTGTTGTGTCTGGCGAGGCGACCATTCGCGAGGCACCGTTTGCAGGCCATGGGCAGTCGCGTTCGCGACCGCGACCAATGAGGAAGTCCCATAGTGAAATGTCTTTTTTTTTATGATATTGGAAGGCAAACAAGCAAACGGATTTCCTGATGGTAAGAAATTCACGTCGCCTAGAGACACCACAGATGGTAGAGGTGCGTTGCCAACCTGAGGCGCGGAATGTTAGGCCCCGAGCAAAAGTTAGTTTACCGGCTACCTTATCCTCCCACAGGAACACGTCAAAAGCAAGCGCTGACGTTATGGCTGCAGGAATACAGGCGGTGGTGCCAATCTAGGCGAGTCGCTGCGAAACTTTACAACCTACCTAAAAGTTAGCTAACTTAAAATTTGTAATAACAGCAACATTAACTAAAAATTTCGGAGAATTTTGTTTCAGAGAACTTAGCTATCCATCTATTTATGCAGTAAATTACCAAATTATTATTAGGACTAATTATTAAGTATTGTAAGACTAGGCACAAAATACAGCGCCTGTGTGTGTACTATTACTAAAATGTTGTACTCAAACTACAATAACAGAAAAACAACAACATCGACAATAACGGTTATAAAATACCATAAATAGTTAAATTTCCTATTTAACTATAAAATTACTTAAGCGGACAAAATCAAATACAGACTCAGTTGCATTGAAAACACTTCAAAAGTATACTCTTTTAAAACACAAAAAAAAATATTTCGTAAATGGTGAAAAACTCGATTGATCTACCTAAATAAAAAAATATGGTAGTCGAACATGTTTCAAATTCGATTAAAAAGTGTTTTTGCTTAAACTGTTAATAATAATATATTAAAAACAAAAAATATATTGAAATTTTAAAAGAAATCACCATTTAGGGTTCTCGTCCACGTTAGACTTTATGTACGACAAATAATCGGCATGTAGTAATTGACAGCAGTAGAATATTGTGTAGGGCGTACGTATTACACTACTGCAATCTGAACGTTATTTTATATTTTTCTGTGACCAAATATCGGCCCACGTTTGTCGAATGTTTGCGGGAACCCTTATGTTAATAATTAATTTGAGCTACAAAACTTTGCCAAACCTTGGAGTGTATTTAAGGAAATTTAATTTTGACGTCGGTAGAAAGTTGGTTGAAAGAACACATGTATGATAAGTCAAACAAGATCTTTCATCATGTTAGATATTCGGTACACAGAAGCGTTAATGGGTGTTATCAAAATGTGACAAACACATGAAGGAAAATCATTTCATCACACGCCTCGACTGCAAACAGGACGTCCATAAACGTGAAGCAAGTGAATGTGGGGTATTTGACTGAGATTCGTTTCATTGTGCGTGGAAATAGTAGGTGAGTTAGTTGAATTTAATTGAAAAATGCTATAGAGGCATTCAGCAGCTTTGGTAGATGAGTAAAAACTAATAAACTCGCGCCAGCATAAGTAACCTGGTTGAAAATTCGTAAGACGGAGAAAGAGCAAAACCACTGTATGTTGTTGCCGCATTTAATAATGTTATTTTCATTTTGACGCTATTTTTTTGTCAATTAATCAATTAAATCAAATCAATAATCAAAATCAACTAAACCAATATATAATTAAGCATTATTATCAGCCTTATTTTAGCATATAATTTGCTTACTTTGGGGTTAGATTCAATTTGTGTAACTTGTCCAGGGATATTTATATTTAAAAACAAAAATATTTAAAAAACCTTCTAAAACACAATTTCTATTTTTTTAATTGCACAACGTTAAAGCTTATTCAAGATTTCATTTCTTCCAGCACTGATTTCCTCCCTATCTTATTTTATAAATTTACCACCTGTTGTAACTTTTACTATCCGTGTTGGTCCGGGCTTCTTTGTAGAATAGACCATCTGCCTTCCTTGCCAGGCAGCTCGCAAAAGGTGAGTAGAGGCTCACCGTCACTAACACCGTGACATCTGACTAGGTGGTAGAGTTTAGCAGCGACTCGCCCGGATTGGTACCACCGCGTGAATTTCTTACCACCAGGAAATCCGTCTGCTTGTTTGCCTTCCAATATCATAAAAAAAATCGTTTACATTTAAGTGTAAAAGTTTTTCCTCTGGATCAATGTCAAAACAATTATGACGAGGTTTAGTTATATATCTGCATCAGTTAGAAAAGCTTAATGATGACAATAAATATATGTAACATAGCATGGGTTTTCCTTCGAAATATTTTGTCAAATATTAATAACCTACCCACTAATAATTAGTCAATTCGTTGATGTCCTGACGAACAAGATATTTTGGATTCAGAAACTCTAACATCCCAAACCTGAACGACCTTCATCGAACTGATAATAGAATAAAAATTGAATTAAAATTAGTAGGTAAAGTAAAATATTTACTAAAAAAGGTTTGCCTAAAAAAACTTTGGCAGAATAATTTCATTGTTTTTTTAATATTTTTTAATGAATGCTGCCAATGTGAAGAAAATGATAAAGTTTTATCCTGAATATGTAAAGGATATGGAAAGTGCAGATTTCATACAGAAGTTGAATCGCCTGTTATTTACCTGGATGAACTGGGCAGCCAGGTACAAACAATTTACCATATCGATACCAGTTCCTCTCACTTGATTGGATAATAGAAAAAAAAAATGTGCTATTTAATTGCGAAAACGATGATAAAGGGTTGTTGGAACTCAAAGCAACGTTTTTTTTAAAAAAAATTGAAATATTCTATCTAATATTAAGTGTGAGTATTAAGGCAACGAAATTTATTATAAAATATGTTTAATTCCTTTATCAGTTCGGCGGAGGTAAATGTAAGTTCGGATCATCTACTATACCTGTGTGCTCAATGTACAGACATTGTTACCAGTTCACAATATAATATAGAGAGATCCGCAATAATCTGACACGAGTCGCGTGACACATGACGTTACAGCAAACGATTCAATTACATTTAACGATCTACACAAAAGCAGCGCTCACCTCTCGGAAAATTTAACCTTTATAATATTTATCGACAATTTACATGATCCACTTGTATCTAACCTAAAAATTAAGATTTAAAAAAAATACTAGACGGTCTCAGAGGCTAGGATTACCAGCTTTTTTCCGCCTATCCCACAAATCTCTACTGTGTTATCTCTACTGGCGGAGAAGTTTTTTTCAACGAGGATGATTCTACTTTTGGTACAGTTCAGGAGATAGGTATCATTGCATGGAGAAATGTGTAATTGCTTCTAGGATTGTGTTGTTTACCGTTCATCACTTTTAGACCACAAAAGTAGTCTAGTCATAGATTTCACTTAACGAGGTGCCGGTTTTGATTTTCGAGTCGAACAAAAAATGTGTTTTCCAATTTTCTAAAAAATAAACTCCCTAGGACTAGATAAATATGTTGGCTATAGGTCGAAGTTTGCTATCTATCACATTGTGGGACTTAATGTCTTCGACTAGTCGTGAATCGTGCGTGCCCTGCGTGCGTGCGTTTTTTTACCTCTTTCTCGTCGGGGATACGCGCAAGAAGAAACTTTTCACAGTATAAAAGAGTGTTTGTTTATTTTTCCTTAAAAGAAAATTCTAGTGGCCATGTTCTGGTCTTTAGGTTCGATTAGTATCGAAATTTTAGTTTTAGTTCTTTGGATTTGATTAGTTAGTACAAAGCACAAATTTTGGGGCATCTTATAATTAAGTCATAATTAGTAATGAGTCAGGAACAATCAGTTTTATGTAAGTTTTTTTATCGTATTTTATTGGTATAAATAGAGGAACGTAATAATATAATACTTCGCTTGTATTGTGTGTAAGAGTACCTAATTTTTTTATCACAAGAGGAGGCAAACGAGCCAATGGGTCACCTGATGGAGAGTGATCACCGCCGCCCACGAACATCCGCAACCCCAGGAGTATCACGATGCGTTGCCGACCTTTAAGGAATGAGTACGTTCTTTTCTTGAGGGTTCCTAAGTCGTTATCTTTAGGGAATACCGCCGCCGGTACCTGATTCCACAAAGGTGTAATGCGGGGTAAGAAATATCTTCGGAATTGCACAGTTGTAGATCGCCACGCATCAAGATGATGGGCATGATACTTTAAACTCTGTCGCGAAGTCCGAAGGTGGAAATCAGCGGCTGGAATTAAACCAAACAACTCCTCAGAGCATTCCCCATGATACATGCGATAGAAAACACTGGATGACCCAACATTTATAAGCAACGCCAAGTAATCAAGCCGATTGGTAATTTCCCGGTCATTGACAATTTGAGTTACTCTAAGTTGAATGCGGTCAAACGGTAGGAGCTGGTACTGTGGAGCCCGTGCCCGGAGTTGAGAACAGTAAGTACTCCATATGAGGCCGAATTTGCGCTTTGTATAGTTGTAAGCGATGGGTCGGCCTGAAATACTGTCTCGCTTTGCCGAGCACACCAAGTTTTTTAGAGGCTATTTTAGCCTTCTCCTCCAGATGACCACGAAATTGAACATCACTCGAAATGTCAACGCTAAGTATGCATGCATACCAATGCATGCTGTGGCAGTTAGGGAAACGCTATAAAATCGAGGAGATGCGACAAAGGGAGTCTTTTTAGCGGTACTAAGTAAGACATAGCGTGAGAAGCGATGTATTTTTGCTAATTATTTTAAAATTATTTTTTATTTAAATTATATTTTTTTTTATAAACATTCAGTTTATAGATTTAAATTAAATTTTGGCAATAAATTAAAGTGACTATTTTTAACCTTGATTTTCTTATATTACAATGGTCGGCCAGGTCCTGTAAAGGTAATCTGTAGAAGTATTTAAAGCATTTATAAAATACTAGCTATGCCCGTGTCTTATCACGCGTTGAATGTAATAAAAAAAAAGAATTTTCCTCAATTTAAAGGAGTTTTAAAATACCCCGTTTTATTTCAGGTACCTGCAAGGGTAACATACGTCAGACTGACAGACAGACACTTAAAAAATGTTAATTTGGTACAAATACCGTATACACTCATATGCATACAGTAGAAAGCGGTTATTTTAGTACTACAAAAATACACTCCAATTTTGTTTCCTTGTACAGATAAATTGGATCTTAAGTTAAACCGGTTTCTAAAATAATGGAAACTCAAAGTTACTTTGAAAAAAACAATATTTATAGAAAAAAAATTGTGGTTTCATAAGCGTCTTTGTAATCTGTGATATCATTATGGAACATCTTCAATGTAGACACAGCTGTTTGTAAAGTTTAACAAACTGTATAGATATTAATTATTTAATTCCCACAGCTGTACAGCTACTAGAAGTACGTTAATTAAATTTCAAAAGGTTATAGTTCTAGAATCCTTAATAAGAGTCTTTCGAGTTTATTAATTTTTTACATACTAATCTCACAACTCCTCTTTTTTTATAAAAATATATGTTTCCGTTCATAGGTATCTCAGAGGTTATAACTTCGTTCAAAGTTTAATCTAATTTATAAAGGTGCAGCAATACGGTAACTTTTGAATCTCGATAAATGTTAATATATTGTAATTTAATACAGTGTCATTGTAATAAACGTATTGTAAATTGGAATTGAAGATTCATCATTTTGTACTCTTGAAAACAATACTAGCGAATCACTAAGATTCCTAAAAAGTCAAAGAATGCGAAAGAAAAAACTATACAAAAATGCAAAAATCTAAAAAAGTATCTTTACGTTCGTATTCAAAGAGGTAGGTAGATATGCAACCAGTGCTCAAATGATTAGCCGAAAACACTTTCTAGTCCCATAACCAATCGGCAAGCGTGGATAGGTGACCGCTCGATGTGATTAAATGATTGAAAAAGTTATTTGTGTTGCCTTACCTGGTAATCGAACCCGTAAACAAATGTAGTCAACGCCAGTGACCATAGAGGCGAAAGAGGGAGGTCATAAATAAAATACTAATTGTTTTCCCGCCACTTCGTTTAGTTAGTTATTAGCCGCCAGATTAGTTACTTTTGCATACAATCTTTCAACACCTATTATTGTCTTTTGGGGTCGCTTTTTGAAAATAAATAGCCAGTGTTGGAACTAGAATACTTAGCTTTATATAACATAAGAGATAACAACAGACAGACAGACTTTCGCGTTTATAGTAGTCGTATTTATAATATTCAAATCTAGAGAACTAGTTAGATCAGACAAAGCTCAAGCTTTTAAAATAATGGAACGCCCAATAAATATAATGTATTGTTTGAAATTGCTTTGTAATTCACCTTAGTCCAGGCCGAAAACTCACGAAATCATTATTTAATAGTAGTAAGTGAGTAAAAGTAATAATACCACACAACCCTGTACTATTTTCCATAGAACCCACTACAGGAATCACTAGTTACAAATAACTATCCAGGTTACTGTATTATTCTCCTAAACAAAACTGCAAACACCGACTCCAACTATTTCATAAAATAATACAATGCAATTTGATCACTCTTTTTTTCGTCAGATAGCTGATGATTCCGAACCGATCCCTCATAAATTTTATGAACATACTTTTTTATAGAAGAGGAGGCAAACGAGCAAGTGGGTCACCTGACGGATAGTAATCCGCAACACTCCGCCCGCGGACATCCGCAACACCAGGAGTATGACAGATGCGTTGCCGAACTTTAAGGAATGTGAACGCTCTTTTCTTGAAGGTTCCTAAGTCATAATCGTTTGGGAATACCGCCCCCTCGGTCTAACTAATTCCACAAAGGTGTTATGCGGGGTAAGAAATGTCTACGAAATTAGCTGTTTTGAGTTATATTTTATAGTGCAATTTTTTTGTCTATAGTATTATATCATTGACTAGCATTATGATAAAATGAATATGGGACCACGTTGTAATCATGACCTATCTTTCTAAAAGAGAACTATCAAAATCTGTTTGTTTGTCATCAAAATTTACATTTCGTTTTTGTTTAATATACGTTTTACATTTATCAATGATAAGGTCGTCCACATAAGTGAAAAATTAGGTAACTAACTCAAAAACAAACAAAAAAACTCTGGAAATAAGCCAACCTGTCACGTCCTTCGCCAACTTTGTCGAAGCACTCACCACAGAGAACACCAAATCGCACTCGACATACGTTTCGCCTCGACACCGAGACATCCTCAGGAAATCAAGCGTAGCTTACATGCGACGAGTGACTAAATACGAGACTCTGTTCTCTTTTCTTTTAACTCTTGTTCCCTTAATCTCCCAAACAGTATTACGCCTGCCGTAATACTGTTTGCGTACGGTATTAGTAGCAAGCGTAACAAAGCTTGTCTAGTATTATGTAGGTTAATAAAAGAATCTTTAGCACTCATCTCCGAAGAAGTAGACAGAGGTGCAACCAGGTTTCCAACAATTAGCCACAGATACTAAGGAACACAATGTACTATGTAGTAGATGTGGGCACTTATCCTTTAAATGTTGATGTTACATACATACATACATACATACATATCTTCACGCCAAGTCCCTTACGGGGTAGGCAGAGAGTATCGAGTGCCAGACCTCACGATCCTGACAAACCTGTCTTGCTTCCTTCACATTCATAACCCTTTTCATACAAACACGCCGGTTTCGGAGATAATAGTGTAATAGTATAATAATAATAATAGTTTAATAATAGTGCTATTAATATCTTCATATAAGATTTTATCAAATTAATTATACTCACGAGTAGGAATCCTTCAACCACAATTGACCCAATCGCTGGTGGTCATATGATACCACTTATGGACATTCACGAGATTACTGTGGACATAACTCATATTACAAATCAAATGCTAGGTACTTTCATGTACTTATAGCTCGCAACACGATCTATCTATATGGAACGCTTGAACAAATGGATTAATTTAGTTAATTTTTTTTATGATATTGGAAGGCAAACAAGCGGATGGAATTCCTGATGGTAAAAAGTTCATTCCCCTTAAAGACACCAAAGGAAGTAATGGTGCGTTGCCAACCTGAGGTCGGGATGATAGGCCTCGAGCATAAATATGTTTACCGGTTATCACCCTCCGAACCGAAATACGTCCGGTCAACGGCCAACATTGACGTTATAACATTATTACACAAAACACAAATGTAATATTATTTAGGTTATAAGCAAGCCCGTGCAAAAAACTTGGTTTTTATAAATTCTGAAGACATTTTATATTCTCATAAGAAAATATACGGTCACGATGAAATAATAAGTTTTCCAATGTGACATCTAAAATATAACGTCAATAACGTTTCAACCTCAGAAGTTTCCCGAGCATTACACAAACGATGACATTGATGCTCCGAGCAGATGTTCTACTAACAATATGGGGACATCGTTTATAACAAAATTTAGGTAAAGCTTATGAGTTTTACTTATGGGAGTTTCCCTATTTTTAAGGAGCATTAGAAATAGCTTTTGCTATGTGATGAATATGTAAAAGAATGGAAAGACAGTGTCGGTGTTAAATTGAGAAAAGGCATACCCCGCTGGTTCGATCATGTGAGATGGTGATCGTGAGATCATGAGGAAAGAATGTGAGACGAAATATTGACAAAGCTGATATACAATTTGAATGTGGATGGATGTAGGTACCCGGGGAGATCAAGGTTGATATTCTACTATCAAATCGCTCGGATATTATCCGAAGGTGGTATCTAGAGTTTTCGAAATCGGTGTTTTGACTGAAGTGGAGGGAACCAGACGGGCCGTTTAGGATAGTGAGACTTGGCAGTCGATACTCTCTGCCTACCCGAAGGGACTTGGTGTGAAGATATGTATCTATGTTTGCTAGTTTGTATGGATGCGCAACACATTTTTATATACAAATATATTTAAAAGCAGGTTGTTCAAATGATGTTTTTGGGGTTCCGTTCAAACCCGCACGAACCGTTATTAATTTGTTACGTATAGTTAAAATTGTAGTCCTTTTTAAAACGATTCAGGCAGTTTTTATCTGATATGGAACCTATCAAAGCAAGGAGCTAAGATAATCCAAAATGGCCGATTAACCTTTTCGCTATGATATCCAACACGAAAACATTATCATAACATTTCCTAGCGAAGACTAAACAAATTAAGCTTCTGTCTGCCATATTATGATGGCTTGACAGTTAATAGGAAACGGAAGTCAATATTTTCTTAAAGTTGTTATCACATGTTATAGTATCCGTTATCTTGGTGGCGATAGATCACATTTTGAAAATGAGTTATCTTTTAATCAATCATTAATGTGACATTTCCTTTTCCAAATTGTAACTAACGGATGCATTCAGAGATGTAACTAATCTTTAATTCAGTCATTAAAGGCCTTACTTAGAGACGTCAGTTAACATTTGATCTATCATTAAGATAGCTTATGTATGCTATAAAAAAACTAACTTTAGATCTATTAAAAAGGCGCATAATTAATTCTCAAAAGAAAGAAAGTATCTTCACACCCATATACTCGAAGAAGTAGGCAAAGGCACAACCACGACAAACCTCAGACACTAAGTCCCACAATGTGGTAGATGGCAAACCTATCGCCAACTGGGCACACATTCAATCCTAGATAACGTTAATTTTATGAGAAAATTGACAATACATTTTTTCTATTTTTTTGTTGCCCGACCCGGGGATCGAATCTAAGATCTCCAGAAGTCAAGTACGAGGCCAGACCCCTAAGCCATATAGGCGATTTGTTACATACATACATACACCTTGCGGGGTAGGCAGAGAGTGTCTAGTGCCAGACCTCACGATGCTGACAAACCTGTCTGCTTCCTTCACATTCATTACCCTTTTCATACAAACACGCCGGTTCCGGAGACTCTTGACACTACTTTGAGTGATCTGATTAGGCCATTTGTTCATCCACAAAAAAGATTTGGTCTTAATCAAAGTACATGTTTTTTTTCAATAAGATTTTTCTTTTATTAGCTACGGTTTGAGTAAACTAAATTAGCTATCTGGTAATCCTAAAATACATAGTTTTCCAAATCCCTTTAGCACTCTTTAAAACAATTGGATTAGCCCATAAAACGGATAGTAATACTGAATAACGACTGCCACCACTTTGTCGTATTTCTTACACAATTCATAATGCTCTTGGAAGCGGGCCAATTGTTGGAATGCACCCCTTTTGTGATACTAAATCCAAAGACTCACCTCACTAGAATTTATGCGTCGGTGTTGCCCGCGTACTCTCTAAATCTGGAACAAAAATAACTCATGTTAACTGATAGGTTATACATATTAATATGATTCCTAAAAGAGGGCTTTTACTTCTTTATCTAAACTAACTGGTCCGCCGAATTTCATTCCATCCTGTACGGGAACAATTAGAATGTTGTTCTCTTAGTTCTATCTATTATATTTAAGTTGCAAGTTTTGTTGAAAAATTCGACTTAATGACTGACTAAAACAGAATTAACGTCTGCGAGTGTGGGCCCAATATAGAAAACTTGCTTTTATACAATACTAGCTGCTACTTGCGGCTTCGCCCGCGTTTTCACAGAAACCCGGTGTGCGATCAGGATTAAAAATAGCCTATATGTTAATCCAGGTCACAATCTATCTGTCTTCCAAATTTCAGACAAATCCGTTCAGCCATTCGAGCGTGAAAGAGTAACAAACATCCATACATCCATACTTACAATCTTTCGCATTTATAATATTAATAGGATAGAAAACCCAATATTTGGTTGGATGCTTAATTCCCGACCAAATTAGCAGAAAAATCAGTAGTGAGCTACATTTTGTAATTTTACTGAAGACATCATAATCTACGTATCAATTACTAATTCCAAATAATCCTTGTCGACTCTAATATCGATATGATAGGAAAATCTCTATCCCAAGAGAGATTCATGTTACACAAGATTATAATACTACTTTGTGTTGGGTAACAGATTACGTAAACATCTCAGAATGGAAAGAGTATTTTCGATTCCGAAAAACGACAAATACACATTAGCTTTTTACCAGAGACTTCGTAAGAAGAATACATTAATGCAAACTTTCATAAAGTTAGTATCTTCACGCACAAACCCTAGAATAGCCAGGCAGAGATATAACCAGAGCACCCACGACTAGATGAATACATTAAGTTACCCAGGCAACATTATTTTTATGAGAAAATCGAAAATATATATGTTTTTGATTTTGTTGCCCGATCGCTCGCGGATCGAACCCGGGACCTAAAGACAACAACAAAATAGCAAATATTCA
Organism: Calephelis virginiensis; assembly: GCA_002245475.1. Taxonomy (NCBI): domain Eukaryota; kingdom Metazoa; phylum Arthropoda; class Insecta; order Lepidoptera; family Riodinidae; genus Calephelis; species Calephelis virginiensis. The sequence goes on from NJDC01001363.1 coordinate 190,730, forward strand.
TACCCACTTATACCACTTTGGTGGTTGATTTTTGAAATAAAATAAGACTAGTGTACTTATGTTTTCAACTATAAGCATATCAAATTTCAGCCAAATTGGTTTAGCTGTTTAACCGTCTGATGTCCCGGGTTGGGCAATAAAAGAAATAGAAAATGTGCATTATCAATTTTTTAGTAAAAATAACGTCGCCCGGGATTGGATATGTGCCTGGTTGTTAATAGGCGTGCAACCTATCACATTGTTGGACTTCAATGTCTTCGGTTAGTCGTAAGTGACCTGTTTGTGCCTCTGCCTACTTTACAGGGATATAGGCGTGAATATACTCTCTCTACTCTGCTTGGCGTGAAAGCACAAATGACAGACATATAGACTTAGGTCTTGGCTATTTCGTACTAGGCTAGGTTTTCGGAGAGACATCGGATCTCTGTATAATAGGGAGTGTTTCGACGAACTTCCACCATATACGTTTTTTTTCCATACGCAGCCTGGTGAAGATTTCCACCCACACCAACTTGGTGCTTCTGTTCACGACTGTTTATTTCTCGCGCACAGTCAATGTCCCACAATCTACATTCCACCTTCGCAAAACGCAGCAAGGAGAAGGTTTCCACCCACACCTCCTTGGTGCTTTTATCTACAACTGTTCGTTTCTACATAGTCAAACTCTGGATTAGACTCTCCAACAACCCATAGGTTTTTAAAAAGAGGGTTAATACTTTTTTAAAAGCCTGCATCACATTTGCTACTAACACTTGTCGGTGTAGGTGTCTATGTTCAGTACAGCAACTATTTTTCATCAGCTAGTCTACTTCGCCCACATCGCTTGTATGTCTATTATTAACAATAAAAAAAGACTTTCGCAATACAATAGAACGGAAATACGGATTTTTTTGTCATAAAATAGTGAAAAAGCATGTAAAATAAGATTTTACAGTAATGGTAAAAACTATCGTTTTTTGTTACCATAGATGTTTCTGATATTTAGCTATCGCGAGAGGGTTTCAGGCCTATTATACAAGTGTACCTCTAACCATCAATCACGGAATACGACAGTGGTAAATAGTCAAGTTATAATAGGAAAAATAGGTAAGGCACTAGTTCCAACTCGGGCTAGGTGAACAGTGTTCCTTGCCTATTTATGAAACAAAAATCAAGTTGATCTATTGTTAAATTATTTGTATTTTAATAATTGGAATTTCGCCACCAATGCTTCAGGCAGTTTTAGGTATTTAACGACTTTTTTACTTAAAAAAATGTATGTCAGGAAACTCAGCACTAAACTGTAGGGTTACCTCTTGGATCTCAATTACAAGCAAATTGGAAATTAGAATCTGATTTATTTAATAATTAACAGTTATTTATTATATTGAAATCGTTGAATGTTTCGAAACTATTTGTTAATAGTTCGCCAGTATTGTGTTTAAGAGGACAAAATCACGCAATGCCGATACGAAATATCAAGAT
>NJDC01001363.1:192633-219881 GCA_002245475.1 Calephelis virginiensis
TTCAATTCAGGTTGCGAGTTCAATTCTTAAATGAAGACAATTTTATCTTTCTTTCCAAAGTTGATTGTAAACGCAATGATGAATAAAAATAGAATATCTTCATATGCGACAAAACTAAAAAAAAAATCGCATATGTGAACACGCGCTTAGAAACGAGTACTGCTTTAAGATTAAATCTGATACAAATACTCCCATTTTGATTAAGGGATCATCGTATCACATAAGCTTATAGCATGTTTGATCTTAGAATCAGATTATGAACATATCTCATGCTAAAAAGGCTTAGGATATGGCGCCAACATGGCCGCCATTTTCGTTGAGATAAAGCCTGGGGACGAAAATACATTCTATATTTTAACAACGTAAAGGCATTCGTTTTAACCGACTACAAACGAGAGGTTCTACATTCGACTGCGTTTTTGTAAGTTTGTTGCGCGATTACTCTACAAATTTTGGTAATTTTTTATGGCATTAGCGAAGAAACAGACTACTTTCCTGGTGGTAAGAGACAACCGTGGCCTACCGGCACCATAGATGTTAATATATGTTTCGCTATCTTGTGGCTATTAGACCTTCTATGGCCTATCTTCCGGACCAGAAAATGGTACTGTCAATATGGTGGCAGGAATAGGTAAAGCTGTAGAAACTACTCGGGCAAGTTGCTGCACAGGCCAGTGGCTTTGATGATACCGACCCATGTAACTATGCTTGCCTCTCACAGCTGCCTTGCATGGTGACAGACGGTCTATTCGAAACAGAAGGCCAAAGAGCAAAAATCATAATTTTAGGTAAATAAATTCTATATACAAGTTTTAGCTAGTTAGTTTAGCTAACTTTAGTTTAAAATGTTACGTGTCTGTGTAAAAAAATTAAAAAAAATATTCGCGCAGGCAATGCCGCGGTCAACAACTAGTGTCTGTATATGATGGTTGTCTGTTACTAACAAAAGAATCGCCTGTTTCTTAACTACTTTATTTTTAATTTTTAAGTATCTTCACGCACATATCCCCGAAGAGGTAGGCAGAGGTATAACCAGGGTACCCACGACTAGCCGAAGATACTAAGTCCCACAATGTGATAGGTGGCACGCCTATCGCAACCTGGCACATATCCTATCCCGAGCAACATTTTTTTTTTATTGGAAAATTGGAAAACCCCAATTTTCTTTTGTTGCCCGACCCGGGATTCAAACCCAGGACCTCATCATGCAGTCAAGTCCAACAACTGAACCGCTAGAGCACAGAGGCGATTTTTAATTTATATTTATCGTTAAATAATTATTTATTTATTTGTTTATTTAACACAAAATGATAGCATATGTAAACATGTAAAATTATATAAAAGGCATGCTTATCTCTAAAATAGGACCATATTGGCTCGAACAAAATTCGTTATCCGTAAGCGATCTTCAATTTTACCAAGTGCACAATATGTAGTAGGTACTACAGACGATGTTCATAAGCACTTACGTTTCCGAAAATCGTAATTAACTATATTTCTAACGAGAGCGTGTGATTAAATGCTAGAAACAGCAACACTTGTTTATACTTTTCTGGACTAAAGGAATAATCGTATTGGACCCTAAAATGTCGCTAAATGCATTCCTTAAGACACGAGAAACTAATACACAACACAACACACACACACACACACGGAGAGAGAGAGAGAGAGAGAGAGAGAGAGAGAGAGAGAGAGAGACTCACGTGTTCTCGTACACACTAATAAAACCGTGAATTGAATGTCACTCAAAGCAATTACAGCAGAAAAATACTTACGGCCCGCAATACCTTTCGGCTGTCGGATTAGTTTGTGACAATCGCTGAATTCATTAAAATGGCTTCCGAGTTCCGACCACTGAAACGTTTGGTTAATAAAATGCGCATTCATACCTATTGAATTTAAATGGCTGACAAAAATACATTCAGTTTCCAATGCATATTTTTAGATGTAAATGAAACTCGGTTTCATGTATTTTCAATCGATTAAAGAAATCGAAAACGGGAACGTGCTTACACTTTGAAATTAAAGGAAATAATTTATCTTTACATATCTGATATATATTATATATTATGCATAAAAATTAATCCCCAATTTCGTTGGAGAACAAATGAAAACATTCTGAAAAAAAATGCTGGGAAAATGGGATTAACACTGCTATAATCCATAGAAACTGTAAGTAGCTGTTAATGTAAAGCGACACGAAGTTCGCCGGGTCGGCTAGTCATTTATATATGCGTATAATTGGCAGATGTCGAGATATGACGACCCCATCGCCTGCGAGGTGAGCTAGTCGTTAGGGTTGGTGGATTATTGCCAAAGCAGTCAGTTAAATATTGTTGCATAGTAAATTCCTTGGATCGGTACAACCACCTTACCCATTCCTGACTAGTCATGCCCTTAGACATGAAAAATTTTTTTACGATGTTGACACACTTCAAACATTTTAACCCGACAAGTTGTATATTCTGCTACAGACTAAAAAATAATTGTTTGGATACACGAAGTTTACTTGAACAAACTTGAACTAAGAATGGAGCGCGGCAGACGGAGCCACAATGTGGCCGCATCCATTGAGCGGACTTTTTTCCTTTTTTTAAGAGGCATTAGGTGGCTGCCAGCAGTTGAACGGATATAGTGTCAGTGCTCGTCATTGCCATATTCTGAATGAAAAAGTAGGTTAGCTTGCATGGTCTTGCCTGCCACTTTGCTAGCTCGGGGTTCAACCATATCGGAATAAATGTTTTCGGTACAAATTATCTAATTTTAAAAATAGCAAATGGTGTTGCAAATTCTTATCGTTTACCCGTAAAAAGCCGTGTTTAATAAAAGCCGTGATTTTAAGGCTACGAGTACAAGTATACTGGCCATCCTACTTCCTTAGTCAAAATATTCACAGATTATAAACAAAAACAAATATAATATTTTGAAAAATGTATTCAATTAGGTTTAATTTTACTGTTTGCCAAAAATATGTATGACATACGTAGTAATATTTATAAACAAATTAAGACCTTAAAGTAAGAAAAGTAGACGGCATATTGCTATAAAACGTAAACAAGATATTAAAACTAAATGTGTGTGCGGATGGACTGTATCTTATTACATTGAATGATGTTAACATTGGCGTCTAGCAGGTCTGTGTTGTCGTCAGCATGCTTGCTTATCTTGTATTTGGATAAATGCCTTCAAAGGTCTATGAATGTAGGGTATGGGCGACCAAGTGGTGAACTGCCTGCTTGATGCAGATAATGCTGTACTTTTGGACTCTAACAAACACTGGCTAAAAAAAGAGGCTTATATTTGAGAGAGAAGCAAACTAAAATAATGGTATTTGAAAAAGATGTAGCCGGAATGGATGCAAAAGTTGTAGTTGATGATTGGTGCTGGATCAAGTACATGAAATTGTATATCTTGGTTGTGCTTTTACCAGGGATGGAAGATACACCGCGGATGTGAGAAGGAGAGTGTATGCAGACAACAGTGTAAAAAGAGGGCTGCGTAAGCTATTTCAAAGCTGGTTTTGAGTGAAGATGCTAGATATGATATTAAAACGAAAAACAACGTTACAATTAAAATCTGCATGAATTGTCTCTGTAGTCTAGCGGTCCGGTGTTGGAATTGACTTCATGAATGAATTGAAATGGATTGAACATGGATTCAATCCCCAGGTCTTGTAAAGAAAAGAAAATACGTTTTTTTACAATTTTCATATAAAAGCAACGTGTCTCGGGATCGGACATTTGCACGGTAACCGATGAGTTTGCCACCCATCACATTGAGGGCGTTAGCGACGTAGGCAAGTTGTTTGTGCCTTGTTTGTACCTCCGTCTAGTCACTAGTGCTTCGTTGATATGAGCTTGAAGATATTTTTTTTTTTATTTAAAACATTATTTTAAAAGCCTATATAGCATTAGTATACTATATTTAAAAATAAAATGGCATGACTATGTGGTAAGGCAATAGTATAAACTGGGTCAGTAAATTTATATTTAAAAACTGTTTAACAAATTTAATTAATATCGTGATATGGGAGTTAAGTTAATTTTAAAGTACAAATAAAAAGCTCTTCTACCCACTTGGTTTCATAAAAAGCTTTGACGGAAATCAAAAGCTGGGAAATACACAAATCTATACATATTATAAAACAAAACCCGAAACGAGGGCAATTAATATATTTGTCGGTTTGTCAGTTCACTTTTCACGTGAAAACTACAGAACCGATTTCACCAAATTTTGTGGAGTGGTAACTTTTAGCTTAACATTTAGGCTAATTATTATGTGGAAAAGTATTTCTTTACAGACAAACAATCACTTCAACATATGTACGAAGTCGCGGGCTACAGCTAGTAATAAAGTAACTAAGTGCGAGTCAGACTTGCTTTTAAATGGTTCCGTTGTAGCAATCATAGAGTACATAAATGTACATCTCGAAAGTAGCAACTCACGTGAGTGAGTAGCGACTCACGGGCAGAACGAAAGGCAAGAGCAAGCTACTAGTAACTATATTTTCTCTAGCCACTTATCCTCTCTGTGGTCTAGCGGTTCAGTTGTTGGACTTGACTGCATGAGGTCGGGCAACAAAAAAATTGGGTTTTTCCAATTTCGTAATAAAAAAAAATGTTGCTCCGCATAGGATATGTGCCCGGTTGGCGATAGGCTTGCCACCCATCACATTGTGGGACTAAGTATCTTCGGCTAAACGTGGGTATCCTGGTTGTCCCTCTGCCTACCTCTTTGGGGATATGGGCGTTAAGATACTACTACTACCACTTATCCTATTAATATTATATATGTTTTCTTCGTTTGTTACTCCTTCAAACTGCTGAACCGATTTTTATGAAATTAGGCAAACATAGAGGGTTAATTTGGAATAACACATAGGAAAGTTTTTGTCCCGAATACAATGTTCCTGTGGGATCACGCAGGAAAGGCCGCGGGCAACAGATAGTATTAACAAAGGTGTGAAGTTTGTGAACTAAGAACTTGAACAGTCATAGCGCTGACAGTGAGAAGTTTGGCTTTACAAGTAAAGCTGTAAGCGCTTAAGTTTCAAGACATCTGACAACATTTTTACCGTGAGATTTATGAATCTATGTACATATGGTTTTGTCTTGGCAAAGTATTACAGGAAAATGTTTTGGTAGGACATATTGGACTCGATTTCACATAAAAAACACACTGGTAAAAACTATAATTTGGTTTTTACATATTTTCCATGTTAGCATCTTCGGTTTTTGAAAATGCGTTTAAATCTCAAACCTTGCTGACTAAATCATTTTCAAGTACATTTTTAAGACCTACACAGCCAATAATTAGACAATATACTAGTATTTTCGTTTTAGTGTTTTTAGTCTTTTTAGTTTTAAATTAAAAAAAAATTGATTTTAAAAAATGGTGTCACAAAGCTTGATGTAATTATTAAAGACCTATGTCCCCTTGTGGGCGTTAGAAAGCTATAGGGAGCGGTAAGGAAATCTGACAAAAAATGTTTTTAAACTCTAGGATTTATTATTACTAGAATTGACGTTTTTTGATGAGAATACGGGGGGGGGGGGGGGGTTCAAAGTGGGCGTTACATTCCACAAGCCAATTTAATATTTACTTCTGATATAATCGTTAAAGGTTTGGCACCGACTTCAAACCTATTAGTAAAAGGCACATATAAATAATAGGTAATATATAATTAATATTAAATCTTTATTATTTTTCACTTTTTAGTTTTGAAGTCGGTTTTAATTAACGTAGTTATTTTTATTTAATACTGTTTAGTTTATTGCTGACATGATTTAATTTAATAAAAATAAACATACGGGATAGGTGAAAGTGGATAAAAATGCTCATAAAATAAAAAGTAATGGGTCTCCCTGAATCAATTTTTATGGGACCAATTCGAAGCTATTCCGCATCAAATAAAAATAATTATGTAATTCGGTTTACAAACCTCAGAGAAATCGGTGTACATACATATAAAAATATACCGGCCCAATTGAGAACCTCCTTGTTTTTTTTTAACTAGGTTAAAAATAAATACAACAACGGTAACAGTTTTAGATTGAACGTTACAGGGATAAATATAGTTTATACATCGGGAAAACACAGGCTATAATTTATATATATATATATATATATAAAATTTGGCACAAGTCAGTAAAATTAGGGGTCCTTCACACTCTTTGGAGCGACTTCGAAAGAGTTATACTATTGTTCATAGAAGCCCAAATTATGACAGGGATAATTTTTCAATTCATTCAATGGAGGGAAATAATACGTTAAAAAAATATTACCGACTAAAGTAATTCTACAAGAAATATTAAAAGCACATTAAAGAAAAATATTTGCAAAGTCTAAGTATAAGATTACTTGTATCCAACTTTGAGGCGTAAATAAGTATTAACGTCAAAATAAGAAAACCAATTTAATTTTAAATGCGATGATTAAAATTATGACAGATTATGTTTATAGTATGTCCATTTTTTTTATAAAAAATCAGGAAACGTATCAATATGTTTTATGTTTAGTCTCAAAAGGCTCACCAAAATTCATCGTTGTTCTGGAGTCTAAAAAAATGATAAATCACAACTCAATTTCCAGTTTTCAGACCGTTAGTGAATGTAGGCGTTTGTTTTTCATGGACGCGAGCGTTTGATTAAATATCCACTATGGATTTCCATTAGATACACTTTTTAAATGGAAACTACCGTAACTAACCAAATACAGCATACACACATATCTTTACGCTTAATCCCTGACGGGGTAGACAGATAATATCGTGTGCCAAACCTCACGATACTGACAGATCTGCCCGGTTTCCTCCACATTCATTACCCTAATCAAAAAAACACGCCGATTTCGGAAACGCTTGACATCACCTTCGGATAACACCCGGGCGATTTGGTCGTGGAATGTCAACCTCAGTCTCCCCGGGTACCTAAACCTAAATACTTTCGCATTGTATATCTTGATTTGTCAATCTTTCATCTGTCATTCTTTCTACATGTCCGATCCAGCAAGGCATGCCCTTTCTCATTTTAACACCAACACTTTCTTTCAATCTCACTCTTTCTAGGATCTCACTGTTACGAACGCGATCGGCGAGCGCAACACCCTAAATTTTCCGTAGGCTCTCATTTCGACCGCTTTTATCCTCCTTTCATGCTTTTTCTGACATAACCAACACTCGCTTCCATACAATAACGTTGGGATAAGCACAGAACTATGTAACGCGAGTCTAGTTTTTAGATTCGAAACTTCTCTTTGAAATAACTTACCCAACTCTCCATTCTACATCCGCGGTGCACCTTTCATCCTTGCTAAAAGGAAAACCAAGATATACAATTTCCTTCACTTGTTATAGCACTACATTAGATCCAAATACAGACCTAATTTTATTTATTTTTTACTCAGATAAACAAGATATAAATATCAGAACATAGATAATATAACATAATAGATAATAGATCGCGACTGTGGCCTAGCGGTCCGGGTGTTGGACTTGACTGCATGAGGTCCCGGGTTCGATTCCCAGGTCAGCCAACAAAAAGAAAATTGGATTTTTCCAATTATCTAATAAAAAAAATATTGGTCGGGATTGGAAATGTGTCCGGTTGGCGATAGGCTTGCCACCTATCACATTGTGGGACTTAGTGTCTTCGGCTAGTCGTGGATGCCTTGGTTGTACCTCTGCCTACCTCTTCTGGGATATGGGCATGAAGATACTTTTTTTAGAACATAGATAAAAAAACGCGTTTAGGATACCAAATTTCATTACAAAACTCCTCTAGGTTATACTTAGAGATCAATGCCCTAGGTATATATTTCAATGGTTTATTTACGGAATTAAAAAAAAAATTAGCTGCACATCACGCTAAGGTCGATAATTATTTTTAACTAACATAAAAAGGCTCCATATCAAAACATAAAAACTCATTGCTGTTAAACCTTAAAATTCTTACATCATCCAATTGCCATTTCAGTGGAACGTGATCAAAACATTTACGATTTTTGTAGATTCGGAAGTTTGATTTTTGAATTGACTGAGCTCAATTGAAGATAAAAGTGATCAATGATTGTATTAAAATTCTGTATATGACAACATATAAGGAAGTTACCTTTACGCCTATATCCCCGAAGAGACAGGCAGAGGCACAACCATGGCACCCATGACTAGCCGAAGACACTAAGTCCCACAATGTGATAGGTGGCAACCGCGCACATATCCAATCCCGGGCAACGTTATTTTTCAACAAAAAATTGGAAATATACATTTTCATTTTTTTTTGTAGCTGGACCCAGGAATTGAACCCGGGACCTCAAGAACTCAAGTCCAACGCCGGACCGCTAGACCACAGAGGCGATAAGATAGTTTATGTTCATAATATCTTAATCTATTATCTATTATTTTACATATAATAAATCTTTAGAAGGGTCAATTCTGTACATTGAAAATATTGGATCCATACCAAAAGCAAATATGTGATTAATTTTTTTTTGTCTGTCTGTCTGTCTGTCTGTATGTTCAGGCATCACGTGTAAACTAACTGTTCGATTTCGATGAAAATTGGTATAATTATACCTAATTATCCTGGGCATAAAATGGGATACTTTCTATCCTGGAAAAATACGTAGCAAAAAAATAAATTTAAATTTTTCAGTTTTAGACCGACATCCGCGCGGACGGAGTCGCGGGCGGAAGCTAGTGTGATATATATAGATAATACACGATGTAAACTTTTTTAGCGCTAGACACAGCTCCAAATTTGTAGATAGTATTTATACATTAATTCATACTTATGTTACAAATGTGAAAGTCTATCCGTTACGCTTTCACAGCTAAACCGATAGACAGATTTTAGTGAAATTTGACATGCTTATAGTTAGACCCAAATTCAAAGATAGGCTACTGCTTTAAAAAATCACTCCTTAAGCTCTATACAGACGGATGGAAGTTTGTACAATAAAATCTATTCTGACGAAGTCGCTGTTAAACAACTAGTAGTTAACAAACATTTATATTTTATGCTTTTTAATTAAATGAATAATGATTTCAAATAAGTACGATAAAATTCAACAAAGGTCCAGAAATTCCAACATCAAAATCCGCTTTCCATTTTGTCGAAACGTGAACGAAACATAAATGTCGGAATCTATTTTCGGTGGATGCGGACGTTTCGCTAAAATAAAAACGTAATGAATTAAGCTCGCTTAAATACAAAATGGTCTTTAGTAAAACCTCAGAGCATTTCGCGGGAATTAAAAAATTGTACGAATATTATTTTCTACGCCTTTGTGAATACGGAATTCAAAAATACCACGGATATTATTTTCGTACATCTCTGAAGAGGGAATTCAAAAATATTACGGACATTATTTTCTATGCCACTATCAACTGAGTAAAACGTTGAACGAAAATTTTGCTTAGATCACCCACGCAATCAAAATTAATTATTTTTTTCCTACTATCCTATTAATATCATGAAATTGAATTGAATACGCTTTAGCCCTTATTAAACTTCGTAAGCAGTTGTAATAAATAGATAGTGCACTAATGCAATAGGTAACTGTGAGATCCGATAAAGAGTAGGATCGAAAGAAAAAGTCGGTGTTAAAATGCGAAATGGTCCGGTGACAGATGAAAGATTGACAAAGCAGATATACGAGTACAATGCGAATGTAGATGGATGTCAGTAGCCGGGGAGACCAAGGTTGACATTCCACGATCAGATCACTCGGATGTTATCCGAGGTTGGTGTCAAGAGAAAACAGTGATGAATGTGAAGGAAGCCAAAAAGGTTTGTCAGGATCGTGAGGTTTGGCACTAGATACTCTCTAAAGGCAGAGGCCTACTTGGCGTGAAGATATGTATGTATGTATGTATGCACTACTGTATTAAATTAAGTCAAATCTCCAATTACAAAGTATTTGTCCTTCATTCTTATAATTTTACAAAAACACTCTAGGTCGCTGAATATAAAAAAATTAATAGTCGAAATCAGCATAAATATGTTTGTCCGCTTATTTATCACATTATTTCACAAGTATTTTGAAGATTATTAAAAGAAACTACAATATTGTCTGAGCGCTCGTCGGGCATAATAAAATACTTATAAAAATCCTAGATATTCTTTATTTTTTATCACATTACGTTTTATTGTTGTAAGACATTAGATAGGAGTTTCGGCGCCATCGAGAGAAAAAAAGGTCGAAGTTTTTTCATAATTATTGAATTTCGTGTTAATATTGAGTGAAATTAGTCAATTTTGGTGGCATTTTGTACAATTTCGTTCAGTGAAAATGCAGAAATGAAATAACCAGGAAGAAATTAGCGTATCGTGTATTTCCTCGTTGCCGCCAAATCTCATTATACGAGCTTGGGTAATGAGGCCATCGCTTTACCCGAGAGCCTGACATGACTAACAAACAACTTATGAGTTATGACTGATGACTAGTTATAATTGAATTTGAACTTGAATCACGGGACTTGAATCCTCAGTAGCTCAATTAGTTAGAGCATTCGTCGGCTTGAGACGAAAGGTTACAGGTTCAAATCCTGTCTGGGGCGAAATTTTTTCTTTCTTTAAAATTTATAGATAGTTATAATTTGTTAAAATTGATGTAAAATTTTAAGCAAATTTCTACTTGACTAATGGCAAAATAATAACGTGAAGGCCAATACTTAAAGAAAGAAAGACATTAGATATCATAACTTTGGCCATTTCACAGTAAATAATTTGGGATATAGAAGTACCAAAGCTGTTGGGAATGATATAATGAATGAAACTAAATCATATTTATTTATCGAGTCAGGTATTATTTTGCATAACTCCGTTATCTTTACATACATATATAAAAAAAATCTGTGTGATAAGTTTTAGTTCATAATAGTAGAGATTTCAGAAATACTATTAAAGACGTCTGAAATAAACACATCTGTGGTCTAGCGTTCCGGCAGAATTGACTTCTTGAGGTCCCGGGCTGAATTCCCAGGTACCGGCAACACAAAAAATAGAAAATTGTGTACTTTAAATTTTCTTATAAGGATAACGTTGCTTGCCACCTATCAAATTGTGGGATTTTGTATCTTAGGTTAGTCGTGGGTGTCCTGGTTGGGCCTCTGCCTATTTCTTCGGGGATATGGGCGTGAAGATATTTTTTTAAAATAAATTCAAACAAGATAGATTAAGGTCGGAAATATAAGGAAATCCTATAGCCACCTTCCGGTTCCACCATCAGATAAGCTCCACGTCGTCCATGTTGTGCATTATCATCTGATGTACACCAGGATGCAAAGTTTCATATCAATCAGATCTTCCAAATCGGTTGGAAGTGAACAAAATTTAAAAAACAAGATTACAAACACTAGGTTGAATGAAATTTAGCACCCACACAGAAGGTTACTTGGAATAACACAGAGGTTGGTTTCTATCCCGAAAATATGTTCCTGTGAAACCATTAACAATGCGGGCAACGCCGTGGGCGACAGCTAGTAGAAAATAATTATTTTACTAATTCTAGTTCTATGGATTTGCCGTAGCTATGGAGAGGTCTAAAAGAGAGGTTTAGAGATTTATTGGATCAGATATGAAATTAATTTAGCAATCACTATATATCGAAACGCTTTTTTTCGTAAAAAACTCTTTTTCAAACTATTTTTATGTGATCAGATGTTACGAACCTTCCGCGCATTCTTTAACATATTTATGGTCTCGATTAATAACACATGATTTTTTTATCAAATTCATACATATAATACAGACGTGCATAGTCTTACTAACGTTTAAGTCTTATTAATTAAAAAAAATAGCTAAATAACTAATTAATAACGTTTTATGATATGGTAGTAAGCCTAATTGTTTTAATTTTTTTTTGGTGTTCCCAATAAGTTGACATAGCCGGGAAGATACTGTAAAAGCGAAACTAGTTGGGCAATACTATTATTTCACGATTTATTTGAATATATATAAAGAGAAACAGTGCAAATGTTCTCATGCATTGAAAATACATACTGGAGTTTCACCAAGTGCTAAGATGGAAACAATTCAATATAAACATTATCAATAAACTTCAACAAAACCAGTTAACGCCAAAAACGCCACGTCACGCCACAGCACGTCAGTTTTCAGATAAATAAATCTGCATTGTAATCGGTTCATCCGTTCAAGATTGTTAAGATGTAACAGACAGACAGACATACAGACAAACAGAAAGACACGCACGCACACACACACAAAATCACAAAAATATTACAATTATAACACCTCTCCTTTTCCGTCGGGTGTTTCAAATAAATCGGACACCACGAGATACCAGTAACGTATTTATAAGCAAAACTAAGAATTTATCACCGGGCCTCGCGTCAAAGCACCAAGTTTCACAATGGCGGTCTCCTACTTTGCGATTCTATTGACGATTTCCCCAAAGTATGAATTTGCACCTTTGTGGAACCAATCGCTGAAGGCAACGTTTCCAAAACAATATGATTAGGCCACCTTCAACAAAAGAGCTTACTTTTTTCCTCTATCATAAAAAAAGTCTACTTTTATCGCTATTTTCTACGTCATCACAGTTATCAGAACTAAAGATAAACCTGAAATAAATTTAATGTCTAAAAATAAAGATATAATTTACAAATAAAATCGTCTTTTCAGGATGGCATATGATTTAGCCAACTCATATAGAAAACCGGTTTCGGTTACAGAACCTTAACTTCATTACTGTTACTTAAGAGTGACCTTAAATTTTTATAACATTATTAAATTTTTATCCCTGTAATATGTTATGGAAAATTTAAGTAAAATGGAACCGCCTCGTTGGTCGAAAAGTTAGCGTACACGCCTAACTTCAACGACCAACCGTGAGGCTCGGGTTTTTATTTCCGGATCTAGGTGGTAATTAAATTTATTCTGGTATCTATTTAAGTATTTTTATTATCTTTGACTAATACTCATACTACAAGCATTCAACTTGTGCGACTTGTTCTGGGATGTTTATTTATTCATTATTAAAAATGGAATACCATAAGGCACGGACTATAAATACCTGTAAATTATTTCATCTAAAAGTCCATCATCAGTCAGAGAGAGGTAAATTACAGGTAACGTTACTTGGTTGACTGTGAATATAAATGTTGTATCTTCACGCCCGTATCCCCTAGATGAAGACATAGGTACAACCAGAGCACCCACGACTAGCCGAAGACACTAAGTCCCACAATGTTATAGGTGGCAAGCCTATCGCCAACCGGGCACATATGCAATCCCGAGTAATGTTTTTTTTATTAGAAAATTGGGAAATCCCAATTTCCTTTTTGTTGCCCGACCCGGGAATCGAACCCGGGAATGCAGTCAAGCCCGACAACTGAACCGCTAGACCACAGAGGCGATAAATGTTGTCTGTCTCATAAACTATTTAACTGATTTTAAATAAATTTGCAGTTTGGTTAAAAGATTGAAAGATAGGATAGCTTACATCCCAATTTATAGCAGGCAAAAAAAGATTTTGTCCAAATAATTTACATTATTTTTTACTTAGAAGTATAAACAAAACAATGGTACCTACAAACACCTATCTTCAATTTGAAATTTCAATAGACATTATATCGTCTGCTATTCTTTACTAAAATTATGACAGTTAGAATAAGTTTTGTTGGTTAGATAAGATAAGGTCATTCTAAATTAATACTCTAAATGTTGCCTAGATATTCTTAAAATTATATTGAAATTGAATAAACTAACAAAATAGCCTTAATATAAATTACAGCACTTTCAACATTCCAAATTGAAATGCTCAGGTTCAATGACATCTGCTCGATGTATGGATGTCAGCTGAGAGCGTGCATCGAAGCCCGGCTTTAATGCGAGTTTAACTGTTTTATAGTTTACTTATTTTTGTCTATGATTTCTTGTTATTCTTTTACGTTTTTTGAATCCCTTGTTGCAATCTTGTTTAGTGATTCGATAAAATAGGGTTAATTAGATTTTCACAATTAGAAAATTTGTTTATTCATTACTCGCAAGCGAGACATTTCAAGAAACTTGATTTGTTAAAAGTTGCTTTATCTTCATGGCGTGTAAGGCCAAGGCAACAAAACCCTCATAAATGCTTTAGCAAATACTTTTGACCCATTTTTAATACATAATAGAAAACCAATAAAAGAAATCCCAAGGGATTTTGATTGCCGGATTTCTACATATTTTATTGGTGGTAGCAAAAATCTCGGTTTTTATTATAGTATTTCATTGCTTCATAAATATTCACATCCTGAATAAACAATTCTAGTTTCTCTCTAAGAATATGGCATTGATAGTATTAGAAAAGTAAGGACACATATTTTACATAGTCGTAAAATATACAAACTTGAAGTATGATATAATTTAAACGCTATGAAACTGTACAAAATCTACTTTAATTTCGTTGGTGTTTATCATTGTGATTGCCATAATTATACTGTTAAAAAATGAGACGATTAACTGATATTGACACAGCTAGGATCGTATATTTTAGTTATTTTTACAGCATTACATCGTATGGACTTCCACCCTGGCAAAGTTTTGCCGAAGTAAATATTATATTTATTTTACAAAAGAATGCCATACGAACATTTTATAGCTTGGGCCAGAGTTTCCCTGAGGAAAAATCAATAAAAAAATCTAACTGTTACATCATCTCACTATATCTTTGAAAATTTAAAATATGTTGGTCCGGGCTGCTTTGCAGAATAGACCAACTGCCTTCCTGCCAGGTAGCTCGTAAAAGGCGAGCACAGGCTTACCGTCACTAGCATCGTGACATCTGACTAGGTGGCAGAGTTTCGCAGCGATTCACCCGGATTGGTACCACTGCCTTACCTATTCCTGCCGCCATAACGTCAAGACGTGTTCCGGTTTGGAGGGTAAGGTAGCCAATAAACTTACTTTTGCTCGAGGCCTAACATCCCGGCCTCAGGTTGGCAACACACCATTACCACCTTTGGTGTCTCTATGCAGCGGCAACTTCTTACCATCACGAAATCCGTCTGCTTGTTTGCCTTCCAATATCATATTTTTTTTTATAGGAATAGAAGTTCATTTGAAAGAAATTGTGATATTCCCTGTGTGAATACGAGGATCAAAAACAGTCTTGCTATACATTTGTCTCATTTTCACAGACTAAGCCAATCTTTCATGGGGCAATGTATATGTTTTAACAGTAAATTTCCTAATTACATAAAAGAACTTCCAAGTAATAAATTTAAAAAATATGTCAAATTGAAATGATGTGAAAGGGTTATTATACCGTTTCTGAATATGTATTTAACAAATGAGTGTGCTTAAGATTAATCTTACAATTAATCTTAATTAATCTTAGAAATATATTGTACAATGTTAATACTTTAATTATTGTATAAGTATTGTAAAATGAGGAAAACGACAAGGCCGCTGAGTTTCGGCAGCTGGATCTTCTGTGTTAAATTCGCCGGGTCTTTGACATGTCCTGATTAATTTGACATATCTAAATTTTTCGGATCTTAGACCATTCATTCTTTCAAAACGTTTAATCTATTCCTATTCTAAAATTCATTAAAATCGAAAAAAAGTATTACAAATTTTGCTAAAGGAGCTCAAACGGTTAGAGCATTTGTCGGCTTGAGACGAAAGGGTGCTAGTTCAATCCCGTCTGATGTAAAGTTTTCTTTCTTTAGAATTCGTAGAGATTAATTTAAATTCTTTGTTATTTTGACTAAATAGACATTAAACAAGCAAACATACACTTGCTATTAGTATTATGAATGCTACTGAATAAAGAGAAAGTGTCAGAATTTAGTTGGCTTAATTTTTTTATCGCCTCTGTGATATACTGGTCCAGTGTTTGAGTTCACCACTTAACTCCGGGTTCGCTTCCCAATTCGGTCAAATCGCCCAGCTGGCGATATGTTTGTTCCATCTATCACATTGTAGGACTAAAAGGCTAATCGTGGGAAGCCTAGTTGTTCATCTGCCATAATCATCGAGAATACGGGTGTGAAGATACATTATATGTATATAAGTAATTTATATCTGTAAATAATTGATCACAATGCTCTCTAACAGTACCTAATCCGTCACACAATCCTAAAGGGTCGCAGAGTTGTTTAATTAATATACTTACCAACAAATTCCCAAATCCGCGTTAATAAGAGAGGCTTATGAGAAACTCTAAACCGAGCTAGTTTAACCACTAAACAACTGTAACTTTAATCTTAACTAGTGAAGAGACAAAACTAGAGTAAAGGTTATGAGAATTTTGATCGACTGCAAAAAGAGGAATTTACCAATTCGACTGTTTTGTTTTTATATTTAGGCGATTACTTAGCCGGCAAGGAAACAATTTTGTTTGGTTTGCAACGCACCATTATCACCTTTGGTGTCTCTAGGCCGCCTGAATTTCTTACCATCAGGAAATTCGTCTGCTTCTTTTTGCCTCCCAAAATCATAAAAAATAGAAGTAGACAGAAGCTCAACCACGGCACCCATGACTAGCCGAAGTCACTAAGTCCCACAAAAATATAAGTGGCAAGCGTATCACAAACCGGGCACATATCCAATAACGGGCAACTTAATTTCTATTAGAAAATTGAAAACACACATTTTTATTTTTTTTTTGTTGTTCGACCCGGGGATCGAATTCGAAACCTCGTAAAGTCAAGTCGAACGCTAGACCGCTTGAAGACAGAGGTTCCAAAATCGTGTATACACTTGCGATGACAAAAATGGAATAACATTAAAATAACGCTGTAAATGGAATAACTTACACACTACCAAAAATATAGCTCCGATATATTTATTTATATATGTAATTGTTTCATTTGTTTTACAAAACAGCGGGGAACAGGCACTGGAAAACACAAAAACAAGAAAACAACACGAAACTAGAAAACATGACAACTAAAAACAAGCGGTATCTTTACTATTATATTAATAATGAAAGCGTAATTCATAATTAGAATTTCAGTGAAAGGATTACTCAAATTCTCTTAATTAATTCAGAGGAGCTCAAAGGACAACACAAAACGAGGTCTAAAGAGACAAATGTTCTTTGAGAGCCTAAGCCCATACAACGCTAATGAAAATGTTTCAAAGCGTCACATTATGTATTTCTTGTATGAACATCTATCGACATCTAAAACACAAAATACCACTAAAATAACAATAAGAAACTAAGTAATTGGGATTAATCGTTATCGCCTCTGTGGTCTAGCGTGGAAACAAAAAAAGATGATATGTATTTGCAATTTTCTAATAACGTTGCCCAGGATTGGACATGTGCTTGATTGGCGATAGGCTTAGTGTCTTCTACTAGTCTTTGGTGCCCTGGATGTGCCTCTGCCTATCCCTTCGAGAATATGGGCGCGAAGATACTCTTTTTACTTACCACAAATAGCAATAAACTAAATTACTTTTAAAGGAATAGCACCTCACACCTGATAACCTTGTTTCGTTACTTTTTCAATGAGATCTCTAAGTCCTTCCCTACAAATGTCAGCAACTGGTTCATTTTAGGTGTTCTATTCTATATTATTTTTAACAAACGAGTACCAACAAATTTTATTGCATTGCATTAGTTCACGTAATCAACGTAAAGTTCATTGCAATCAATCAGAACCCGCCTTTACAATTTCACTATGAGAACAAAGGCGTAGTGCCCGCCCCTCATAACGCTTCATCTCATTCCGTCGATATCGGAAATATGCAAGGATCATACTTAGAACTCGTTTGTTAAAATAAATAGACTTTAGAAGAAAACAAACCTATTGCAATCGCGACAAAGAGGGTCACCATATATCGAGGCATAGTACAGAAATTTGTAAACTCTGACGCAATGTCCTAAGGTGAAATTTAACGGTGGGTATCAAACCTTGCAGAGTCTTACATAGTCGAGAAATAATTTTCTTTTTGTGTTTGATTAATATGGACATAAATGATTCTTACAGTGATTTGATTTGTTGTTGACGTGTAAAAATGTAAATAGATGTTGCAGATATCGGGACATCTTTTACCCAACTGTGTGTACCTGCTTGAAACTATACCTTTCGGATAGGCTAATTTCTAGCCTTACTAAAGTACATTATACTTTCGCATTACGCCTGAACGGATGGAGCAATTTCGCTATTCTTTTTTTATCGTGTTAGGTACTATTCAGGAAAAAGTTCATAAGAGAAAAACAAATGGATGATTGCAAGAAAATAGGAAAACCAATGCAAGTTTTTTTCCCATGTACAATTGGTTATAAATACTTTTTTGCACATATAATTCTTTAAGCATACATTTTTCTGATAGCAATGATGACTATTTACACACATTTTTGTTATTAAAAGAAATCCCTAGTTTTCAACAGACAAAATTTAATACTGGCCAAATATGAAAGAGTATTCTTACCGTCACTAACAGCGTCGCATCTGACTAGGTGGTAGCTTTTGCAACGACTTGCCTAAATTGGTACAACCGGCTTATTTATTCCTGCCGCCCTAACATAAGTGTTTGCCGTTGACGTGTTCCGTTAAGGATGATAAGGTAGCCGGTAAACTTACTTTTGCTCTAAGCCTTACATCCCAGCCTCAGGTTGGCAATGTACTATTACCACCTTTGGTGTCTGTAGGCGGCGTGAATTTCTTATCAAAAGGAAATCCGATTGCTTGTTTATTAGTTAAATAATATTTTTTTCTGGTTCTCGGGCCTTGGATGTCTGTGCAGTTTCAATTCAATCCGGCATTTTAATGGGGGCAAAAACATGTTCTAAGATCCGTTACGTAGATATCAAAGGAGTTAATAAAAGCTTTTTTAAAAAGTAGATACTCGCAGAAGAAATATGAAATTATATTAGTCGAAGATTGATGCTGAATATGTTTATTTACAGTATTCATATCAAAACATATTTTAATCATAATACAAGTCCTTTTATGGATGTCTGCAGACATT
This sequence comes from Calephelis virginiensis, assembly GCA_002245475.1. Taxonomy (NCBI): domain Eukaryota; kingdom Metazoa; phylum Arthropoda; class Insecta; order Lepidoptera; family Riodinidae; genus Calephelis; species Calephelis virginiensis. The sequence continues at coordinate 211,563 of NJDC01001363.1, forward strand.
CAAAGTCAAAGTATTGTAAACATTCAATTTGCATATTACAAATTTTATTGAGACTTTCATTACGTTTCATAGTTCCAGACATAATTTATGATTTTTATAACTCATAAATTCTCTTCGAAACAAAATTAAGCGTAGCTTTGCCCACTAGGTTTGATAGTGGCAGTAATTCTGTTCTTCTTTCTTTAGGTTTTGGCATTCGCGTTAGCATTTTACCATTAGTCAAGGAGAAATCTGCATCAAATTTACCAAAATCGAAATTTAATTATTAGTCATAAGTCGTCAATAAGTCATGTCAGGGTCTTGGGTAAGGCGGTGACCTCATTACTCAAGCTCATATAGTGAGATTTGGCGGCAACGAGGAAATACAAGATACGCTAATTTCTTTATGATTATTTCGTTTGCACACTTTCACTGATGATGATGAAATTGTACAAAATGCCACCAAAATTGACTAATTTCACTCAATATCAACACGAAATTCAAAGATTATGAAAAAACTTCGACCATCTTTTCTCTCGATGGCGCCAAAACTCCAGTTATTTTTTTGCGCACTCAATAAACTAATTTTAAGTTATCGCTATCTTCTTCCAACGAATGTAAGAGAAAGAGACAAAACAGTTTTAGTGCTATTAGTCTGTACACGATATTTCTATTGACTTTTAATCTATTACTCGGAAAACGTTGATTAAGAACATCACAATTTGGCGTGTCCTGAGTAATCTGATATTCCTAAAGTGTGCCATCTCTTTTGTTTTTACTTCATTTGAAAAAGATAACATGCATCTTAAATAAGTTTAGTTTGTGAACAGTAGAATCACCACAACCTTGTTTTTTTCACAATGCTGTCAAACGTATTTATAAAAATCGTCTGTTGCACGCGGTTTCGCCAGGACTGTAAGGTTTTTAGTTCTCCGACGCAAGTCCACTGAGGTAACACGATAATACAGTTGCGTCGACGATATAGTAACTAATTTCATCAGAATCTGTTAACTAGTTTCGGTTTAATTATTTCAAAACAAATATCAGGTTGAGAGCCCACCTACCCAACGCATTTATTAAATTAAAAAGTCCTTTAAGGCGCCACACGTCATCTATATTTGCTAGACGCGAATGCAAAAATGGAGTCAGCGTTCAAATTTCTTAAACCGGTTTTCTTAGACGTTATCAAGTACTTGTATGGAAGTAGAATTTTAAAGTTTTCAAAACAATTTTTAAAATTAAACGTTATAAGAACGTACGAGCATAAACATTCTATCACAAAATAACGATTTAGCGTATTACAGACATTTGAATACTTCGTCTCCAACTCGTACTCCATCTCTTTCGTTTCGTTTACGAAACTTACTTCGCTAAGTTATGGGTTTCATTTCATCATTGTTCATTTTAAAACAAATAATTTTTCATTTACTTCGCAGTTTACGTAGATTCAGGCGACGTGTCTACCTGTTAGGTAGTCTCACATCAAACACGTAGTAAAAAATATATATATAACATAATGTGACATGCGGTCGAAACGAGAGCGCTACGGAAAATCTGTAGCGTTACGCTCGGTGACCGCATTCGTAACAGTGATATCGGAGAAAGAGTGGAATTGAAAAAATGTTTTGGTTATAAAATAAGTAAGGACATGCGCCGCTAGTTCGAACATATACAAAGAATAACAGATGTTTTGACAAAGCAGATATACAATGCCAATGTGGATGGATGTAGGTTTCCGGGGAGAACTAGGTTGATATTCCAAGAGTGTTAGCCGAAAGTAGTGTCAAGAGTCTCCGAAACCGGCGTGTTTGTATGAAAATGGTAATGAATGTGGAGGAAGCAAGGCTGGTCTGCCAGGACCGTGGGGTTTGACAGTCGATACTCTCTCCCTACCCCGTATGGGACTTGTCGTAAAGATATGTATGTATGTATAATTTTAGCTACTCTCAGCGCTATATAAGCCTTCAACTAACGTTTCAAGTATCAATTCTGATTAACATTTGAGTTTTTGAATAATTCGAGTCTTCTTGCTCAGCGCAATATGAGCCTTCGCTACACGTCTTAAGATTTTAGTATATTTGCATTTTGTGCACCTGTGAGTAGTCTGTACTTGGTACCATTCAAATAAATAACTCTGTTCAATTACACAAAGTTGGTCAACGATACAAAGACATAGAAATTTCTTAAATCCTAAAAATACCAGAATAAATTTAATAAACACCTAAACACATAAAATATATAGTAGACATCACTACATAGTATAAAACAAGGTCGCTTGCTCCGTCCCTATGTCATTTTGTATGCTTAAATCTTTAAAACTACGCAACTGATTTTGATGCGGTTTTTTAATAGGTAAAGTTATTAACTAAAGGGGAAAGTTTATATGTATATTTTGAACGGGCCGCTAGTATTTTATAAATCGTACTTGTATTATTCCCATTTTTTAACTTTTTCTAAATATATCTATTTTTAATAACTTTAATTGTAATCGCCATGATGACACTTAAATCGGGAAACCGGTTGGCTAAAAAACAATAAAAATTATTGTGAAAAGTGCAAGTATCTAAAAATAAAAGAGGTAGAAAATATTAAAAGATAAAAAAAGTTGATATGTATATTCTAGGAAAACTAACTATAAATTGACAAAAATAAAATAACATTAAGCTGAAATTAACAATTTAATTCGTTACAATCAAATGACACAACTGTTTAAAAGTTTTACAAAATAACATTTAAATAGAATCAAATATAAGATGAACTAAGAGATAAACACAATTGAAATAACAATAAGTAAATCTTAAACTAAAAATAATCGCTACTACACGCTCGGACAGAGTTTTGACAATATGTTTACTTGTTCGCGAGAGATCTGTAGCTATGGCCGGCCGGACACCTCTTATATACCCTCAAGTTATGAAAAAAAAAAGTTAGTCTCCAACAATAAAATATTTATAAATATAACTCGAATGTTTTCATGAATGAAAGGAATGGAAGAACTAAAGGAAGGAAAAAACTAAGGAAGAGATTCAAAGACCATACAGGATAATTTGGGTCTCATAACATGAGTCAACAAGGAAAGTATCTTCACACCCATATTCCCGAAAAGGTAGGTACAACCAAGGCACCCACGACTAGCCGAAGACAGTAAGTCTCGCAATGTGACAAGTGCCAAGCCTATCCCCAACCGGGCATATATCTAATACCGGGCAGCGTTATTTTTATTAGAAAACTGAAAATACACATTTCCTTTTTCTTTGTTGCCCGACCCGGGGATCGAACCCGGGATCTCAAGAAGTCAAGTCTGACATCAGCCCGTTAGACCAAAGAGGCGAGAAAGCGGAGGAAATATTGGAATGTCAGTTACATATCACTAACAAATGCAACGCTCTTAAACACATGAAGATGATGATTTTTTTTATGATATTGGCAGGCAAACAATTTCTTGATGGAAAGAAATTCATGCCGCCTAGAGACACCAAAGGTGGTAATCGATCCCTGCCAACCTGAGGCCGGGATGTTAAGCCTCGAGTAAAAGTAAGTTTACCGGCTACCCTAAAACCGCCGAACCGGAACACTTCAACGGCAAGCGCTGACGTTATGGCGGTAGGAATAGATAAGACGGTGGTACTAATACAGGCAAGTCGTTGCGAAATTCTACCACCTAGTCAGGTGTCAAGCTGTTGGTGACGGTAAGCCTGTGCTTGCCTTTTACGAGCTGCCAGACAGGAAACCAGATTGTCTATTCTGCAAAGGAGCCCGGACCAATAAAGGGATATTCGTACTAATCCTAATTAAGGATATATCCTTAGAAACACTATTTATAAACACATTTTCAAATAGCATTTAAGATTAATTAAATCATTCTTTCATCAAATCCTATAACATCAGTTCTAAGCACAAAATAGAAAACCCAAAATCTAGTAACAGTAAGAATTACTAATGTAGCAAATAGAATTTAGTTATTAGTTCCGCGCTTATGGCTTTACAAATCCGGCGATAGTTACAAGTTCCAAACTAATATTGCTGTTATAATTGTGACGTAAAATGTATTATTTATCTGAGCTTACATCCCAATTAGTGGTTTTAAGCCGGCGGAATAGAAGCTGCTTAAAATTCAGAGAGATACTTGGTACGTTAAAGTATTTAGTTATTATGAATAGCTATTACGTATGGTGTTTCATTTATTGAATTACTATAATATACTGGATATGATATCGTGTTGATGTACGCGTTTTGGCGGCATCGAAAGAAAACATGGTCGAATTTTTTTTATTTTTTTTATGATATTGGAAAGCAAACAAGCAGACGGATTTCCTGATGATAAGAAAATTACCTCGCCTAGAGACACAAAGGTGGCAAAGGTGCTTTGCCAACCTGAGGCTGGGATGTTAAGCCTCGAGCAAAAATGAGTTTACTAGCTAACTTATCCTTCGAATCTGAACACGTCAACGGCAAACATTGAAGTTATGACAGCAGAAATAAATAAGGCTGTGATAATAATCCAAGCGAGTCGCTGCGAATCCCTACAACCTACCGGTACGGTAAGCCTACGCTAGCCTATTACGAGCTGCCTGGCAGTTAGGCAGATGGTCCATTCTACAAAGGAGCCCAGACCAACCCAGGACCAACAATTACAAGTTACAATCAGTCAGCCAACTAAGTTGACATATACAGAAAGATAAAAAAACACTCAAGGTGCTTGAAGTCTCAGTCTCTTTTTGGCAGCCATTTTGATGTAGGCATAGTATATATAACAGGCAACATGTATTTCGTTTAAATCACAGAAATCATCCTTTTATCTACAACATAACAAATTAAATAAGTGTCTCCTACACCAGCGTCTTTTTATGAAAATGGAGGTATATGGAGGAAGGTCTGGAAGGATCGTGTCATTTGGCACTCGATACTCTCTGCTCACTCACTCGATACTCATCGTAAGGAACTTAGTTGGAATATATGTAAGTAACAACAAACCACCTGGTTTAGTAGAATTTCTTATTCATGATATCTTAATACGTACCATTTCCTGTGAAATTATACAATGCTTAACATATTCACTTGAAATTTCGTCTCAAGTGTGCTAATATGCGCGAAAACGTTGAATAAAACCAGGAAATTCGGGATCTTTGACAAAGGAGTTCTATTGTGGGGAAAATATAAAGGAATGTTTTTAAAATAAAATGAGGTAATATAGAAATTTGAGAAAAAAAGGTTTCCATCTTCTGTCTATGAACAAATTGGTATCGGTGCGTTTGTTCACAATATGCGTCAGTTTTATAAGAGCCTGTATCCATTTGTATCTCTTAAGAATTTGAAATGACGCAGTACAGTCAACAACAGTATTTATACGATGTAATATAGTTTTCATTCTTATATTGTTATAGTAACATTAATAACTAGTAGTACATCAGGAAATACATTACTAAACTATTATGAGTTTGTAAATAATGCTACATTCGGACTGTATTTTAAAAAATATTGTTTTAACATATTAATTATTATTATCTAAATCATCGCTGTTTGAGCCAAAACACACTGTTGAGGCGTCACGCCGCTAAATCGTCGGTCGTCGTGTCTCTGCCTTGAACTATCGTGAGAAACTTATTCCTTATCAATACATATTATAAAACAAAGTGCCCCGCCGCGTCTGTCTGTTTGTCTGTTCGCGATTTACTCGAAAAGAATGGAACGGATTTTCATTCGGTTTTCAACAATAGATAGAACAATTCTTGAGGAAGGTTTTAGTGTATAGTAAGTTTATGTTTTTTACAAACCAACGATATTACAATGATATTAGTTCAATATGTCGGCAAAAAATAAGCCGATCGGGAGCTTTCCTCGAAAACGCTGCCAAAACCTTTTGAGTTTTAACAAAACAATGATGTATGGTAGGATTTTTCCTCTTCGTTAGATCTCAAAAAAAGTAAGCAATGGTATATGTCTATCTTCAAAGAATAACCCACAATAAACGTTTTTTGCGTTTACTTAAAACAGTAAAATGAAGGGTTACTTTAGAACATAGTTTTAACAATACAATACCAACCCTTAATCAAATAAATCTGTTAGATACGTTATGCGTGTAATTTAAATCAAAATTGCCCTTTGCACTATCAGAACAAAATTAATAACTAATGAGTTATCAAAAAGTTAAAATCTCCGGGCGCAAAATTAAATATCATTGAATTTTATTCTTGAATAACCGAAGCGAAGCGAAGGCGGGCAGCTAGTTTGTTAAAAAAAAGACTTAACATTTTAAATAGATAAATAGTGAAGCACCTCTACAATCGGCAGTCACGCTACTTCTGCTTCTAGCGGCGAGTCGCTGTAACGCGGTTTTGTATTTCGACCTTTTATCCGCTCACTTGAGCGTCCGAAGCGTGCTAGCGTTTTCCCGTCTAACGTCCAGCCTTTGCAGCCGGGCGCTGCTTGCTCCCGTTTTATAATAATTCCTAACTAAAATAGTTATAACTGATGAACGTTCTAATTATAATAAAACAAATTACAAGAAAATGAAGGTTATACTCGTAGAATGTAGATTATACTTATTACGAGTATCATAGATAATATCCTTTCAATCAATCTTTAATACTTACATTGCTATTAAATCAATTGGCTTCTGTTTTCGTCAGTGTTTCAATGTGAACAACATTGTTCCTGGACAAGTTACACAAATTGAATCTAACCCCAAAGTAAGCAAATGATATGCTTCTGTTATGGATGTTAGTCAAGGATACTAAATACGTAGAAATACTTAAATAGATACCAGAATAAATTTAATGAACATTTATACAATTACAATTCTAATTTGTTGTTTACAGTCTGAGTCTACAATAATGCCTTAAGAAAATTAATATAAGAAGGCGTTACTTTGCGGAAATCCATACTTAAATCTAAATAAAATTATTTAATTTGCAATTTTCCGCCAAAATAAAATACGTATACATTTTTTGGCGGAAAATTGCAAATTAAATAATTTTATTTAGATTTAATAATGCCTTAAGATCAATATTTAGCTGTATATCACATAATTTTAGGATCATTCTAAGTTATAAACCCAGAATTATCTTGTAAATTTCAATATTGTCAAGGGTTTTTTCAATTATTTTCAGTAACCTAACTATCTGGTTAGGTAAAGACCTTTGAGTGGTTATAACGAGAGGATCCATATTAATTGACGAGTTCAGGTCTGTCCGGATTTCCTCATTAAATAAGTTTTCTTTCAATATAAATGTTTTTAGGAACACAGGTAAAAACATTACCCCTATGAAACAAATCCACGTAATTTTGATACACTTAACTACTGTTTTACTAAAAACATAGCAGACTTTGTCACACGAGTTCCTCAATTCACGACTTTGCAACTAGTCAAAAATTATCAAACTATTCTTGCCTTTAAAATAATGTTTACTAAGAATAATTAGGTATAAGTACTAAAAAACGAATTTTTTGGATAACCCGAATGAACCTAACCCCAATATAGGTAGTGAGTGGTACCTCCGTTGTACTAAACTACCACAATAATTTTAATCTGAAATACCTTTGAATTCAAAGACATGTATTTATGTATGTGTAGATTTTTTAATGTGCGGACACAGTTTTATACTTTTACAATTTAGAATATAAATATCTATATTTATTACAAAATCGTCCGTCAGTTACTCAATTTATGTATTTGTTACAGCAGCAAAAATTTATTTGATCAATGTTAGTTAGGTTAAGATACACTATGATAGTGGTATCATTTAAAATCCAAGCTGTTTCATCAATATCAGTGAAACATTAGATTATTTCCCTTTGTTATCTTAAATTAAAAAAAATCGTCCATGATAAATGCGAGCAAAGACACGGGCTTAGGCAAGTTTATAAGACAATAAACTTTAAGAACTAAACCTCCCGTTGATGAATAAATAGCCATCGGCGCGTTTGATGTCAATATGCGGCAGTTTTATTGAAGCATGTATTAACTGTTATCTTCTGTCATAAGCAATTGTTACTGTGACGTTATGCAGTACAGTCGCTTACATAACGTTTGGTATTTTTATAGCCTTATGCCGATTTCTTTGAGGAATTGTTATTGTGGACGTTAAATAGTACAGTTGCTTACATAACATTTTATGTTTATAGTCTAATGCAGATTTTTTTAAAGAATTTTGATTGTGGGTGTTAAATAGTACACTCGCTTTAGAACGTTTTATGAGTCATAACCTAATACTGGCAGTTGCTGGTAATAAGAAATACCCATCGCTTATAGACACCAAAATTTGCTGTTGCGTAAGAAAGTTTACCGGCCATCCTACCATCCATGCGGAAAAACGACAGGACGATCGTTATAGCTATGAA
>NJDC01001363.1:240409-255648 GCA_002245475.1 Calephelis virginiensis
TAATGTTCGTTAGCATCTCCGAAGGCCAGCGTGGGGTCAATGTTAGTTAAAAGAATTCACAAATTAATGTTCCGGAATGAATAAGTTGCGGAAAACATGGTGTCTTATTGTATGAATAAAGTAAGTAAGTATCATTACGCCCGCAGCCCCGAAGGGGTAGGCAGAGGTACAACCATAGCACCCACGACTAGCCGGAGACATTAAGTCCCACAATGTGATAGATAGCCTATCCCCAACCGGGCATATATCCAATCCCGGGCAACGTTATTTTCATCAGAAAATTGAAAATATACATTTTCTAATTTTTTTTGTTGACACGACCCGGAGTCGATCTCCGAAGATCTCCCAGGACCTCAAGAAGTCAAGTCCGACGTCCGAACATTAGACCAAAGAGGCGAAAATAGTAAGAAAGTTATACCTACTGTTATTACTATTAAATAAAAAAATATAATATAACTCTTAAATATAAACAACAAAAACTCCTATTTATTCCGACATTTAAACGGACTATGATACTAGCTGTCCCGTCGAACTTTGTTCCACCTGTTTGTATGATAAAAATATTTTTTTCCTACTTCCTTTGCAATAGAACGTAATAATAAGTAGGTATTCTATGACCGTAAGTCGTAACCTGGTTCTAAGCTATTTCCCCATTAATTTTCAGCCAAATCGGTTCAGCCGTTCTTGAGTTGTAAATAGTACTAGGCACTAACACGACTTTCAACTTTCAACTTTTTTTACAGATTTTAAAAGTATTACATACACACGTTTTACAAATAGCACTTGTACTATTCCGCAATACACTTTATTTAACATTTTATGTTCAGCTTAAGCCTACTGGTTTTACTTTTACATCAGGGCTTTACAACTAAACATAAATCCACGCTAATATTATAAATGCGATAGTCTGACTGCATATCTATAACACTTTCACTGCTAAACCACTGAATCAACTTTGATGAAGTTTTTTTACATATAGCTAATAAAATGAAAATCCGGGTTCAAACACAGGCTATTTATTTAAATCAACCTTCAAAGAAGAAGAATCCTTTGTTAATTAGGGAATGAAAGTTTGTATGAAAATTGTTACTATTCGAATCTGACCAAGTAGCGGGCAAATGCTAGTAACATTTGAAAAGTATGAATACAACTGAATTTCACCAAATACCGACAAATAGTGTATATATAATAATGTAAATTTTGATAAAAAAACATGGAATTTTTATTTATTCATTAATTTACCAAGTGAGCCTCATAAATACCCACGCCCATATCCCCGAGGAGGTAGGCAGAGGTACAAACAAGGCACCCACGACTAGCCGAAGACACTAAGTCCCACAATGTGATAGGTGGCAAGCCTATCGCCAACCGGGCACATTTCCAATCCCGACCAACATTTTTTTATAAGAAACTTGGAAAAATCGAATTTTTCTTTTTGTTGGCCGACCCGGGATTCGAACCCGGGACCTTGTGCAGTCAAGTCCAACACCCGGACCGCTAGACCACAGAGGCTAGACCGCAGAGACCTCATGTTTCGATTTAATCTTTTTCAATAGTTTCTTTTTATACACATCTTAAAAGAATCGTATGTATAGTTTTGTTGAACTCTGACTCTGATTGTCTGCTGTTGATCGTGTCTAGACAAATGTATATGATCTGTATGTATAAGATAACTTAACGATATCATACATGCAATGAATCGTACTTGTGGCCGCCCATTGGTGCAAACTCGACCATAATAAATTTTAATTATAACTAATTAAATATAAATTGTTAAAATATAGAGTTCAAACATTATTAAGGTTCTATTGGTTATCTTTTTGTTAAGAATGCCATCTTCATTTATCAAGACCAATTAATTTCAACGTATTTTTATTTTGGTACTTGGCTTGTGCTTGGGATAAATTTATATAAATTTTAAAGAAAGAAAAAATTTCGCCCCAGACAGGATTTGAACCTGTAACCTTTCGTCTCAAGCCGACGACTGCTCTCCTCCTCTACTGAGGATTCAAGTCCCGTGGCGAAATTTTGAAATCCCTTCCAACCCGTTAATGTGAGTAGTTATGTCCTATAGATACCCAATTCTGAGTACCCACCAAATGAGTTCATCATTACAGATGAAATTCACATTTTAGAATGGCCATAACTTTCGTTACTCGCAACTTATTTTTGTTTTAGCACTTGGCCTGTGCTTGGGATACATTTCTATACATTTTAAAGAACGAAAAAATTTCGCCCCAGACAGGATTTGAACCTGTAAATTTTCGTCTCAAGCCGACGAATGCTCTATCCAATTGAGCTATTGAGGATTCAAGTCTCCAGTCCCAAAAGTCAAGAACAATTACTTTGTTTTCCAAACAACATGAGTATAGTTTGTGCGCCATTTGTGATATTTTATCGTTATCAATATTTATTTTATTATTTATACAATATCATTTATACGAGACTAACTGCTACCCGCGGCTACGCCCGCGTAGTCTATTTATTTAATATTTAACTCTCCAACGCTACCCGTTGAAATTTTAAGATGAAAAACGGCCTACGTCCTTCTTCAAACTTAAATTTATTTTTATTTAAATACCATCTAAAAAGTATTATACGATGACGTTCTGGAAAGAATAAATTTAGAAAGTAGTGCACTGAGTGCAACCGTTCCATAAGGAGTCAACCACGCGTATACCACGCGTCTGTGTCGCGCGGTCTTTAAACTATAGTGTTAACGTAGTGATTATATTCTATTTGACAGTGTTATTTTAAAACTGCGATATCTCCTAAGATATTCATTCAAATCGAGTGATGTGAAATGCAATTTTGTTTTAAATTAAATACTTGTGATGAATGATGTAGTTTGTAGGATGGGGATTAACACATCGTGTTTATAGAATAACCTTCGTAAATAATGCATTATTTTGAAACAAATTTGGTTAGCATAAAAAAAGGTTATAGTGAGCTAACTTTAAAAGATAGAAATGTGCTGTCGCGGACTTTTTTAGGACTTTTAAAGGGGAACAATCCTTTCATCCAGCCAACGCTCTCAATAGGAAAAAAACCCCGATTTTAAAACATTTATCATTGGTGCTACGCTCCTATTGATCTTAGCGTGATGATGTATAGCCTATAGCCTATTTCAATAAATGGACTTTCTAACACTGAAAGTTCAAGCAAGCAAACAAACAAACAAACTCTTCAGCTTTTTAATATCAATATAGATAGTATAGACTTTGGTTCCGAGCTCTTACAAAAAAATGTAGACGAACTGCTTTCATACCAACTTAGTCATAAAAGGCGAGTTTCAGTTCATTCATTATATATTAAATAAATAGACTACGCGGGCGAAGACGCGGGTAGCAGCTAGTATATATATAGATAGATAGATAGATTACCAGCAAGATCACTGGTGGAGCTCTGCTGCAACTTGCCTGGGTGGGGATCCATCTTCTTACCTGCCGCATAACATATTTGGTGTCTATATCCCATAGTTGTCTCTTACCATTATGAGAGCCATGTGCTTGTTCGCTAACCTCCAACATAAAAAAAATACAATTTTACAAATAAGAACAAATTTTCAAATAATTATTAAATATTTTAATTGCTTCTTCGAATTAGTAACACTAATTGGATAAGAACTATACTAATTGGAAAAAAAAATGGATAAGACTTTTTTGATTATCACCATTTTTTTTTTGGCACGATTAGTGAACATTGCCTTTAGGACGCGAGTAAATTTGCACTCATAAATTAGTAGTTTAGGACCAAACTTGTAATACATATCAGTATAGAATAGACAATGACCAAAATGGAATATCAAGGTACTACAGCATTCAGGCCTAGAGCATTCGGGCCTGACTTCCGGAGATCAAACACAACGGCTTCGGTTATTCGCTTAGACATCCTACATCCGGTCAAATCTCTATGCGTTTATACAACTAGGGGTGGTTGAAAGTACGAGAATAATTTAACACTGCACAAATATGAGGTTCAAACAGGGCTTAAAATTATTAGTCTCAGATTAGCCTACTTTCTATCAAAAGCAGTTTAAAAAAACTGTTTTGTTAGATATTAAAATTTGATTTAGGATTAAGAACGGTACCTAACTAAACCAGTCGCTTTTATTTAGCATGCTGTGTTTACATCTAGAAGAGATAAGCTTAGAAAATGTTTATTTCATATGGATTAATTTAATATGTATTATAAATGTTGTATCTGAAGTTTTGTAGGCCTATTAAACAAAAAAAATAGTGGAATTATTATGTAACCAGCAAACATGCGCTAATTAAAATGTCCATGTATGATGCCAACATTTGTGTACATTAAAGAATTAAATAAATAAAAGTGGCGAAATGTTTATCTAAATACTAGCTGTCTAGGCGAACTTCGTTCCATCTGTTCAGTTCAGTGTATAGGAAAAAATAAAGTATTGATTTTTTTTATTTTCCCTGCAACTATCCCGGTTTTTCTCTTCAGAAGAACCTTCTTCTAACAATACCCAACACAAAAAAAAGAACTAATGAAATCGGTTTAGTCGTTCGGAAGTTATGCGCTTACCAACACATTCAGCAATTCATACGGAATACAGTTAAATTTTGTTTAGTTAGAGTCTGTGGCTATTAAACCATACTCAAAGTTTAAAGTGTATAAGTAAAGTATACGTGAAGAAATTAGTGTATTGTATACTTCCTCGTAGCCGCCAAATGAGCGTGAGTAAGAAGGCCATCGCTTTACTCAATACCCTAGCATAACTGATATAATAAAACAAAGTCGAGTTTGTTGCAACACTTATAACTCGAGATCTGCTGGACCAATTTTCATGGTTTTTGATTCGTTGGATTTGTCTCCGCCCCGAATAGCAGAATAGATACACCTTAAAAACAAAAAAAATAATTATGAAAGACGAATCGAAAGTCGTAATTGTTAAACCGATTAGGCTGAAAATTGATTATCGCCTCTGTGGTCTAGCGGTTCAGTTGTTGGACTTGACTGCATGAGGTCCCGGGTTCGAATCCCGGGTCGGACAACAAAAAGAAAATTGGATTTTTCCAATTTTCTAATAAAAAAAAATGTGGCTCGGGATAGGATATGTGCCCGGTTGGCCATAGGCTTGCCATCTATCACATTATGGGACTTAGTATCTTCAGCTAGTCGTGGGTACCCTGGTTGTGCCTCTGCCCACCTCTTCGGGGATATGGGCGTGAAGATACTTTTTGATTTAAATGTAGCTTAGAACCGGGAGAAGGACATGGGGTACATTTTATCCCTTACAACAATAAGAAAACTGGGAAAAACGCTATTTTAATTGTTCTCAAATAAACTGAACGGACGGAAAGAAGTTCGCCGCAACAGCAAGTTTTGAATAAATTAAGCCCAATTTTTGTAAATTAGTGAACTCGATACATAAAATATGCACTTGACTAGGTATTAGAAGCTGATTCCGATGCCAATAACTAAGTATACTACATCATATCGACCAATCAGAGATGGTTAATTTGAAATTGACTGAAGTTTTTTCTATGGTATTGGAAGGCAAACAAGCATGCGGATTCTCTGATGGTAAGAAATACACGCCGCCTAGAGACACCAAGGATGGTAATGGTGCGTTGCCAACCTGAGGCCTAGATGTTAGACCTTGAGCAAAACCTTACCCTCCGATCCGGAACAAGCACTGACGTTAAGGCGGCAGGAATAGATAAGGCAGTGGTACCAATCCGGGCGAGTTGAGTTCATCAAACAAACATCTTCAAAGACTTCAAACTTTCTTCGGGAATTCACGCTTCGTTCTTTGAAGAGGTGTTCATAACTAGTGTCATAAATCTTTGGTCCTTACATATATCGTTTATCTTAACAGATGATTTTTTGTATTCTGGAGATATGACATCATCACTAAATGGAATAAAATGAGTTAAATTAGTAAAATAACACAGAATAGGCATACATTGGTCATTGGCGTGGAGATAACGAATCTGATTTTTACATAATTCATATTTTTTTTCTTTGATATTCGAAGGCAAACAAGTCGACAGCTTCCATAAACTTTAAAGAAAGAAAAAAAGAAAAAAAACCATAGCACAGGGCAAGTGCTAAAATAAAAATACCATGAGAGAAACGAAAGTTATGGCCATTACAAATGTGAATTTCATCTGTAACGAAGAACTCATTTAGTGAGTGGCTGATTATGTATCTCAGTTGCCAACTAAAATGGAAAAGTGTAAATCAAATAGCTCTCAAATGACGTGTTTTATATTTGCTATCTCCAGTGACCAACAGAACTGTGTATCTAAGGGACATAACTACTCGCGTTAACGGGTAACAAAGGAATTAAAAATTTCGCCACGGGACCCAGTAGCTCAAATGGTTAGAGCATTCGTCGGATTGAGACGAAAGGTTCATATCCTATCTGAAGCGAAATTTTTTCTTTGTTTAAAATTTACCTATAGAAATTTAACCCAAGTACCTACAGGGCAAGTGCTAAAATAAAAAAATCCTTAAGTAGACAGATTATCTCATGGTAAAGAAATTCATGCCGTCTTGAGATACCAAAGGTGGTAATGGTGCGTTAACAACCTAAGGCCAGGAGGCCTCGAGCAAAAGTAATTTTTATTGGCTACCTAATCCACCGAACCGGAACACTTCAAAAGTAAGCACTGACCTTGGTGGTACCAAACCGGGCGAGTCGCTGCGAAACTCTACCACCTAGACAGTTGTCACGATGTTAGTGACGGTAAGCCTATGCTCGCCTTTTACGAGATAGTCTATTCTGCTTAGGAGCCCAGACCAAGACAGGGATTAAATATTGTTTACTTAATTATGAACCTAATATCATTCGAAAACTAACCAAACTGGAGTTTGAAAAATGCGATTAGGTATAATGATTAGTAGGGTATTAGTATTAAAATGTAGTTTCAAAAGAAATGTCGTTTCATTGAATTATTTTATTAAATTCTTACAAATACTTCTTGTTACGGGAGGCAGCTATCTCTGTCCTGTAATAAGGCAAAACGAAAACTCTAGTTCCACAATGTAATAAGTGGCAAACCCATTGCCAACCAAACATTTTTTCATAAAATTGAATAAACACATTTTTTGTTGGTTGCCCGACCCGTTAATCGAACCCAAGACGTCACGAAGCAAGTCCTACAACGGACCACACTCATTAAATCTAAATATTAGGCTGTGCGCACATTGAAGTCATGACAGTTTTAGGACAAAGCATTGACTGTTTTGTCGTTGATGTGCGCGCCGGCATAGATCCAAAAGAGAAGCCGACAATCTTAAGCCAGATTTCGCGGTTCAGTTTTGGTGGGTATTTTATTTGCGAGATGTTTCATTCGAAGTGTGCGCGTGTTCGTATTTTTATTTCGGTATGGTCTCTTTTCAAACTGTACGAATTCAGCCTAATGCTCAAAAGTAATACATTTAAATGTAATATATTTCATTGAAACCCTTTTAAGAAGTATGTGCAATATCATTTGTCAGACCTTTTTATTCATATCAGACCGTCCTTGAAGGAAATAGGAGACATGATTTATCATTTACTAACTGTTTGCCCGCGATTTCGTCGACGTAGAATAGCTACAATTTTATACAAACTTTTAACCCTCCTATAGTCCTTTGAACGTTGACTATTAAATAAGAAAAAAAAGGAAAAAAATAGTGTTTTACTCCCATATCCCTGATGGGGTAGTCGCAGGCACAACCAGGGCACCTACGACTAGCCGAAGACACTAAGTCCCACAGTGTGATAGGAGGCAGGTCTATCGCAAACCGGGCACATATCGAATCCCGGGCAACGTTAATTTTATCAGAAAACTGAAAATATATATTTTCTTTTTTGTTTCCGCCACGGGATCAAACCAGAACCTCAAGTAGTCAAGTCCGACGCCGCACCGCTAGACTACAGAAGAGATAAACTATTTAAGAAACCTACATCATACGTTCGAACTCGGGTCTTTAAAAATATGCATGCTACATTTTAACAAAATCGTTGCTACGGTTTAGCCGTGAAAGCGTAACAGAACGACACATCTTCGCATTTATAATGTAACGTATGGATGGATTTAAAAATATGACATTTAAGTTAGTACGTGACTATTTAGGACATATAAAGATGGGATGGGACGGGACAGTAATGCAATATCAAAACAGAACTTGAAAATACAGTTCTTACTAATAGATAAATTTCGTAAAAAAAATAAACCGATCTATCTATCTATTGTTACAACCTTCAACATAGTTTTCGATTTTCGAAGATACGGTAAGTAATCCTGGGTATTTAGAATATATATAAGTATATATAATTATCATTTCAAAAATAGAGTTTTGCAAATTAATAAAGATTACTAATATTTAGTGTATAAAAACTATATTTTTTACAATTTTTATCCCGTGTTGGTCCGGGCTCCTTTGCAGAATAGACCATCTGCCTTCCCTCCAAGCAGCTCGTAAAAGGCATAGGCTTACCTTTACTATCCACCGTGACATCTGACTAGGTGCTAGAGTTTCCCAGCGATTCGCTCGGATTGGTACCACCGCCTTACCTATTCCTGCCGCCATAACGTGATGACGTGTTCCGGTTCGGAGGGTGAGGCAGCCAGTAAACTTTTGCTGGAGGCCTAACATCCCGGATACAAGTAAGGGAACGCACCATTACTACCTTTGGTGTCTCTAGGCTGCGTGAATTTCTTACCAGCAGGAAATCCGTCTGCTTGTTTGCCTTCCAATATTATAAAAAGTTAAGTTCAGTAAACCTGCAAAAACCGACTCCATCTCATGGGGTACCACATATCAATTTGATATTTCTTTTTACGAGAGAGAGCAAATGTTTCCAAAATATTCCCACATAATATATTTTATCAAAATCGTTATAGGTAGTAGTTTTTTATATTACACTTAATCCTATTATTAATTTTATAAATGCGAAAGATTGTATGTATGTCTGTTTGTTAGTCCTTCACCCAAAAACTACTGAAACGATTTTCATGAAATTAGCAGGCACACATAGAGGGTAACTTGAATTAACACATAGGATAGTTTTTATTCCGAAAATATTCCTTTGGGATCATTAACCACGCGGGCAATGCCTCGGGCAACAGCTAATAGTGCATAAATGTTTACCGTAACGATATAATAGTTGAAGAGGTCGTCCAGATAAGTGAAAAAAATATCTATACTTATAATTAATCGGTTACTTATAATGATTTCTACCTATTGTATACATTCTATACAGCATACACAACTTAAAACGAGTGCTATTAACGTTTTTATCGGTTTGTCTATTTGTTCACTTTTATAAAAAACGGTTTGCATCCATCTGGACCGTAGATCCAATCCAAATGTAATATTAATCGGAAGATAGAAATAGTTTTTTCCAAGATTACGTTTGTTGGAAAGCGTATTTACTACAGTTTATTAGAAGACATTTCGTTAACAACTTTTGCAATAGTCGTAATATAATTCAGTATCACACTCAAGTTTTAGAGTTTACATAGTAACGTGAATAATTAAGCACACTTTGCTTAAGTGTTTTGTCAAATTACACAAGTGGGTATCAGCAGTTTACCACACACTAAACAAACTGTTTCACAAGGAAACGGCAAATATTACGAGAGAGCAAGTTATGTAGAATGCAGGATATCGTTTTATCAGCGAGATAAACTGTTTAGGTGTGATAAGAAGTTGCATGACATCTGTTTGTGGTTGTTGTAGGTGTAGTGATAGCGATTTTGCATATCCATCGAATATTATTAATGCGAAAATCTCTGTTATGGTTTCACAACTAAAATGCTGTACTGATTTTCATGAGATTATATATATTTGTCGAGAAAGATTAAAATAAAGTATATTATTTTTAACTAGCTGTTGCCTTTTAACTAGCTGAATCCCGCGGCATTGCCCGCCTGGTTAATAACTATCCTATGTGTTTATCCAAGTTTCTCCCACCGTTTAAGCCAAATTTGATGAAAATCGGTTTAGCAGTTTTTGCGTGAAGAAGTGACAAACAAACAAAGATACAAAGTAGGAAGTAGGATAAATCAACCCCCAAGGACTATCATGGGGGATGAATGTTTGTACGAAAATCTATTATATGCCTAAAGACTGAAAAAGGCTGAAGTTGCATGTTAGCGATAACCTGCAACTTTCAGCCTTTTTCTTTAAATTATAAATATCTCTTTTCCTTCAGATTTTAACAAATAGCGTATATTTTAGTGAATTACTCCATTACCCACGTCGAAATACATTTGTGTAGGGTTATTATAATGATTTTTTTTTATTTGTATTTTTTTTGTAGTTTATTACGCTATTGTTTGGCCAGTAACGAACTGACCATGACATTTTTATGCAAAATAGGTCCATGACTCATGATGTACCATTAAAATCTGTTTACCCGCGAATTTGTCTGCGAAGAACAGATTTTTAAACGAAATTTCATCGCCAATTTTATTCATTTGGATATCAATTTTTAAAAAAAAGTAGCCTAGGTTTGATTTCGAGTCAAATTTCACATAAATCATCGCGGTGGATTAGCTGGCTTTTCGTCCACCGCTTTCACTACCATTTACCTATTCCTGCCGCCAGAGTAAATTATTATATTATAATATATTTTGACTTGTAAATAAGGCTGACATTTCGTCCACAAGACAGCCACGCATCTACAATATCTATGGTGTCTGTAGGTCACGATTACCTCTTTCCACCTGGAAGGCCATGTACTTGTTTGCTTTAACTTTTATGAAACTAGGATTTTTACCCATACACACTGAACGGGTGGAACGATGTTCTCCGGAGCAGCTAGTTACTCATTAAGAGTGGTAATGTGTACAGTAAATACAGAACGATGACTCTCCCACGTTACATAATCTTTGAAGATGTAAATATTTACTGTTACTACCGCATAAACCAAATTAACAAGTGTATGTTTAAGATATCTATCGGTTTACCATCTGACGTAAGAAAACACTTAGGAAGCAATCCTTTATTTAATATACTTTTATTTATAATCTACTAGCTGTTCCGGCGAACTTCGTTCTGTCAGTTTAGTTTGTGTGGGAAAAATTAAAATGTCGTTTTTCCTAGTTTCCTCGCTGTTTTAAGGGATAAAATGTACCCCATGTCCTTCTCCCGGTTCCAAGCTAACTCTCCATCAATTTTCAGCCTAAACGGTTTATATAGACGATTCATCTTTCAATTTTTTTTTTGTTTCAAGGTGTATTCTGCTATTCGGGGTAAAGACAAATCCAACGAATCAAAAACCATAAAAATTTGTCCAGCAGATCTCGAGTGACAAGTGTTGTTACAAACATGTTTACCTCGTTTTAGTTACATTATGTATAACTCATAAACGACTGAATCGATTTTGCTGTTTTAGTTAAATAAAATCCTGTAATAAGCTCGCTTCGCTTTACCTTTAAAACATTTTCACGGTGATTTTTCCCGTGTTGATCCGGGCTCCTTTGCAGAATAGACCACCTGCCTTTCTGACAGGCAGTTCGTAAAAGGCGAGCATAGAGGTAATGCTACCATATAATTCCAGTTAATGAATAAGAAGCTGAAATGCTAAAATTTACAATATCAAGCCTTTGTCACGGCAATATAAAATACAGTATTCAATCTTCATACAAACGGGAAAAAACGCACTTGTTAGGTACAAGTACAAGGCGTCTCGCATTTGGTATACACTTGGTATGCTATCATTCTCGGTTGTGCCACAGTGACAAATGGTCGATTTAATTGCGTTTCTGTTTTATCTGGTCACGGTGGATTCTTATAAAATTTGTTAATCAAAAACACCACATTAATTGTCATTGAATCTTTACTATTCCTTTAACGATATTTATTTTACTTTAAAAAACGCAATATTTACGATCATAAAACTAGAAAGAAATTTTAATAGTCAGACGTAATTACAGCACTAAAGTCGCGTTGCCCTATCACGAGTCGAAGTATTAAAGGTAGGTATTTAATTTAAAAACAGGGTCGAGTTAGACTACTGTATCTTACGTTACTTCGCATTTATTATTACAGGACAAAAAGACTTATAATATTATGGACAAGAATGCAAGTCACCAATCGACACTAAAAGTAGTAATGGTGCGTTGCTAATCTGATCCGGGAGTGTTAATCTTCCTGAGTGAAGGGGAATGGGTCGAGGATCGAAACACGCCTAACTCTACGGTACAACCGCGAGGTTCGGGTTCGAATCCCGCCATGGACAGTCATTTGTATAATGAATATGTAAATGTCTGCATTTAGAGTCTGGATGTTTGTTAAATTTATTCTAGTATCCATTTAAGTATTTCTATATATTAGAATAGTTGACTAACACCCATAATAAAAGTATATAATTTGCTTATTTTGGGGTAATAATTGAAATTTACGTTAGAATTGATAAAGATACTATCAGCAATAGTGGTGCGTGGCCTCTGGCAATGCTTTTACCAACACCTATGCTACTTAGTATAAGAAGCATATATTTCTTACTAGCTTTTAACAGCGGCTTCGTTCGCATTTAGGTCATTAAAAGAGTATCCCATGTTACTTTGAACATCTCCAAGATTTTGCGTATAAAGTATCATAAGGATTGGTTAAGTAGTTTTCACGTTTCAAGTGCATTAAACAAACTTATATTCGTATTTATATTATGTATGTTCCCTATGTATGTGCTAACATAAACTGCTATTTGGCAGATTGTAAGAAATACGGTCTAAGAATGAAATATTAACGGACAATGACCCCGATGTAACTGTGAACTATCCAAATAAATTTTATGTTATTGCTATTTTAACTGACTTCCAAAAAGATTATCAATTCAACTGTATGTTTTTATGTATGTTAGAACTTTTTGCTGGACAAAATGATGTCTCATAACTTTTACGTGGAAATAATTTTATCGATCTTTTTTGCAGAGATTGGTATCTTCCTGATTATATTTCATTGAGCTTCAAGCAGTTTGAGTACAACAATACTTATTTTTACAGAACAATAGCTGTTGCCAGCGGCCTTGCCTACGTGGTTTATGGAACATTTTTCGGGACAAAAACTATCCAACTTATAAGTTAATCCAAGTTACCATATACGTGTGTGCCAAATTACATGAAAATCGATTTAGCAGTTACTGCGTGAAGAAGCAGACAAACATATATACTTTCGCATTTATAATAATATTAATAGGATAGGATAGGATTTTCGACTTATATCGATTTATGTAAGGATAATGTGTCGAAAATCGATTTTTCAGTCATTAATAAACCGATTTCAAAAAATTGAGAGAGCGTAGTTTCGTGGTGGTCTATGTAGATCTGACACCGGAATCCCAGGGAAACGTTGTATAGGTATAGCACTACTATTTAAATTATGCGCTTAGTAATAATACACATTTTTTTGACATCTGACTGGGTGGTCAAGTTTAGCAGCGACTCGTCCGGATTGGTACCACCGCCTATCCTATTCCTGCCGCCATAACGTCATTACGTGTTCCGGTTCGGAGGATAAGGTAGCCGGTAAACTTACTTTTGCTCGAGTTCTAACATCCCAGCCTCAGGTTGGCAACGAATCATTACCACCTTTGGTGTCTCTAGGCGGCGTGAATTTCTTAACATCAGGAAATCCGTCTGCTTGTTTGCCTTCCAATATCATAAAAAAAAATTGTATCCCGACCTAGGGATCGAACCCGGGACCTCATGAAGTCAAGACGACATCACATCATAGAGGCGATGCAAATTAATAAAATCATTATGAATAAAACCATTGTTAAACTTAACGAAATATAACTCTCACAATTCTCAATTCATAAATTATGTTGAATATAACAAAGGAATTTCAAATTCTTGGAGAATTATAATGTACGTAGAAATATACCCAAGATAGCACCGAAGATTTACCACCGGCGATAATGGTTATAACAAATGTCATAACGTTATATGTGTAGCCTACTTTAGAGTTTATATGCTTTTGTATGTTACTAGCTGTGGCCCACAACTTTACTCATATTGTGACTTCAGGGTTACTGGTTAGAAGGAAATATTTCTAACAGTCTATACTTATATTAAATAAGCTGTTCCGGTGAACCTCGTTTCACCGTTCAACTTGTATTGAAAAAATAAAAATGTTGATTTCCTAGCTTCCTCGCAGTCGAACAGAATAAAGAGTATGCTTTGTCTGTTTCCTGGTTCTAAGCCCTATTTACTATCATAGGCAACGCCGGGGACGGCAGTTGAACATAAAATCGTCGTCACAGGAAGCGTAATTTCGGTTTAAAATTATGGCCTTCGTTCAAATTGCAAAAATAATATTTTAATACAGTGATGTTATTTATCTTTTATTTAATGTACATAATACATAAAATTACTTTATTTATGCAAGGATTCTAAAACTTGTAATTTTATCAAAACACTCAAAACAGAAATATTAAAAGTGTATGATCATTTTATATAAATCAACTAGATATATGACTTTGCAAAAACTAAACCTTACATAACGTGTTTAAATACATTTAATTATAAAATCTAGAATGATTAGTTTTTAAACACAAAAACATTTTTTAAACGTATTTTTATTTTAGCACTTGGCCTGTGCTTGGGATAAATTTCTATAAATTTTAAAGAAAGAAAAAATTTCGGCCCAGACAGGATTAGAACCTGTACCTGTAACAGGATTTGAATTGTGTATCTATAGGACATAACTACCCGCGTTAACGGGTTAGAAAGGAATTAAAAATTTCGCCACGGGACTTGAATCCTCAGTAGCTCAATTGGTTAGAGCACTCGTCGGCTTAAAACGAAAGGTTACAGGTTCAAATCTTGTCTGGGGCGAAATTTTTTCTTTTTTTTTAAATTTATAGAACCTTTTTTAAAGTTAGATTTAGGTTTTTCCAAAGCTACTAATTCGTTATCGTGCCCTGTTGAGAATCAGGCGTATCAAGTGACGCCAAAAACATAATAATTTATCTATTGCTTTCGTCGTCAAATGGTATCGTTAATATGAGTTCGTGTAAACCTACCCCGTGGATCACTGCGACCTAACTAGATCTTTAAGTTTAGATCAATACCGCAAGGTCAACAGTTTCTAAGAACTATATATATTGGCGTCTCTTCTACTTCAAAACAAGACCTGCAGTCAGATATCTCTGCAAGGCTCATTCTACTAAGGTGTTGACTATCTTAGGTCTAGGGTTCGATTCCTAATTCGGGCAACACAACATGTTTTTGAAAACAATACCCTTTCCTCAAAATATTGAAAATTGCTACAGT
>NJDC01001367.1:0-101071 GCA_002245475.1 Calephelis virginiensis
TACAGTAACGTTGGAATAAGCACAGAATTATGCAAAGCGAGTCTAGCTTTTTGATTTTTTGAAAATAAATCAAATTAGATTAATAACGGTTAAGTAGTTTGAACATAAGTCTTTATAATTTGTGGTTTGACCATTTTGTTATTACTTGTGTAACGAATGACAAGCAATTATTAGCATTCAAAAGGAATTGACTTAGACCCTAATATTTATGATCACTTACAGATTATTAAAACATAGTTATGCGTTAGATGACATGAACTGGAGGGTGGACGCGAACAGGCGAACCCACCCTAGTACATTGCAAACTTATAGGTATGGTTTTCGATACACATCCGGGCAGCATGAAGGCAGTATTAGTTGAAATCAACTTTCAACTTATACATGAATAAGTTACTTTTAAATATCGGGTAGTGTATAATGAAACCTTAACATCTCCACACACCGTCGTCATTGATCTCAAAGATATATGTTCCGGCCGGCTGCTAAAGCCAGCGATATCCTTATCTATTAAAACACAGCAGTAGAAAATCAGTTTCATAGGAGATAAGAGATAAAAGAATTAGAGGGACAGACGGCATTGCAGACCCATTATAAAATAAAACATTCTCGATTCTCGAAGGTATTAAAGCCCCTCTGTTATCAACACTCTAATGACTTTTAAAAATAGGTGCTCGATACTTACGGTTTTTACATTTTTCATGCCTCTGTTGAAAATAAATTGTATGCCAATAAATAAAGCCGTCGGCCTGGATGTGGTATCATTAATCAATTTTTAAATTTGAGAACAACAGCTATTCATCAAATACGCTCTAATGTCTAACTCTATCCACACTGCTGTACTCAAATTGCAACTGCTCATCGCAAACCCGATATTCATAGACGTCAATCGGTCTATGCTCTCCATTTATCCCAAAGTGGATGCTTATTGAAGTACACTAACAAGTAATGTAAGAAAAAGGTTTATAGTGCAGACTTTCAAAACGAAACTTTCAAGACTGACGATGTTGACTGCAACGATGTGGTCGAGATTAAATTTTTATCGAACCATACAGTTTTTCCCCTTTGTTGATCCGGGCTCCTTTGCAGAATAGACCAATGCCAGGCAGCTCGTAAAAGGCGAGCATAAGATTACCGTCACCAACACCGTGACATCCTACTGGATGGTAGAGTTTCGCTGCGACTCGCCCGGAATGGTACCGCTGCCTTACCTATTCCTGCTGCCATAACGTCCAATGCTTACCGTTGACGTGTTCCGGTTCGGAGGGTTAGGTAGCCGGTAAACTTACTTTTGCTCGAGGCCTAACATCCCGGCCTCAGGTTGGCAACGCACCAGTACCACCTTTGCTGTCTCTAAGCGGCGTGAATTACTTACCATCAGGATATCCGTCTGTTTATTTGCCTTCCATTATCATGAAAAAAAAGACGGGTTGCACTCTGGGAGTGCCGGCAGAAGTGAAAACTTGAATATTAACGTTGTGTATTTTTGATATTTTGGAATGGTCAGGGAATAATTTTGCACTAATTGCTTTAATTAATTATCAGTATGAAAGTACTATCATTTATGCACAAACATTATTTTCATATCAATAACCTGCGTTTGGCTTGACAAAAACACGCTAAAGTAAGACCACGTGACGGCTAGGAGCGTCGTCATTTTATCTGTACATAGAACATTGCTCGTATACACACAAATCTTATTTTCAATATGGAACAAATAGAGCAATATCTGTTGATATTAATACGTGTCTGCTATCTGTGAGAATGTAATGGTAGGTATATTGCGGCGTATTAGCCATTGCGCATCCTATACTCTTCGGAAATATCTAAGCAATACAAAAACAGCAATGAATCTACGTTTTATTTTAGACCTCGTGCCGTCTCATTCGCGCATGCACAGTGCGCCGTCTTACGTTCTGACGATCTGACGCGACTTTAGAAGTTTTTAGCCATTCCAAAAAAAGTGAGCAACGCCGCTAAAGGAGTTTTCACTTCAAAAAAATTACTTACTTTCGATCTGAAAATCATGTTTTGTGGATCTATAAAATTTAAAAGATTTCAGCATTAGATTTGAGGAATTTAGTAATTTCAGTAAATGCATGTAACTAACTATTTATTGATGATATCAATTTTTAGTCCGAAGGTAAAACCAAACTGAGGCTGGGGTGTCAGATGCTTAACGTCTTGTCTTCCTTCTAACAAGTTTCACAGCTCCTTGAACTTCGCATTGGCATTGTTTTTAAATAAAATTTAATTTAAGTAGGTATTAAAATATAAATCAAATTACAAAGTCAAAATCTTTAAAAAATATGGAAATGTGTCACTTTCTACTTTCTACGTTCAATTCAACTGTTTTTTATTTTTCCATTGCCACAAAAATAATTTTATTTTAATTAAATATTTTATGCATTATGTTTTTTTTTCGTGTATTAAGAGCACTATCCCACAGCATTTAATTTACTTGATAGTATTTCCATATCATAAATATACAAAGTAAATATAATCTATGTCAATACTAAGTAATATTATAAATATCAAAGTCTGTAGGTCTATCCGTCTGTTACGTTTTTACAACTAAACTACTAGACCGATTAAAATAAAATTTAATTTGGATATAATTAAAGATCCAAGTTCAAATGTAGATTTTTTTTTAAAAAATTAGCTCCTGAGTACTATGATGGAGTAAAAATGTTTGTAGGAAAATACATACTGCGCTGATGCAGTCTCAAGTAACCCTCTATTTTTACATAAAGATAAGGATAGCAAAAAATGATTCCGAGATGGTCCCACATAAAATTGATCAACATCTTACTAGTATTTTAGAGGTAAACTTAATTTTGGTATTTTTTTGCTATTCTGCCAAGGAATCTTAAATAATTTAAACGCAGTGAAACTGAAAAAATCTGACTTCAATTATTTAATTACCACGTCGCAATTTGATAAGTTTTATTTCGAAAGATAACTAATGATTCTGAAATGGTCCCATATAACAGAAAGAAAGGAAGAAAAAACATTTATTTGCGGAATATTAGTGTTACAAAGATGTTACAAAATTATGTAGTTATTCCACCATATTCTACCAACTTGTGGTGTGGAAATATTTAATAGGTATTAATCAAATTAGTAATTTTAATTGTTTACCTACCTACTTACTATTTACATTCTGTTTTTTGTATTCATTGCATGATTATATAACAATACAAACAATCTCAGAAAGTAAATTAATTTATCCCTATCTACCGTAAACTATCATTGACTATTATTGATATCATCAACAAAATTATATGCATTATTCAGTACAATTCGAAAACCACTAGACGGATCATGATAAAATTATCTGCTGTACCATTGTATAATAGCTAGCATGAATTATCTTTTGTAAAAACCTCAAATTGGTTTGTTATTAGCCAAATAATCGCCTGAAAAACAGACAAAAACTTTAAAAACGAATTTTGAACCTTTTTTTATAATAAACTTCCCGAGAATATTAAACACTTACCATTTTAAAATATATTAAATTTAAGTTGTATGGTAAGGGTTATTATAAGATTTCAGAATATTTATCAGACAAAAATTGTGATTAATTGCTCCTCTTACCAATCTCTACAAATTAATGATATATGTAAAGTTTATATATTATAATATACTTTTGTAAATTACATCTATAAGAAAAAAAGACAAGCCTGCTGAGTTTCTTTCGCCGGATCTTCGCAGTGTGTGGTATATAGGGTCGTTTTGCCAGATCGCGTCCACTTAGTAAAGTTTGCAGGTTTGAGGTAAAATATAAAAATGTTCTGGATCTAGTTTTGAATTAACTAACCCTAACCTAACCCTTGCAACCCATCCGTAGTATAGTCTATTTTAGGATGAAGCTAAGTTTTACCCAAAATGTCTAGTGATTATTTTTTAATAAATAATAAAACCGAAATAAGGCGATTTCGCCAGTTCGCGTCCACAAAATCCAGATCGCGTCCACCCATGGATCAGTGTGCGTCCACCAACTTATAAAGGAGTTAAGAGGAGATTTTATTAAGGAATTTTAAAGAAATAATGGGTTTTAACTATTTCTGTATAAAAAAAACATATGTTCATGCCTAGTCCCTTGCTGGGTTGGCACAGAATATCGAGAACCAAATGTTACTAGCTCCCTCACAATAATTACTTTTTTCATACAAAAAAGCTGGTCGTGGAGACTCTGGTGACAAGAGTTGGCCCTGGGTTAAATTAACCATGGAAAGTCAATTTAGGTCTTCCGGGTTAACTAAGTAAATCTATCCACTTTTGCAAAATATGTCTGTACTAGCAATCTTTCATCTGCCAATCTTACCACATGAGCGAACCAACGGAACGTGCTTTTACTCATTATTGTACCAACACTTTTTTAATCCCAATCTTTCTCTGATCTCACTACTACGAATGATGTCAATCAAACTATATATCCCTGTTAAAAGCACTATCGTGATAAACAGACTCAGTTGTTTATTGCAGCACTACTACGTTCACTAAAACTCTTGAATACGTTCTGGCTACATCTCTTTCATATGCTATTTTGGTTTCATTTCGTATTCAAATGTAGGTACGCCTTTTTCTTTCCAATCAACATTCATTAGTTCCTTAGTATTTGCAGCTCAGTTGAATTTGATCCCAAAATTAAGTCAACAATTGCTTATATCAGACAGGTCACCACTAGGTCATATAATTTTTCTGTTTTTATTCAAAATATCTTAATTTTAGACAGAATACATACATTTTAAAATACAAATACAGACATTTTAAAATTATCAACTTAAGAGTTGTTGGATCTGCGGGTAGTAAGTAAAGATTTCACATCGAGCACGTTCATTTTATGAAAATTTTTAGATTCCTTAATTTTTTTTCCTAACTTCTTTTACCTGTCCTGTTCACTCTTTCCTTCTTTATATACTCTTTATCTTTATTATTTTCTAATGAAAACATCGTCACTCAGGATAGAACACGTTCCCGGTTGGCAATAGGTTTGCCATCTATCGAATTGTGGGACTAAGTATCTTAGGCTAATCGTGTTTGGCCTAGTTACACCTTTGTCAACTTCTTTGAGGACACGAGACTGAATATACTTACTATTCGCCTTTATGTATTTAAAATTTACTACACAGCTGCTTGTGTATAAGCGGAAGAAGGCAGAAACAGTCGTTGCCTTCCAGAGCTAGTTCTATCTATCAGAACTAGTTCTGATAGGATGAGACAATGCACTCTACCGACTACCTATCTATGACTTAATTTTATAAAACAGTTAATTAAGATTTAGTATTTAAATAAACAAGTGAACGCAAACTGGTATCCATTCATCCAGTTGGCGTTCAGGTAAATTTCGACATCTATATCTTTTTCTATTTCCATAACTATGTGGACGCAAATTGGCAATTTTGATAATCGTAATAATAATGGTAAAAGTATAACAAAACCCCATCCTTCCAAAATATTTCCTTATATAAAAATAAAGGATAAAGTTAGAGACAGTAAGATGAGTTCGCGACCACCATGGATCAACTTTTAAAAATACAATAATCAATCAAAATCATCATTATTTATATTCTTTCATTAATTTTCAAGGTCTAGGAACAAATACAATCTTTAATTAAGCTTAAAACATTGAAAAATTACGTATGAAACGCTCGCCGGTTCACAATTTTTTTACTAAAATTATGTATTTACACAACTTTTTGAAGTGAAACTTCTTCAGAATCGTTGTGATTTCAAAACGGGTGCAACGGAAAAACGACAGGTAAGAGACACAAATATATATTCATCTCGTTCTTTTGCAGGTAAGAGACACAAATATATGTTTATCTCATTATTTTGTTGATTTACTGAAGTTTCACTTCTATCGTGTGTGAATCGCACACACATCTTTTTCATCAAAATTTATTTATATAGCTAAAATTATTTTTTTTTAAACAGGAAAAGTTATGCGGACGATTCTTTTGTCGATGTATATGTGTTTTTGATATATTGTATAATAGGCAGAAACGACTTTCCATTGCCCTAGTTTGTTAGTACACTTATTTTTAAGGATTTTTAAATGGTGTCCGTGAAATGGCCGCGAACTGGGGGATGGACGCGAATAGGCGAACCTACCCTAGAAGCGCCACAAGAATCTTTGTATAGATCTACGTGAATAAATATATTTTGATTTTGAAGATTCGCTTAAAAAGTATAGGCGCGGTACGAGCTGCTACATGTTGTACTCATAATATGATACTATCAAGAGACGTAGTAAAGATAAATCGTTTTTTTGTTTATCTAAACTTAAAAGAACACTGTTCCCGTGATTCATGGTTTACCTCTGATCACTTCTCGCGTCATGAGGCTTGTTTTATGTTCAAGTTTGTGGATATAAAAGAAACCAAACGCGGTCACTAATGTTAGTTTAACAATGACATACAAAGATAAACCTCAGTGTAATGACAGATAAACCCGCTGTTAGTGGAACCCCTTCCTGAAGGTCACAACTCGCAGTATCACACAAACTAGTTTAGTTACAAGCGTTAATTTGTTATAGGCAAAAGCAAATAGGACATGATTATCGCGTTTGCTTGTGGTGACCCAATTTGAGTTTTAACTTAAGATTAAATGCAAAGCTCGTATTTCGAAAGGAAGGAAGAAACTATTCCATAAACATTTGGTTACCTGTGTAAGACGTAAATCTAGCCCTAACGATTAATGTAACTGTAACTGCAAAAATGACTGACTTCTATCTGAATGAGTCACAAAAAAAATATTTTCCTCATTTCCCTGGGACTCTATAGTCCACAATCAGATCCAGACTGGTTGGGACCACCTTGAAAATACGCTCTTTCAAATAAAAAAAAATTCGGGTTCCAAAATGACAGAGAAGTAGATTAACATACAAAAAAATAAAACAGTCGAACAAAATATGAAAAGGCAGAGTAGGAATCACTACATACTCTTGGTTCTCGATAATATTCACTATCTAGGTGCGACTTGGCGCGAAGATATGTAACTAAATCATCAAAATCCAGTAACTAAAATTATTTAGACAAATCCTTATGGGGCCATGTATGCTAAAATACGTCAGCAACATACTGTTTTTTTCATACAAAGCAATTATGGATCTTGGCGAAAAAAATACACAAGATTAACATTAATATGCTTTATACGACTAGTGTTTCCAAAACACGATTCATTTCACTTTGCTCGATAGAAAAAAATCAAAGAGTTAACCCTTTTTTGAAAGCAAAACTCAACTGTCTACTTCAATAATGAAAATATCGACACCAGATTTAACACAAACATAGATAAGTATTATACCTAAAAGATAACTGTTTCAGTTTTTATATTTTTTTTAAAATCACTTTTATAGTGTCAAAAATAGAGATTTGGCGCTTAAGGCATTTACTTAGAGCGCAATATTTCATAGTAATCATGGAACGGGGGAGTGCGCTGATTGGCTGTTCTGGCTGACTAAGTATGGGGCCTTAACATTATTTTGCTATTCAAAATTACAGCTAGAAATCGAAATACTTGCCAAGTCTGCTAACTGGACACAAACGGACGAAAAGAGTTTATGTTTCGTCAATCATTCATCTGAAATGAGAGAAGACCACAACACTACACTGACAATTATAGTCAATAAATTGGAGTTTTAAAAACAGTTAAAACGCAGAATAAAAACTAAAAACCTACCACTAAAGACGGAAGAATAATGGTACTATCACAAAATAAATACGTACTAAGAATTTTGTGGTACAAGTATTACGGTCATTTGACACGTCATACGATCGTTATACATTTTAGATTGCATTTCATATATCGTACCGATACTGAAAAATAATCAAAAAATCTCTTCGAGCTGTATCGTGTCTTTGCTGACCCAGTTTTTATATCACATGACATATCTAAGAACAATAGCATTGTAGATTAGAATATTATAATTCATATGTAACCAGTTGACCCGGCGAACTTCCTATTGCCTTTAATTTGGTTAATATCGACATCAGCACCGGTTACCGCGTCCGATATTGATTTCAAACCAACCAGGAACCCATTTAAATTAATAAACAAATGAAATTTAGTATGAGTTAGGTGACAAACAATGGTAGGTATAGTAATAAGTACTATTTAAATTATGCGTTTCGGCTATATTCGTGAAGCTTCGGAAATCCGAATGTATTTTAAAAATATCTATAGATCGAGTTGTTATTACATAATTAATCATTTCGCTTAAATTTAGATTAGGTCAGCCAATTTGACCGCCTCGTTGGTCGAGTGGCTAGCGTAGGTACACGCCTAACTACATCGAGCAACCACGAGGCTCGGGTTCGATTCCCGACGGGGGCAGGCTTTTCTGTGATGGACATTTAGATGTCTGCATTTCCGGGTCTAGGTGCTTATTAAATTTATTCTTGAATCTATTTAAGTATTTCTATGTATTAAAATCGTTGACTAATATCCATAACACAAGCATGTAATTTGCTTACGTTGGGGTTATTTGTGTTTATTCAATTTGTGTGACTTGTCCAGGGATAATTTCAAATAAAAGTATAAAGTGTATCTAAAAAGAGTAAAAAATGTAAAGCAGAAGCGCATAATTTAAATAGAAGTGCTACATGCACGTACGTTGCCTGTTATTAGTATAGGTATGCACTAATATTACTACATACTTCAAAAACACCAAAATCTTATTTAGAGTCAGGAAAAACTGTTACTCCATTACCCTCATGGCGATGTACCTTGTAAGAATTTATGTTTTAGACGGTCAACCAAAAATCATATTTCATTTTTATGGAATGAATTTTGGAGGTATTTCATTTACTAAATGAATAAAGGTAGAAATCATAAATAACTAAGGTTACGTTGTAAAAGAAATACCCACAGCCTTGACTGTGTACTAAAATAACTACTAGTGTAACTATCCTTCTGGATTTTAAAGTTAGGTTTAAAAAGTATGCATTTATTTTCCCAAGTCATAAATCATCAAGATTGTTTCAGGCATAACCATGTGTTAAAAAAGCAAAACATAAATCGACGTATTCAAACACTTATACGTCTTCAAAAATATTTGTCTGTGAGATTTTGCATTTTTTATGAGATTACTCTGATCTGTTCCGAGTCCTCTCTGTAGAATAGACCTTCTACCGCCTGGAAGCTCGTAAGAGGCGAGCAAGTGGGTCATCACTAACATGAGTAATGGTGTTAGAGTGCTGTATAGCAACTTATCCAGGTCAAGATTCAACACCTAAGCTATTATTTTCGATAGGGTAGCCGGTGGACTTGCACATTAAGCCTAACGTCCTGATGACGAACCTATGACATATATAGTGTCTTAGGCCATATCTCTCACCATCAGGGAAGAAGCGTGCTTGTTTACTGTCTTTTGCGTTCAAAATGAAAAAAAAAAGAAAAAAAATAGTAAGAAATACACGGTGCCTACACACACTGAAAATCCAGCTGATACTCACTCATGTCAGTCTTCTAACATGAGTAATTTTATTGAGAGCCCTACCTTTTAGCATAGTCTGGCAGGTGGTTACTCCATAATGCCAGTACAACAATAAACGAAAATGTTGGTCCTGTGTTGGTCCGGGCTCCTTTGCATAATATACCATCTGCCTTCCTTGCCAGGCAGCTCGTAAAAAGCGAGCATAGGCTCACCGTCACTAATACCGTGACATCTGACTAGATGGTAGAGTTTAGCGGTAATTCCCTCGGATTGGTACCACCGTTTTACCTATTCCTGCCGCCATAATGTCATGACGTGTTCCGGTTCGGAGGGTAAGGTAGACGGTAAACTTACTTTTGCTCGAGGCCTAACATTCCGGCCTCAGGTTGGCAACGCACCATTACTACCTTTTAGTATCATAAAAAAAAGTTATTTCAACTATAGACGTTCAGCGTGAGTGTAGCCATGACTTACCGTGACAATTTGACAACGGCATTCTTATTGCTGTTTGAAGTTAATTCGGTTACAAAAGACCAAGCATGATAGAGATTAACGCGAGATAAATCTAAAAAAAGTGTCTTCACGCCCATATCCCCGAAGAAGGAGGCAGATATACAACCAGGCCACCCACGACTAGCCGAAGACTTTAAGTGCCAAAGTGATAAGTGGCAAGCCTATCGCCAACCGGGCACATATCACATCCCGAGCAACATTTTTTTTATTAGAAAATTGGAAAAACCAAATTTCCTTTTGATTGCCCGACCCGGGAATGGACCGCAAGACCACAGAGGCGATTAAATTTTGTAATGTTCGTGGAAGCGATACAATAAGTCGTGTTAGTTCCGCTATTTGTAACTCAAGAACGGCCAAACCGATTTAGCTGAAAATTTACTGATAGGAGGTATAGAACCAGGAGAAGGATATACATTACCCCGTTTAACAGAGAGAAAACAAGGAAAAGCAACATTTTAATTTTTCTCATACAAATTAAACGGGTGGAATGAAGTTTACCGGAACAGCTAGTTTATAATATTTGCATTATTTATCGCGATATTAACGGCATTCTATATTTCCGTAGCCAGGCCCCAACATAAGGGAGTGAGAGAGAGAATATGATAAGGGAGAATCCCTCGTTAGCGTTATCTATAAAACTCGACCATCTAGCTCTTAACTCACTCTGTTTTATTTCATGAAAGTAGAAAAATGTTAACTCATAAATTCTTGTAACTGTACTGTTTTGTCGTTAAAAAACTTTGCGCTGTTTGAACTTAGACTTATGTTAAAGTGATTGCAGAGGACAATGGGTATAACGACTTTTAAAGATGCCGGCGGAGGCAGACTAAAACTAATCTTTGTGACAGCGTACAAATGGACTAACTGGTGTTGTAAAGTCAATAATTATTTTCTGGTTTTAAAAACGCAAATATTTAATCAATATAATAAAGCGAACAATCTATAAGGGAGTAAGGATGTAGGGATAAAATGGTTATTGTTTAAAATAAAAAAATATCATAAAAAATAAAGTAAAAAAAATAGTCGCCTCTGTGGTCTAGCGGTCCGGGTGTGGACTTGACTGCATGAGGTCCCGGGTTCGAATCCCGGGTCGGCCAACAAAAACGTTGGTCGGGATTGGAAATGTGCCCGGTTGGCGATAGGCTTGCCACCTATCACATTGTGGGACTTAGTGTCTTCGGCTAGTCGTGGGTGCCTCGGTTGTACCTCTGCCTACTTCTTCGGGGATATGGGCGTGAAGATACTTTTAAAAAAAATAACAATACCAGTTTTCCGCCCGCGGCTTCACCCGCGTGGAATTCCCAAGGGGGCATTTAATCGGGATAAAAATTATTCTATCACCCAAGTCAGCTCATACGGTGTCTCTATACCAGATTTCGTCAAAATCCGTGCTGTTTCTGCGTGATTGACGGACAAACATCCAAACATCCAAAGAAAGAAACTTTCGCATTTATTATATTAGTGTGATTACAAGGGCAGAAAGTCGTTGCTGTGAAAAATTTAAGTGAGAAATTCCTCCTGATTCAATTAGTTTATGTTATATATAAATTTTAAAGAAAGAAAAAATTTCGCCCCAGACAGGATTTGAACCTGTAACCTTTCGTCTCAAGCCGACGAATGCTCTAACCAGTTAGTTTATGTTAATTAATCGTTATACCTAGATAGAATTCTTGATTCAGTCATTCATTTTCAGAATATAAATCTAATAATATTTTGTATATTAAAATGTATGTTTGAATATGGTACCACTACATACTTTGTGGTCATTTTGAATGGCCACGACTTGAACTGTTGTCCACGTTAACGATACGCATTAGCCATAAACACAAAGCGATATTTGTAAAATAAAGGTGTATTGGTAATTTCAAAATATTGTGCGTGCATAAAATATTGAAAACATTAATTAATTACAAATACTATTTAAAAATTATTCTACTGAATCCAATTAAAAAAGAATGACGTTACTTATTGAGTTCGTAGATTTTTCCGATAAGTGGTTAACACAGTTTCTTTAAAAATAAAGTATCAGTATATTAATATCGCATCTGCCACGTCAATCGCTGCCATTAAAAAATTTCATCTTATGTTGTCTCTCGATAAATTAACCATAACACAGAGTATGTATCCTTGATCCACTTCACTTTTTCGCACAACACATGGTTAGCATTTTAGAAATTAATATTCTTAACCCAGTAACACATTAAAGCGCTTAAAATTAAACTGACACTCTTTGATAGATACTTAGAAATGTATACGAGAAAAGCGCGAAAAGATTTGATCGATATAAATTGAAATAGGTACTATATTACAAACCGTACAAGGTTTTTGCTTCATGTAAGTAAATATCCTATTAATATTATAAACTAGCGTCCCGCTCCGGCTTTGCACGGGTATTAAATATACATGTAAACCTTCCTCTTCAATCACTTTATCTATTTAAAAAAAACGCATCAAAATCCGATATGTAGTTTTAAAGATTTAAGCATACAAAGGGACATAGAGACAGCGGAAGCGACTTTGTTTTATACATATGAGTTTATACGAGTACATAACTCGTAGTGATGCAAAAGTTTGTATGTATGTGTCGGTGTTTGTTACTCTTTCACGCTCGAATGGCTGAACAATTTGTCTGAAATTTGGAAGAGAGATAGACTGTGACCTGGATTAACATAAAGGCTACTTTTAATCCCGATCGCACAACGCGTTCCTGTGAAAATGCTGGCGAAGCCGCAGGCAACAGCTAGTTAACAAATAATCATAAAATTTGAAACCTGACCGACCACCGACAAAACCCGAAATAAAAGTAGCTAATAACCTTATCGATTACGTCAGAATTTCAAACAAAAGAACGCGTCGCAATCGCTATATTTGTTTAAGAGTCACAGACACGTTAAACTTATAACACGCCTCTTTTCCGTCAGGGTTAATAAATGAGTAATAACGAACCTTTAACACTTCAATTTCAACTCATGACTCTCATCAGTGGCGAAGATCGTAAAAATTTCAAAGCGATTAAGATATATCAAGAACCAATATTAATATTAGCTTTAAAACATATGGTGGTTCTCACTGAACGGGTTACGAGAACAAAACAACTCCAACGGCCAATTGTAACAATAAACACAAATATCTGATTATTTAATTTTAAAACATGTTAACATTCGTGTAACCTTGTCTTAAGCATGTCGGTTTGTGTGATTGTGCCAAATATTAAATACTCATTTGATATTATTAAAATTGAACTACTTAGCTTTTGCCTGCGGCGCCGGCGATTAGAGTTATTTCTCTCCCAAGAGAGTGCGTATGATGTAGGTAAAAAACAGCTTTTTCCCGTCTCAAGTATAGAGTTTCTTTGCCAGCACTCACAGGCTTTC
The DNA here is from genome assembly GCA_002245475.1 of Calephelis virginiensis. Classification (NCBI taxonomy): domain Eukaryota; kingdom Metazoa; phylum Arthropoda; class Insecta; order Lepidoptera; family Riodinidae; genus Calephelis; species Calephelis virginiensis. The sequence goes on from NJDC01001367.1 coordinate 13,327, forward strand.
AGATGTTATTAAATACCAAGCAAACAAAACAAGAATGCTGAAATGCCTCTTCAAACTTTCGAATCTTTAATTATTTTCGCCCGCCCGCCTAGTTATTTATTTGGTGATGATAACCGAGATAAATAGTAGCATTAGTCAGATGCTCGCAAGTTATCCAGATTTTCTCATTGTTGGTCCGGACTCCTTTGCAGGATAGACCTGCCAGGCAGCTCGTAAAAGGCGAGCATAGGCTTATCATCTAACTAGGTAGTACAGCTTCGCCATGACTCACCCGGATTGTTACCACCGCCTTACCTATTCCTGACGCTATAGCCTTAGTGTTTGTCGTTGACGTATTTTGGTTCGGAGGAGAAGGTAGCCGGTAAACTTACTTTTGCTCGAGGCCTACCATCCCGGCCTCAGGTTAGCAACGCCACCTTTGGTGTCTCTAGGTGGTGTGAATTTCTTACTATCAGGAAGTCCGTCTGCTTGTTTGCCTTCCAATATCGTAAGAAAAAGACTGCTCGCTTGTTAAATTTTGTCGCTTTCGGCAAATATCATATACAAATAAAGCAAACGGAAAAAAGAGAAAACTTCGTATTTTCTACGTAAAAAAGGTCATACTTATTTACAAAAGAATATGTACATATTTGTAAAGTTTCGCTGACTTTACATTCCAAAAAAAATGATAAACTCCCCAGCTTAAAACAATTGTCAGGATATGGCAGCCAGGTAATAGCTGTTATATTTTACATAACAAAGGAGACATTTAATTTTGTGTAGGTTGTCTACATATGCTTATGTTGTGGGTACGGAAGCACATGACCATAAAATATTGAGCATGACGTGTCATAGAGCCGACAGTATATTATGCGGTTAGACGGCAAAACCACCTCCACATGCCATAATACATTTCTACAGAAAAGTTATGGGCGACTACATTGTATTAAGTTGAAAGAATGCTCTAATATATACACATTTAAATAATTATAACTTCATTATTTATTTTAATTTTGTATTTCTGTTTAGAAATCGATGTGACGAAAAAATTCCTGAAGCATCCATATTTCAAGTTTCTGAATATCCTATCCTCAGTTTTCAATACGCTACTAGAATACTTTGAAATCTATCCATTCCCTAGTTTACTTTTCTTGTCATAAAATGTTCCGCTTAGAATGAATTAAAATGATATTAAAATTCAAGTTGTAGATAATACTTATTTATATAAATAGGTATGGTTAGCAAACAATTTTGTTTATGTAAGTACAACTTTAGGCAAATAATTTTACCATTTAGTAATTATTAGTTTATTAAAGCCCGCTTGCCTTCGTCAGTTGCAAGAACTGTACACACATTTGTAGAAGTCTACCCTGTTGCTTGATTTATGATAACGAATGTATATTATTGCTTATGTTAAGGCAGCGAACAAGCACACGACTCGTCCGTTACAATTTTTTCTTATTAAGGGTCCCTTCATATCCGTAACAGGCTCTTGTAAATACGCCTACGCGCTTCCGTAGCGCGCTTGCGTAGCGTAATTAATTGTAGAACACAGTCTACACAGCTAACTAACGGCCAATATTAATAATGTTTCTCTAAAGATGGATTTCAAACAATCTAGATAGCTGCGTATCCGTCGGCCTATGCTATATCTAATTGCCATATTTATCCTGTCCACAGATAAGTTATTGACAAACGATAGCATAAAAATGGATCAAAATATCAATCTTCGACAGCAAGTTTTGGATTAGGATTGATTATTAATATTGGCCGTTAGGTGAGTTAAGTAACATATCGACAGATATGTAGTTGTGTAGTTTTATTATTATCACATACGACCAGAAAACATACCTTTTATAAATAAGTATAAACGCTGGTAAATATTTAATAAACACTTCAGTCGTCACATCAATCCAAAAACTACATCAATATTTGCCACTCATCTGGGCGATCAATATTTTATGAGTGGTGTAGAATAAAATTCGTTCGCCAGCTTCATAAATATATAATAATGGATTTATAATATTTGGCATCTATTTATACAACAATATGAATTGCAAAATAATATAATAATAAATATTCCTAAACAAGTTCTACAAATTGAATCTAACCTCAAAGTAAGCAAATTTTATGCTTGTATTAAGGTTGTTAGTCAACGACTCTTAATATATAAGAATACAAGAATAAATTTAATAAACACCCGGAAATGCAGACATCTAATTTAGATCACATAAATGCCTGCCCCCGTCGGCAATGGAACCCGAGCCTCGCGGTTGGTCGGTGAATGTAAACGTGTACGCTAGCAACTCGACCAACAAGGCGGTCAAAATAGCTAATATTATGTTTTAATCTAGCTATTTATGTTATTATATATAGATAGAGATACTATATATATATATATAGAGATAGTCATAGTGTTGCAAAACTGTCAGAAAAAAATCGTTCTTTCGGTGTATATACATATAGTTACTATAGATACGGTAGACAATGAAATGGTGGTAATTTTGTTCTGCACCCACTAAACCTTTTTTTAAATTGTAGCTATCTTCTTTCAACGATAGTAACAAACTGAGACAAAACATGTTTAGTGTTGTATTAGTTACGTAATATTTCTACAGACTTAATTTTTTCCTCGGAAAACGTTGATAAAAAAACATCACAAGCTGAAATGTCTCAAATGTTACTTTTTTTTTGTTTTTGTTTCATTGGAAAAAGTTAGCATACATGTAAAAGAAGTGCTCAGCAGAAATACCATCAGTCATAGTGCTAAGCTTTAGCTAATCTGCAGGGGATGTCAAAAAACAATCTTAAGAATAAGTTGCAAGAAAATGTGATATTTTCAATTTTCTAATAAAAAAAAATGTTGCTCGGGATTGGATACGTGCCCGGTTGGCGATAGGCTTCCCACCTATCACATTGTGGGACTTAAGTGTCTTCGGCTAGTCGTGGGTGCTCTGGTTGTGCCTCTGCCCACTCCTTCGGAGATATGGGTGTGAAGATTTAGACTTACTTATTTTATTAAGTTGCAAGATTTGACCTATCGCACTAAAAAGCAAAGGTTAAATTAATATTTTTATGTTCTTATAGTTTAACAAGATATATGTTAAAGCTAGGTCACACTAATAAGTCTAGTATAATTATAATTAAAGTAACCTTCAGTTGGAGCTTCGCAGACGGTAGTGTATGAAATATTTTTAAATTATTTTGTAATTTATGCATAGCGTGCAGCAGTTAATGTCGGAAATTAATTCGTTTTGTATTTATCGTGGCGCTGTGGGAGTGGAATGAAAATATTAATAGTTACTTACCGGAATCAATAGAAATATCATCTACTAGTTGTTGCTCACGTCTATGCCCGTTTGGAAAAAGTTTTGCAAATAAAACACGTAAGACTCGTTATCTATATATACAAAAAAGGCGGGTTTGCTACAACACTTATAACTCGAGATCTGCTGGACCAATTTTCATGGTTTTTGTTTCGTTGGATTTGTCTTCGCCCCGAATAGCAGAATACACCTTAAAAACAAAATAAATGTGAAAGATGAATCGAAGTCGTGATAGTTAAACCGATTAGGTTGATATTTGGTGGAGAGGTAGCTTAGAACCGGGTGAAGGCCTTGGGGTTTATTTTATCACTTACAACAGCGATGAAACTAGGAAAAACATTTTAATTTTTCCCATACAAACTGAATGGGTGGAACAAAGTTCGCCAGAACAGCTAATTTATTAGAAAAATAACTACGTTAAAAAATTGACTTCAAAACTACAAATTAAAAAATAATAAACATTTAAATTTAATTAAATACTATCTATTATTTATATGTGCTATTCATTTGAAGGCGGTTTTTTTTAGTTATTTTTATTTAATACTTTTTCAAGTGAAACTTCTTTAGAATTGTTGTGATTTCAAACGGGTTCAACGGAAAAGCGACACATAAGAGTCACAAATATATATTCATCTCATTCTTTTGTCGATTTACTGAAGTTTCACTTCTATCGTGTGAATCGCACACACACCTTTTTTTAGTTTATTGCTGATATAATTTCATTTAATAATCTTACAAGTAAATATCTTTATAGCATGTTGCTGAATGCCGATATGTCTATAATCTTGTCACTAAGTCACCTAAGTGGATCAAATTTACTTGCGAGATTTGATTTAACGAATAAGAATAGACATCTAGATAGGTAAACGTAGATAAAAAAATGCTCATAAAATAAAAACTAATGGCCTACCTAAATCAAATTTTTATGGGGCCAATTCGAAACTATTCCGCGTCAATTCGAAGCTATTCTGCATCCGCACAAAAAAAGAATTACGTAAATCGGTTCAGAAACCTCGCCGAAATCGGTGTACATACATAAAAAAATATACTGGCCGAATTGAGAATCTCGTCCATTTTTGAAGTCAGTTCAAAATAACTTAATATTCCCTGTAACATTATTCCTTAGGCGCTATACTACATTTACTCTTTCGTATCTTCAATTTAAGATATACCAAAGACAATATATCTAACTAAACTTTATAAGTATAAAGTAAATACGGAGAAAAGTATATATATTAAAAAATCTTTACACTTTTCTCCGGCGGCGTCCTATCTATATATTTTTTTTACTCATATAGGAACTTTGATAAAATTCTTGACAAGCTATGTATCGTTAGTAACGTGGACGGATTTGCGAATAGACATTAATACCTGAACAAGAGATTAGTACGGAATAAGAGATAAGGAAGGAAAGAATACCATACTCTAAAAGCTCATTTCTGGATTTTTACCGTTAATTAAAATGAAATAACATTAAGAAAAATAAAATGTATTAATTTTTTTTCAACGTTTTATGTTGATAAAGAATTTAGTAATAATAATAAAACAGCCATATAACGAAGAGTCTCAACCAACACCTTAAGTTTTTTTTTAATCTTGGATTAAGGGCCAGATTCAGAAGGCAGCAATTTTATGGACATTATCGCCTCTATAGTCTAGCAGTCTGGCGTCGGTCTGCACTTCTTGAGGTCCCGGGTTCAATCCCCGGGTCGAGCAACAAATAAAATAGAAAATTCACATTTTCAATTTTCTAATGAAAATAACGTTGCCCAGGATTGGATATTTGCCCGGTTGGCTATAGGCGTGCCACCTATCACATTGTGGAATTAGTGTCTTCGGCTAGTCATGGGTGCCTTAGTTGTGCCTCTGCCAATCCCTTCATGGATATGGGCGTGAACATACTTACTTACTACTAGTGTGAAAATTCCTCAGTCTGTTTCTCTAAACACTGACGGTTTAGCTGTAAGACCACCGTTTTGGATTATCTGTTTTTTGTGTTTATATTTTTAAATTTCTTTTTATGTTAAATGTATAAACTCGAATTATTTGTGGTCCAGAGAAGAATATACATATAAGTCCAGGGAAGGTATGAAAGATAAGAAATGGCAAGAGTAGCGAAGAAACTATGAAAAACTATAGTTTGATTTTCCCATACAAATTGAAAGAAATGGAATTATTTATTTATTTATTTAATTCTTTATTGTACACAATTTATGACATAAAAATGGACAGTGATAAACAGTAATGCACAAAAGGTGGGCTTATCTCTAGGTCTACAGATTTCTTCCAGCCAACCTTAAAAATTAGAATCAATGATGAAAAAGGTTATATGAGATTGAAGGAGTGAAACGAAGTTCGCTGGGATAGCTGGTATATGATAATAACAATAAACGGTTTTATCCACTTTTCAGAATGGTACCCTGTACGAAATATCGAATAATCGCCCTCAGTGGCATGACTCTTCAAGATTTTGCGTGGATATGAGGCAGGCCAACTCAGCGCCTACCCCAATTTTGATGGCTGGAGTTTGCTACCCGGAGGAAGACTCTACCGATGATAGCACTATTCTATATGTAGCCTACGGCATTGGTAAGTGTACGTCGTACGGTAGGTAGTCTTATTAATAAAACACAAGTAAATAGTCATATATTTTTTTTGCCTTTAAATTTTTTTGAAACTATCGACAAAATGTTTCCTTACAGTACACGTCACGTAGTAAGACAAAAAAAATTGGTGCGTGTACTTATGTACGCGCGTGAGAAGTTATACCTATTTGAAAAAAGATTTAAAAAATGTAACGAAAAATATATAAATCGCACTTGTATATAACTGCACACTGCACGTGTGTGAATGTAGTAGCGCGTCTAAAGAAGAATAATCTCAAAAAATAAAAATTTTAAAGGTGTGTTAGCTCAGCGTTGGTTTCTAAAACAATGCTGAGATATAATTTGTAGACACATTTTATAAACGTGTTGTTTTTATAAAAATGAAATAAGCAGACGTGTCGACGTAAAAAAATAATTAGTAAACACATACGTCCCTAGTAGAAGAAGAAAATAGTGCATTGCATACCTGAGTATCATTAATCTTATGTTAGTAATATTTCCATTAGACCCTCCATTCCGAACACTACAGTGGTAAACAGTGTTGGTAAACGACTGGATTAAATAAGGCGATAAAGCAATTCGGGTATGATGTTATGAGTAACTGTATTTGAATATTTCTGCAATATTATATATTAAATTTTGCTAAAATTGTGGCACTCACTGTTAAATAGTTATCGTGATGTGGAGTCTAGCTTGTAACTCTTACACACTTTGGCTTTACAAGTCCTATTTTTATAAGTTCTACGTCTTTTACACACTTGAAAGATTTGTACGGACACTGATACGAAGTCATAAAAGTAAAAGAATGTGATAATGACTCTTTCACGCACAAACTGCTAAACCGATTTAGATATAACTTTACAGGAATATAGTTAGGCTACAATTTATAAAACAATATATTTTTCTACGCGGGTAAAGGTGCAAGTTGAAAATAGTATTTAAATAATAAAGCTTGTACTTCCATACATACTAATATTGCAACTATTTATGCTATCCTCTATAAATAAGGGCATTAATTTCATCTAAGGTTATCTTACAGTTTGACCGCCTCGTTGGTCGAGTGGCTAGCGTACACGCCTCACTACACTGACCAACCGCGTGGCTCGGGTTCGATTCCCGACGGGGGTAGGCATTTGTGTGATGAACATTTAGATGTCTGCATTTCCGGGTCTAGTTGTTTATTAAATTTATGCTGGTATACATTGAAGTATTTCTGTGTATTAGAATAGTTGACTAACACCCATATAATTTGCTTACTTCGGGTTTAGATTCAATTTGTGTTACTTGTCCAGGGATATATTTTATTCTTTTATAATTATTACTTAGAAGGTAAATAAATATTTTTTTTATTTATAAATGATTGAGGTTTCTAAAATAATAACTCCCCAAAAGCACAGATATCCAAACTAATTGCTACTGCCACTTAGGTATATCAATAAATAAATCTATTAAACAACACCATAATATCAACAACAATGGCTGATCCATAAAAATAAAAATCAATAGCGTATAACATCATTTAACTTTTGAACAAACTTTCCATTTGATTCCATCCTCATATCAACCACTTGTGAAGTTTTTTTTTTTATTGATTCACATAATATGACGAATATATAAATCGATTTAAAATAAAAGCTCCATTTATATTCCTTTTTAAATAAGTCAAAAATTGTGATCCTATATTTACCCCATTATCACAAAAAATACAGTTTGTATTTTTAATTATTTATTGAAATTGGAAATCATTTTTGTGCTTTAACAATTTTAGTTTTTTTTTTGCCACATAAAAACGTTGACAAGTGTTATGATATTGGTTGAGAAATGCGCCCGTTTATCACGGATTTTATTAGTCTGGACTAAAGAGCCAAGAAGTTGCTTAGTGCCCATAATATTCACCCCTATAAAAGTTAACGAGTTTAATAAAGCGACGTAATTAGATACTTCATGGCTTTCAAGCTTTTCTTCAAAGAAATATTTATGACTTATAGAATTTTCTTAATGCCCGGGCCGTGACAAATTCTTAAATAGTTTTTTGACGTACCAATTGTACCTGTTTATTGACTGTGACAGAAGTAATTTAAGAACAGTGGGTACACCTTCGAAAAATAGACTCAACTCCAATTTCATTGCAGAGTTATTCCTACAGGTAAAGATGCATTATTACAACTCAAAAACTACTTGTCCAAGCTTGATCATGTTGACATGGGATCACTATCGTGACCTGCCATTTAAAAAATGCTAATGAAATCTATTTTTACCGAATGCCTTTAAACATACAAAAAAACATTGTGGTAAATTGGCAACCTCCTCTTTTTTAAGCCTTAAAATAACTCGGTATAACTTTTTTTTATTTTCATAACAGTTCAAGGCAGTAGCAACTAGGAAACAGTCAGCTTATGCTTGTCGCGGTGGTATACAAAATAAATGTTCGGCAATTAACCCTTAACACCATTCGTGAGGGAGTACACTGTACAGTACCCCACCAAGCATTTTTTTGTAAATACTTTTTTTATTTTAAATGTTACGCGATCGCGATTCCGTGCATTCTCATTGCCGCCCGAGAGGTCATCGGAAATGGACGTGTGTCTTGCTAACATCTGTGGTTGGTAAGTTACGAGCAATTGAGGGACGTAGGTCCCCCACTAGTGTAGTTATGTAAGTATTATTTTTAGCTTACCCTTTCAACTTTTAATGATTTTTTTAACAAAAATAATAAAAACTTGACTCCGGGACAGGTAGATCATATATTAAATGAAATAGAAACGGATGAAAGTGAAAATAGGGATGTTTTTCCTGAACAAATAACGTAATTGTGTGGTGTGGAGGGGCCTGTAGAAGCAAATAACTATATCACAGAAAGTGATAATGAATTTGAAGATGAATCTGAAAATCATATCCTGTATAATATAGATCAGCAGACTGATAGCAGCTCGAACGCTTTTGATTGCAGATATCCGCATTTATATCCATGCCATTTGTGCGATTGTCAAAGTGATAGTAACACTCCCCAAGTGTTCTCAAAATGCCATAAAAATGTATTTCGTGTACATTCGATTGACGTAAAAATATGTGACAATGATATAATTTGATAAAATATATAAATACATGAATATAATATAAGTAAATAAAGTTATAATACTAAAAGTGTTCCCTTAAAATTTAAATACACTGATAGACAAATAAACCTATTGTGATTTTGCGTGTTACACAAGTTATCAAAAGTTTTATCCTTGTTTTGTGTTTTTTTTTAGTTATATGACTGATAAGAAAATAAGACATATCTGATTTTAATTTTAATTTTTTATATTCAAGTAAGACTCTAAATTAGACTCTAAAGTAATTGTTACCAAAAAGTACTTATTTTTTATAAAACGTCAGAAATTTGACATTTATGTTTAAAATTTTAATAAAACTAAATTAATATGTTTTTAATAATGTCTTTTAATTATTCCATAAAAATAATAAGTAAAAAATACATTTAAAAGAAAAAAAATATACATGAGGGATCTAGCTCCCCCACGAGTGTATAAATGTGGCCGGATATAACGAGTGGTGCTAAGGGTTAACTGTATACTTTACTTAGTCCGAAAAGGGATTTCCAGTCACACAATTAGGAACCAACTGAACAGTAAATTTCATAATATGTCTAATTTTTTTAACTTTTCTTTTGTGTATTATCAGCTTGTCTTGTGAAATAGTCTACGTCCTCGGTATCTTCCGCGTGGAATATTAGTCTTTCTTCCATTTATTTTTGTTATGATAATAGAAGGCAAACAAACAGACGGATTTCCTAATGGTAAGAAATTCAGACCACCTAGAGACATCATCACAGCTGATAATGGTAAAATGGATGAAGCTGAGGCCGGGATGTTAGGCCTCGAGCAAAAGTAAGTTTACCGACTACCTTACCCTCCGCAGCGGAACACGTCAACGACAAGCATTGGACGTTATGGCGGCAGGAATAAGTAAGGCGCTGGTACCAATCCGGGCAAGTCGCTGCAAAACTCTACCACCTAGTAAGTTGTCACGGTGTTAGTGACGGTAAGCCTTTGCTCGCCTCTTACGAGCTGCCTGGAGAAGGCAGATGGTCTGTTCTGTAAAGGAGCCCGGACTAACACGGGAAATAGTCCTTTACTTTTCTCCAATCAGAGTTTCTTTGCTCTTACTATGTTCCAATTTTTAACCAAGACAAGCTGTCCCGGCAAACTTCGTTACACCTGTTCAGTTTGTATGGGAAAAATACTGTTTTTTCCTAGTTTTTTTATGCTATTAATGCTATTTCTTCCTATTTCTTATCTTTTAAACTTTTCCTGGACTTAAACAAATTATTCAAAACCAAAATTAGCCAAATCGGTTCAGCTGTTCTCGAGTTTCAACGAGAGTAATGAACAGCAATTGATTTATTGCTAGGTAGATTTGCCGCGCTGCAGCTGCACGTAATACAGCGTGCTTTATTTACGATTTCTATTTTTTGGTTTTCTATCGACTCAATATAACTTAGATATGCATTTAATATTAGTATAATTATTAAGCTTAATAAAAATATTCTCATAATATAATCGTCTTGATAAGCTTGAATAGTTTTGTTTAAGTTTATTGTTTGTAAATAGCGATCAAATGACGACTGGAGAGCCATCTTTGTGCGAACTAATCCACACTGTGAAATAATAGCTAAATTCACTGAAGCAGAATCAATAAGTAAAAAAGTTCCTGAGTTTTTAATCCTTTTCATAACTGTATAAATGTAGATTTACATTTTTACTAATGTCGTTTCTAGAGCCGAGAGAAATAACACTAACGAATTTTATGTCAGACAAAGTTTTACACAATGAGAAACTTTGAAGATAAAATGTTTAAAAGTCTTAATTAAACATAATATTAAGCAACAAGCCACAAAATATTATTCCCTGATGTACAATAACCTAAGTAATGGATTTTGTATTTAAAATTAATCGCAAGCACGCCTAAACTTTCACATTTGGTTAATTATTTACACTAAAAACGTCAAGATCCTTTCCCCGTGTTGGTCCGGGTTCTTTTGCAGAATAGGCCATCTGTCTTCCTATGCCAGGCAGCTCATAAAAGGCGAGCATAGGCTTACTGTCACTACCATGACATGTGACTAGGTGGTAGAGTCTTACCTATTCCTGCAGCTATAATGTCAGCGCTTGTTGTAAACGTGTTCCGGTTCGGAGTGTCAGGTAGCCCGTCAACTTACTTTTGCTAGGGGCTTCCCGGCCTCTGGTTGGCAACGCACCATTACCACCTTTGCTATTTCTAGGCGGGTGAATTACTTACCATCAGGAAATCAGTCTGCTAATTTGTCTTAATATTATAAAAAAAATCAAATTACATTCAAACACTAAATCAAATCTAGCTGCTTCCTAAATCAGTTTCTTTCTTTGCCTTCTACCAGTACGAGTACCTACCTAATACGTAGTATGAAAAACTCGATAACTTGATCAGTATACTTTTCTGTTTCACATATTAACCTAAATTGCCTACCTGATAGGTAGATCCAATTAGTCTAATTTAATGCATAATATGTAATGACTACAGTAAACATCGCACTGATTGCCTACCATTATTTAGAAGCGTCATTTGTGTTTCCCAGAATACATACAACGTTTGACGGCATAATATCCATTTAGTAACAAACGATGCTTTGTTACTATTACTATCTATTTGTTACAAGTTTTTTAACTGAATCTAAAGGTTATAAGTACGACTATATTTTTTTCATGTTAATTACGCGATTACTATTACTTTTCCAATAACAAACCGATTTTGACAGTTATTTTTTTGGAAGGTAGGACATGATCCCCAGTTGGCCCCATGGACGTAACAGGTACAGGCAGAGGGGAGCAGCGGTTACTTAGAACTGAAATTGTCCATATCAGTAAAAAAAAATTGAAAATTAATAAAAAAAACCCGCGTAGAATATTCGCCAAGTAAAGCTATTTCTGGTTATAATATTTTGTTTTAAATTATTACCTTACCTTTACGTACATATTATTCTGTGCCTCTACTAAGAACTTATGTGATTATAGTACGATAAAAACCATATTCTAGAATTTTCGTTATCTACCCACCTCTTATACCAATTTATGTGTACAACGTGCTATTTTATATCATACACCTTCCTATAGCTTGTAATAGGCAAGGAAAGGTCAAAGAGATCAATACCTACAATACCACCAGTGGTACAGTGTCATGTTGTAATTTATCCTAGTAGGCACCCGCCGCTTTACCTATTCCTGTTTTTTTTACGATATTGGAAGGCAAACAAGCTGATGGATTTCCTGATGGTAAGAAATTCTCGCCGCCTAGAGACACCAAAGGTGGTAATGGTGCGTTGCCAACCTGAGGCCGGGATGTTGGGCCGGTAAGTTTACCGGCTACCTTACCCTCCAAACTGGAACACGTCATGACGCTATGGCGGCAGGAATAGGTAAGGCGGTGGAACCAATCCAGGTAAGTCGCTGCAAAACTCTACCACCTAGTAATGTAATGAAAATGTCAATTGACGGTCCGTAGGGCCGACAACAGATGACACAACAAATTGACAATTTAAAGTGAGCTATGGTTATGAATATAATTTTAATTTATTTATTTTAAATATGAAATAAATTCGGCAAGAACGTGTTATAATTTATTAATTTAGGTAATTCCTTAATGTTTTATTATAACTTGTAAATATAATAGCTGGGTACCTATTATACTAGATACAACTATATTTGAAACTAATATTGATGATAATAAAAATATTTTTTTTAAATATTTATTAATCAAAACAGCAATTACTTAAACAAAAATCTCGAATTTAATCACAATATTCTAAAAAGAGAAAAGCTCTTCTTAGAATACTGTATCTTGAACAGAGAAAATACAAGCGATCCTAAATATTTAAAAGATGGAGAAAGTTTAAGAATAAATCGTTAAGTAATGACGCATTTGATAGTAATTATGAAAAAAATAACAATAATACTAACGTTATAGTTTATTGCTATCTACATTTGATGCAATCATTCAATTCAATTCAATCAATTTTAGAACTATATTTTTATAAAAAATCCACTTCGCCGTCACCTTAATGACCTGCCGGTAATTTCGAAACATAACCACTCTATTAGTGAAACACGATAACATTGTCATTATTACTCCGGATCCATTATCGCTATTGGCTATTGAAGGTAATTTGTCAAAATAAAACGGTTGTAAAAATCGTATGTGGAAATACTGGTAGGTACTCGCTAGAAATAACCTACGCGTTCGAGGCATGAAGAATAAAGATGTGACGACTCCATCGCTCGCTAGTGGAACTATCTAGAGCAGTCTATGTATCTAGGTAGTAGAGTCCTGTAACCTTTTCATATCATTACCATTACTACTCTTGCCCCCATAAAACCATTATTTGTCATAGTCGTCTTCTAGGTTTGATAGGTAGACGGTAAACATAATGACGCACAAAGCCTTATATACCAGTCTTAAGTTACAATTCGACTGCCTCGTTGGTCGAGGGGCTAGCATACACGCCTAACTCCACTGACCAACCGCGAGGCTCAAGTTCGATTCCCGGTGACATCTATGTGAACATTTAGATGTCTGCATTTCCGGGGGGGTGATAATTAAATTTGTTCAGTTACCCCACCCACAAGTACATAATTTGCTCACTTTGATTATATTCAGTTTGTGGTCTTGTCCACATTTATTTATTTTTGGTGCCATGGCTGACATATATTCCTTCCCACCAAGAAATCCGTCATTTGGTTGTGGCAATATTATAAACTGCATACATACAAAAAATATTTAAAACATAGTACCCCTTGTTCGCGCTTAGGTAATAACGGATAAAATGTATCAAATATTCCTTTTAAGCCAATTACTTTACTTTGCCTCCGAAGTTACTATAAATCGATACTCTATTTACATTGAAATTACGCATTAACATTTTGAAGATCATGGAGACCGGATCAGCACCAATCTTCTTGAAAGCTTTCTTGATAGAAAGCGCAAGGTGTCTCCAAAAATAACATCATTACTGTGAAAGAGGGTGAAAATTATAATGTTATACTACGCTAGCTGTTCCAGCGAATTTCTTTTCATCCATCCAAAACTAAAATGTTGTTTTTAGGGTAAACGTATCCTACGTTTATACTTTTAAGTATCCTTTTCTTGGTGCTAAGCTACCACACCATCAATTTTCAACCAAATCGGTTCAGCTGTTCTTGATTTATAAATAGTGTAACAAACATGGCTTTGTTTTATATACTCGTAGGTATTTATATATATATGTGTGTGTGTGTGTAAATATATAGACTAGTATTTGATAAATAGCGTGATTCTAACGTCAAAATCCAGAAATAAAAAAGTAGTTTTTACTGCTTTTGAAACAATAAAATCAAATCAATACTTTCTAAATAACAGCAATATGGATCAATTATGTAAATTTTGCAGGTACTTAATAAGTTTTTTAACTTTATAAGTTTTCATGAAATGTGTTAATAGGTACTCCAGCATTACAGTTGATTTAGGGAACATTTATTTCTGGCATCTGACCATGAAAAACTTATTCAAACAAAACGATTGTTTTTCAGATCAAGTTTTTTCTATGCTTTGACAATGTTTTTTTTTCATTCAATTCAATTCAATATGGTTGAAAGTATTTAACATGTATAGTAATTATCATTTTTAAAAAACTGTTAAAAGAGTTTAAACCATTTCTTTGCAGTGGAATTTTAATAATTTTCCTCTATGACGTGTACGTACTGATTAAATAAAAGTTTTTCGATGCTTTGTTGTAGTTGGAATACTTGACATGATGAAAAGTATTTAACATAATATACTTATTGTTATTATCATATTTAGAACTGCTTAAAGAGCATCATTTCTTTGCAGTTGAATTTGAATAATATTATTTCGTTACGATGTGTACTGATTAAATAAAAATATTTTGCGATAGTTTCTCAAAGTTGGGATACTTAATAGGATGGAAAGTATTCAAAATCTTTGCAGTACAATTTTAATAACTTTCCACTACTACGTACGCTGATTTCATAAATTAAAATCTTTTCTCACTAACAAATAATCCTCAAAACCGTACGTAAATTGTGCCCTGGTACCTTTAATTTATGGCTAAAATCTGATCATTTGGGAATGCTGAATCACAAGGACCCGCAAATTGATGCATCATACACCCTTGTTGCAATAGCCGAGATGGGACATAAATTGCGAAATATTTCATATCAAAAAAAATGTACGATTATTTATTAGCATAATTTGATGTTATTTTACACATAGATACCTAACAACCGATGACCTTTAGATGCTGATTGCTAATTTTTAACCTACTCCGTAAAGAGGATGAGGTGATATGTTCGACTATTATTTTTATATATATCCTTCTAAGGTGCTAAAACGGTAAATGTTTACTAGGTAAGTTTTACTGTAGAATGCTGTGCTTTAGCTTACCCGGATTTGTACCACCGCCTCACCTATTCCAGTGCTTGCAAACTACCACTGTCCTATTCCATGCTGGAAGTTATGGTACAGGAGACCCGCACACAGACATGCCCTAAGATAGCGACTATATGGTGCCTAAACGTGATGATTGTCTCTTGCCGCCTGTGTTCACTGTGCTAGAACTAAATAGGTGTAACCTTACAATGGTGAGTGGAATTTCATTCGTGAAATTTATCATCAATAGGTTTATTTTATCATTTTTCTTTCAGGTCTAATACTCTCAGTACCTTTCCTATTGGCAACATTCTTAGTCTACGCTTTTGTAGGCGAGCTCCGAAATCTGCACGGTATGTGCTTGATGGCGTATACTGGAGGACTGATCATTGCTTACTCATTTCTGGCTTATCTGAAGCTACATGTTGGTAAAGTTGGAGTCGACATGGAGGGATGTTATGCTATCGGTAAGTCGATTGATTCACTCATAACTTAGATGTTGCATAAGTTTCATACTTTGATACATTTATTCTCATGGCACTTCCAAGCTTGAAATGGTATCCACGTATAATAGTAGAAGATCCGAACCTACATCGACTTAGACTGAGCTGATAATTGAATAAAACATATTTTATAATTAAGTAAGTATATTACCGACCATATTAAAAGTGGGTTGCTTAAACAAATCCTGAAGCGAGTATTTTTAATCGTTTTAAAATTTTTTTTTCATGGTTTTATTATTTTTTTCTGGCAACCCTTTAAAACAACATCAATTCTAACAACACATATGTAAATAAATATATGTAATACACATTCGTTGACTTTTTTTTCTATTATCCGATCCCGTGAGAGTAACTAGCATCGACAATTATCTGTTTATACCTGGCAATCCAGATAAATTAATAACAGGCAACCCAACTTCTGCAACTTCGTCTCATGCCTACTTTATGTCGGGATAAAATCTTAGTCTTGCACCAATTAATAGATAAAAAACATTAAAAAAAAATAATGTGCAGGATTTTTTAGGCAACCCAATTTTAATACTTATACTAAATTCGCTATAAAACCGGTTTCATCTTATTATCAGATCGGTGTAGGTCGACCTAGCTTCGGATCTTAGACTATAACGCTGTCCTGAAATGACATCAAACACATTCACAAGTTGATTAAGTATACCACTACTTATTTAATTACACTACACTGAGAACTGATATCTTTTCACAGGGCAAACCTTATGTGGTCGTCTTGGAAACGTTTTACATGAAATGTTCTTGGTGAGATATAGTTTTATAAATAATGCCTCCGCCACTAAAAAGTGAAGTATGGAAGTACTTTACATTAGTAAATAAAAATGTACTATTTTTGGAAAGGATTATTCTGGTAATTAAACCAAACCTGCCCGTGGATTCTATAAGTGTCTGGTTGACGATAGGTTTGCCAACTTTCACATTGTGGGTCTACAGTACTTAAGGCTATTAGTGGGTAATCTGATTAACCTCTGTCTACTTCTTCAGTAATATGTGCGTGAACATATATTTTTTTCATTAAATCAGCATCAGAATCAGCTTGAGCTGATGTTAAAAAAATATTTATAAAGATAAAGAACTCTAATTAGAATGCTCAACAAATGAGTACTTTCGCTAAATCATACCGTAAAACAAGCAAAAGCTATTACTAATAAAATGTTTCCATTGCTGAAAGCATTTTAGTATGTTATAAAACAAAATACGCTCAATACAAATAAGCATAACTCTCAAAATACCCTTAATCCTAAATACTTGAGTTCTGCTGAATGCTGATGTAACACAAACGAATAACGGACACATATTCGAACCAAACCGATACCTATTTCAGTTTTAGAAAATTAATAACACAGACTTTAAAAATATCTTACTTTATCACCCGGTGTCAGACTTGACTCCACGAAGTCCCGGGTTGGAACCCCGGGTCGGACAACGAAAAGAAATTGTGTTTTCGCAATTTTCTAATATAAACGACGTTGCTCGGGATAGGATATTATTTACCCTATCACATTGTGGGACTTAGTGTATTCGGCCAGTCGTAGCCCGTGGGTGCCATAGTTGTACTTCTGTCTACCTCTTCTGGGATACGGGCGTTAAGCTTACATTAACAATATTTAGGAAACCTATTACCTAGTTATTTTTTTTTACTTTTTAATACAATTAATATCTTAACAATTACATAAAATGTTACAGACGATGTTAGTTTGCATGAAAGATGTAGGTAATCTTTACAACTACTATCCTTAGAACAATCTTTTACAAAAATCTTTAATTTAGGTATTTACTAAGGGTTTACATTTAAATGCAAAATAAAAACAATTGGATCTACCAACAAATACTGTGCCCCAAAACAATGGCAAACTAATGCTTTTCATAAACGACAAGAGCAACAACTGTAGATCTTAAAAATACTAATATAAAGTCGGAGACTTATAGAAAATTAAAAAAATCATTAGGTGACGATAACATTGGCGATAATTTAACAAAATAAAAAAACAAGTACTGGTAAATTATCCTAAGTGCTATATTTGATTTATATTAATTGTTGTATGTTCACTAACATAGTTCAGAAAAGATAATGATTTAAGTAACGTGCGCACTAGAGCCGTATGCCCTTTGGTTAAAAAGGAATAGTTAATACAAAGAAGTGTCCCGTTATTTTATGAGCAATTTCTTTGCTTTTTTTATTTACAATAAAAATCGTTAATCAATTGACGGGACTGGAAAGAGCCAACTAAGAGTTTATGAACAAAAAAATAACCTTCAACTATACTGTACATATACATATAATATGGCAAGGGAATACGATACCAAATACAGATAATAAATGTGGAGTTATTCTAGCGTCACGAGGATCTATTTGTCGTTTAGATGGTGGAAGAATAAAAAGGTTATGTAACGTTTTTCTTTTTATCGCTGGGTTGAGCGACTAGAAGATAAAGACTAATTATTTCAGTCACTTGAACATAGGCGAGCTCATCAAATATAATATTTGATGAGCTCGCCTATGTTTAAGTGATGCGTTCATGCCTAATGTGAGTCCAATAACGGAAATATGTCAATCAGGTAGGTCACTGTAATAGGTAATGAACATAGATGACTTGTTTTTAGAAAATCGTTCCCGTACTCACGTACTTCCGTACGTTTTTGAACATATTGGCGAGCAGTGAGCCCACCGTACTTTATGCTGACATTTTCAAGCCAAAAAATATAGTTAGGTACTACTTTACTGGGGAGCTTTACCTGTCTTCATCCATATCCATCATTATCTACCAAACGTCAACGTTACCTTTCATTATTACGTGTCATCGTACAACCAGATTCTATTATCTGTATTTTACCTATAAGTGTAAAATATCGTTAAAGAAAAGTTTTAATACCCGAGACGTATTGTAAAGAACATTAAATCTGTGACAAACTTTCTATATATATTGTATATATATATTTTATGTGAGTATCAGCGAACAAGCACACAGTTTTCCTGGTGGTAATATACAATCATGATCTATAGATACAGGTGTGTCAATGTCATGTGGCCGGGATGTTAAACCTGTTGTATAAGTCTACCGGTTACTCTACTCTCCGGGCGGGAACATGAAATAGTTATTATTACGGCAGGAATAAGTAAGATCGTGGGTCCCTTACCGGACAAATTGCTGCAAAGCACTCGACCACCAGTGGTCTTGTTAGTGATGACCTATATTTTAACCAGCGCTCGCCTCTTACGAGTTCCGTGGCAGAAAGGCAGATGGTCTATTCTACTCAGCAGCCCCGGACCAACACAAGGAACGGACGGACAACACGGAAAACAATAAATAATTTTAAATCTAGTCATGTAAAACTGTTAATCACTTGGTTAATATTATAAAAATATTTTTCAGCTTAAATAAAAATTGTTGCCGCGCCAAACATGTGTCAATATTTGTAGAGTTGAAATTCTGTGTATCTACTAATGGAATCAACAAAAAAAATGGTCCATAAAATGCTACGATTAGGTATATAAAAAACCAAAAAAAATATTGAAATTGTGTTTCGATTACATTGTTTCAAGTAAATATTTTCATTTTTTCTCAATTAAAACATTGCATACAAAATAAGAAGACCAGTAAATTAGCCTATATTGTCTATGAATTGCCAGATCTCATGTAGATCTAACTTCTACCTCTACATTGATAAGTATGAAGTGTTAATACCATTTACCCTATAAAGATATCACAATTAGTTTACAAAACTCGAGTTAGTCGTTAATTAAGTGGTAATGGTTATCGTCAGTCAAATACAGCCATTAGCTCCTAATAAAATTTATTAATATAAATATTTGTTAGCCCTGTGCGTGTTTGTCAAATTAATGTCCTGTCCATTATAACTAATCAGTGGCAAGTGCAAGTCGCCCCTCCTAGTTTTCAAATTCATTAGCCCAGATAATATTACACTTAAATAATTACAAAGCTTTTTCGGGGTGTGTTCGTGTTAGGGGAATGACTTTATACGAAGTTTACACACGTTTTTGGCACGGTAATTTTGGTAATTTTCTTTGGGATGACACGAGGGCTTCATGTTTGACTTGAGTAATACTTAATGGTCAATAAGGAAATAAACTAAGTAATTAATCGATATCAATGTTGATATTTAGACATGAACCGATAAACGGTTAACAAAAATCATCTATAAGATGTGTCATATATTATGCTCTGTAATCTGTGTGAATAGCCTTTCACTCATTTATGTATACTAGTGGTCGCCCGTATAATAAATTTTAATAATTTTTTGATAAGAACGACATCTTCATTTCTCAAGACCAACTACTTTGTTTCCAAACTTTTTAGTGCACCATCTGTAATCTTTTACCGTTATCATCAATATATTTGTTTGTGTGTGTCAAATGCATGGTGGTACGTGTAATGTTTTATTTTTTGAATTAATGCACTTTATAAACATTATTATTAAAAAATGTTAGAGTTTTGCACTTCTCCTGCATATAAACTATAGGTGTGCCAAATTTCATACTCCGTTGGCGCATTTTTCGTAAAAAGGGGTCCAAAGTTTTGGCATCACGTATTAATATATAGATGATAAGGTAACGCAGCTCTATAATTTACTCATATTTAAACACTGGGGTATTTATTCTTTTATAAAATAATACACAACGTCCAAAAATGTAAGAAAAAATATGACTAACTACGGATATATTTGGTCGGATGCTATCTGACAGCAGTGGTTTGAACTTTGTGTGTGTGTGTGTGTGTGTGTGTGTGTGTGTTTGTAGACTTCAATTTAGGTCAACATTTTCATAATTACAATTTCGAATTTAAACGACGATTACGCCAAACTACAATTAACAATAGTGGAAATGGTTGAACATGACCACTCTCCTTTTAGTAAATACCTACATGCTTCTTAATTTACTCGTTTGTATAAGCTTTGGTATAAGTAATGCTAACAGGCAAAACCGAAGAAGCAAATATATTCTTTATCGGTATAGTAAGTACTGAAGTATATTACTATTTACTTCCCGAGTATAGAAGAATAAGGAAATATTCATATGACAGGAATTGTTGGCTAAGGCCGACGCTAACAAACATGTAAAGCCGACGAAAAATCCGATCTGTTTTTTTTATACTGGCCAAAGTGTGTACATATAACTACATCTTGCTTTAGGTACTTGCCATTTTTCTAATCGACGAAATTGCAACTTCTGTTGCCGCAGCATACCTATTAACGTACTCTACCCTGTATTTTAGTTGTTTTTTCTATATTATGTTATGTACGAATTAAAATAAATGCGGTAATACAAGTTCCAACAATATTTTTTAGCCAAACACTTTACACGATATAGAACTCTGTTTGGTCACAGCTAATATTAGTCAATAAGGAGATGAAAATATTAATAAACTTATATCGATAATTTTGTTTCTATTATACAAGGTTAGTAGGTAAAACTGATATATACTGTTTAATTTACTGTATCAAAACTGTATCACGGTGTTGGTGACAGTAATCCTATGCCCGCTTTTTACGAGCTATGTATGTTTTGTAACCTTTTCCTTAAACACTTTGAGACGGTGGGACATTTTTGTCTATGTAGGTACTTAGCACACAATTGTAATATACTAAACCATTTTTTTATTTCCTATATGGGGTTCCTTAGTTCTTAAATTAAACTTTGTAGGATAACCGCAGGTAACAACTAGTTGATCATGAAGAGCCTACAGATTTAATTTCATACCTAATGCTTAATATCTATCTTTGATAATCACTTTATCGATACATGTCTCTAGCTAGCAATGAACGTCACTAGAAATTTAGTCACGTACAAAGCTTAACCACTATTTGGTGTGTATAGAAGGTACATATTTACATGTGTTATTATTCACTTAACATATATACATACGTATACATTCATCTACTAAATATTTTCTACGGTTTTAACTTTTAGTGGAGAGCCGTAAAACATAAAAGTCTTAAAACTTCGTAATCTGGGGCTTAATAATGAATCATTTGAAATTTGTGGTAAATACTATGCACAAAAAATAAATAATAATTGATACGGTTTCGAACTTTTCATTATTTTTCAATGAACAATTTGAATAACCTATAAGAACATTGCCTTTAGATAAAAAAAAAAACCTCAAACGCAAAAAGTTAAGAGGGAGGACATACATAGTTAAAAAGAACATCAGCGTTTGGAGTTCTTATATTTAATCGATTGCAGAAATAGAAAATTTTATGACATGTTTTATAGCAGAGCCACCCTTATAAATACGCTTAGCGTAAACGCCTAAATCAGCCGACTGACCGCGAGCCTCGGATTCGATTCCCGAGACATTTGTGTGATGAACATTTAAATGTCTGCATTTCCCGGTCTGGGTGTTTATTAAATTTATTCTGGATTATAATATTTCTACTCGTATGTATTTGTATCGTTGACTAACCCATAACACAAGCATATAATTTGATTCCTATTATTAACTTATTTATTATTAATTGATAGGCATTTATTAGGGTGGATCTGCTACCAAGCATGACCCAAAATTTAAAGGTGAAATAACAATTACATAAGCATTTTTCTGAGAAAATTTACAGAATGTTTTCAAAAAACCCGTCATTGCAGTTTTCAAAAAACATATTACCTACGATGAAAAAGTCTAATGATTTACAATTTTTTTTCTTAAAGACACACCCCCAATTAAAATCATCCTTATCAAACTTAGTTACCAATCGCTTTTTGGACTTATTTTTTTAATGTTTTGATTATTGATGTGCTTTAGAATTTTGGCGAAAGAAATTTTGTTACAGCCCTTCTCTGTAAACCTTACTAATAACTAGTAATAAAAAAAATACTAATGTTGGTAAAAATAAAAATAAAAACTTGGTATTTTCCACAGACCACCAAAGTAGTTACTTTTAATTACACGTGGTACAGTTCATCGAAAGCTTAAACACAATAAAAAGATAAAAGTAAAAACAAACATTCTGGATCTCGTAATCACATAAAGATTATCAACACCTCTGCATATGGGCTTCATTATAAAATATGTTTATATTTTTTCAGCCTTCATCGTTTACTACGCATTCCAATCAAGCTTTTTCTGGCTCAATATAATGTGTTTCGACATTTGGAGGACGTTCAGGTAATAATTTTTATACATATTCAAATAAAAACATAGTTATTTAGGTTACAATAGCATTTTGTGGGTGGATTGGCTATTTCGTTTGTGGGATTACTGTATTTGTTTGACTTCGAATAAGGTTAATTTTTTATAGTTTCGTTACGTGAAAACTACAAGAAGTATAAGGAACGGGTGGGAAAATACAATAAAGAAATGGCCCGTACGCACCCCTCTCTAGACAAATATATGATATATATACATACAAATAAATAATATCAAAAACACGTGGATATATTATATATCCACGTGTTTTTGATATTATTTTCATGTGCCTCCCGCTTCGGGAATGCCAGTGAAACCTGTTAAATAACAATTTAGTATATAACCAAAGAATTGCTAAAATTTCCTAATGTCTTTTGTCTATGTAGAGTTAAGAAGATGTGCAACCAACTCATTCAGACTAGCTCAAGGCATTAGCTGTACGGTATTATTAAACTTTGCTTAGTTAAAAATCTTTCCAAAATGGGCAATTATGCCCATCCCTTGTGAGCGCTGGAAGCCTAGAGGGAGATTAGGGGTCCAGATAAATTGGTTTAATTAAACTCCAGGCCAGAATATTATGACACTATTTAGGGTTTTGAGTAAAAAAAAGGAGGGAGGGCCGCTTCAAAATATTTAATTTCAAAATGGACGTTGAACGAAATAAGTTTAGATTAGTTCAGACTTAAGTGTATGATCAAACAGCAAACGTAAAAGTTGTGGTTTATAAACAAATATATTGATAAATACAAAATATGTTGGACTGTGGACAACATATGTTCGCAATTATTGCTCTTACTGTGTTTTTGAAGAGTTGGACTGTGTTGAACTTACATCGATATATTTAGATCCGGGTGTTCATATAGGTACCTCCTATATTACAAGCAAAATATTTGCTTACTCGGATAGAACAGTTTCTGTTAGTCGTTTAGAAATATTTATATTTATTTACTGATTAAAAACAGTTTGCTTATTTTAAAAAGCAATGAAAACAAAACTAGTACCCTAGAGAACTAGACCATCATGTGTCGCTGTTGTTATATGTCCGTCATCACTCAGCTATCCAGATGTTTGAGATTGGACCAACAAGTCGGATGTTCTCAGCAAACTCCATGCTACTTCATAAATCATATGGATAAACACTGTAAAACATGTTGCTGAAATATTTACGCTAAAATATAATTGCAGCAGTTGCGACTTTATCCGAAAAAGTGTGACAAAATAATTACTGCAATGGAAAAAATACTAATAACTGTCAGTAAATATTTGCTGTATTAAGTACTTATTCTTAACAGACGAAAAAAGAGGAGGTTGTTAGCACAGTGCAAATATGGAATTTGTACTGTGTTATTAGTTCAACGCGCATTTATGTTAGGTCGCACATTACTTTGTACAGAGTAATTCGAGTTTGACTATTTATTTTTTAATGGATAGATTATATTCATGTGATAGTCTCAAGATCTTTTTAAAAAAAAATAACCCTAACGTTAAGAAAATAAAGATTGGTTTTTCACTCACTGATTTTAAAAATGTAACTTTCCTTAGTAAAAAAAACTAACTGTGAGTGTAGAAAGCTAAAGAATGACTTAAATAAGGAATAAAAAGGAATAAAATGTAAAATAAACTAACAAAAAAGTTTAAAAATGAAAAGAAACTGAAAAGAAAAAAGTAATAAACAGTTTTTATTGAGTAAGCATTATAAGTGAGTTCTTAAATTTGTGTAATTTTAGGGTGGCTTTCAAAAAATAAAAGAAATATAGCCTATAGCCATGGCTCCTATAGCCATGCCGCCTCTTCCATCACTACAAATATCTTAGCCTGTCCAAAAAAAAAAGGTGTGTGTGCGATTCACACACGATAGAAGTGAAACTTCAGTAAATCGACAAAAGAATGAGATGAATATATATTTGTGTCTCTTACCTGTCGTTTTTCCGTTACACCCGTTTTGAAATCACAACGATTCTAAAGAAGTTTTACTTCAATAAAAATTGAACAAAGATCTTTAATTTAAATGAAATAACCAAATCAAATAACTGTGCAATCTGAAATCAATACCCAATATGCGCTCGTCCAACGTCGTCTGTCTCTTTAACTTTAGAATATGTACGTTCGGCAATTACATCGACCAGGGCAATTATTATCCACAATTACGAAGTTCGCCGAGACCGCTTGTAAACAATAGATTATTTAATCGGATTCGTTAAATTTGTTAGTAACTAAATTCTAATAATCCGCTATTACTACGTTCAAAAATACCTACCTAAAATGACACATACGATTCTAATCTTCAATTTGCATGATATCGAGATTCAAGAGTAACCCTACAGATGTCCTTTCCAAATATTGTTGACCCTTTTTAATGTAACCGCCTGTCTTTTAGAGAGTCTTATGAAGTCAATCAACAAAGTTAAAAGGGGTTAGTAGTTTCATGAGTTATGCTTACAAGCTATAATACAACTGCATAGCAACTATGTGTTTCAGTCAATTTATAGTTTGAAGTATTGCGAGGTGTGACTAGTGACTACATTGTAAGTTACTGCTAATTTTAAATCAATTTAAAAATAGTGCCTAATATAATAATTATTATTAGCTCTTTATTGTACACAACTAATATTACAAAATAAACTTAAAAGTAAAAAAACAAAGTACAAAAGGAGGGCTTATCTCTAATAAAAGTAATTTCTTCCAGCCAACCCGTATAAGGAAAATATTAAATGAAATAAGTAGACCTGCTGGGCTATTCTGTATCTAACCAGAGATCATCACTAAAATAGTGATGATCACTGGGTAAAGTGTACATGAAATAGCTGTCAAATGACGTGTTTTTATTTGCTATCTCTATTGTATGTCCGTAGGCCACTGGAGACAGCAAATATTAAACACGTCATTTGACAGCTATTTGATGTACACTTTAGCCAGAGATCATCACTACAAAGATACAGAATCAGCACCCTGGTGTACAGATAAATAAACTACTAAAATATATATTCTGTTTTAAAACCTAGAAAACATAACATAAAACAAATAAACAATTCAACTGCAATTGTTTCGACTTTTAAAATTAAATTTAAAATCAATAAATGTTTTTATGAATTTTGCCAATTACAGTTATAATTTAATATTTAATAAAATGTCGTTACTTACTACAATTGACAAGCGTCATTGACATCAGTCTTATTGTACCGTCGTCACTAAATTATGCTTGAATGAATGAATAAGAAATGCATTGACTTCGTGCAAATATACTGATATTACTGATTAAATATACTGATAGGGTACTGACCCTAATACGGCACCTAATGTGTAAGTCAATCGGTTACTCTTCGGACCGGACACTGTTATTACGACGGCAGAAATATCTAAGACAGTGAATCCCAAATTGCTGCACACTTCTTTATCATCAGTGGTCTTGTTGGTAACGACAGATGTAATATGTGCTCGCCTCTTACGAGCTGCATAGCTGGAAGGCAAATGGTCTATTCTAAACAGAGGACCCGGAACACAGGGGAATCGTAAAGGTGCTGATAGACTTGAGCATTCGCTTGTAACAGAACATCGAGCATTCGCCGCTTTTATGTTTGTCGAACTGAACAACGAGCCAAGCGAAGCACAGAGCCAAACAATGCTATGAACATTTTCATGAGCATTCTAGTGAACGCTCTAGTCGACGCTCGTTAAAAAACATTCTTTACGATGATGTCAGACTTGACGGTCGCGTGTGCTGCATTTATATTCATTGGTAATATTCATTACGTGCAAAAAAAGAAACAGAGCAACAGGGATGCGGCAAAAAGCTCGAAGCAATGCTCGCTAGAATGCTCACCAGAATATTCATTCTAATGCTCGCAAAAAATTTCTCGTTATTTTTCTGTCATGTAACATTAGCACAAATGTTAATTACAAGTGAATGCTCAAGTCTATCGACATTTTCAATCGCTAGCAGCAATTGCTATTGAATCGACTAAACTCATCGGCTTTAGTTGTTTATGTAGTTAATATAATATCCGTTTCCTTAGATGATAATATGAAACAATGCACGGTCATTAAACAATTTGCATTATTATTAAATAAACTAATGAAATGGATTTTCAGAACAGCCACACCGGTCCCGCATTTGCTCAGACTCCATTCGTAGGTCCCAAATAATCTTTTATGTAAAACTGGTTGTTCCTTGTTCGTCATGAGCATGATATGTGGATCGATAGTTGAATATTTCAATATCACTAATTAATTCAAAGCTTTATTTGTATTTTGCTCGATTATTTTGTTATTTGTCACTGTTAGACTTCATGTGGTTAACGTTAGTCAAAGTAAATTCTTGCTAGGTATCTGGAATGTTTATCTTTGTCCATTGCAACTGCATCTTATGTATTTAGATATAATATACAGGATATTAGTATCTCGCCGGGTAGACAGAAACAATCGAAAGCAAATAAAGAGCCTTCTTTAAAAAGGTAGAGTAGGAAACGAAACATCTGACCCACTTACATTACATTGAAAGTGTAGTAAGGGGGTCAATTATTTCTTTTGCTTCTGGTAATATGTATGTACTGTGTTGTATTTGAAAGGTCAAGGTAATTTAATCTACGTAAAACAAAGAGAAATTCATTATTGTTGACTCAAGGACAGGATGAAAAACTGTTTATTGTAAGTGGCATGTAACTTGCATGAATATGGTGTATGTAGATCCGAGGAATGTGTAGTAGGTACAATTATCGTGCGGAATTGCATTATATTTAGTAGAGTTTTTGAAACATCCATTTAATTCTTTATTGTACACAACATTGTTATAATAGAATTGAGTTATTCTCCATCTAATCTCCATTATTTTTCCTCATGTTCCATTTTGGAGGGTAGAGTTTAAGGTTAGAAGGGTGGAAGGGGTAGAAACTTGCAAAAATGGTCTAATTTTCCGGCCACAAGATAGTGACGCGGTGAGATGAGCCTTCTCTTGCTTGCACTTGCTTTCTCTTATGAATTAAAAGAAAATTGTCTTACAAGGTACTGAAAAGTCTACGGAAACCTTACCATGAGTTTACGGCTTGTCGAGTTTACTTTACTCGTTAGCGTCTAAATTATTTGTAAGAAATGTCGTAAATTATTTGGATGAAAACTTTGAACAGCGCCTGGTAACTAAGATCACTAAATTAAAGATATGTTCTTGTTATCGTCGGTATTTGGTGGAATTCCATTATATATACACTTTTTTACTGTAAATTTTTGAACTCTTTCACGATACACTTTATTTAACACTTAATGTTATACTACAGCCAACCAGTTTCACTTTACAACCAAATACTGAACGTTAAAATAAAGCAGACATACCTACTTATATATTTAGTTTGAAGCCCTGATGACCCTGTGAAAAGTGAAACCGGTTGACTCTTATATAACATATATAGTTTTAAATAAAATGTATAGTGGAAAAGTATCAGAGTTTAGTTTAAAAAGTTTGTATAATATCACTAAATGCTTAGACCAAAAGCGCTATAGATTTCGATACTTCAATAACTAAACGTAATCTGTACCAACCACAGGTACTCGTACCAAGTCCTGGGAAAGGCTCTGATGTACTACCTATGAAAGCTTACATACCAGACCCACTACATTCGTCACACATTTTCTACTCCATACAGTTAAATTATAAAAATGTGTCGATTCCCGCTTCATACCTACTGGTTTAGAAACGTAGTTAGTTTATATTTGATTTTGTGTTTTTATTTATAAGTAAATAAAGTCGTATTTAGTTTGTTTGCGTATGTGATACACACATTTTGTTTTATGTAGTATACAGTATATTTATATCAGAATACGTATTTTTGTACACTGTTACCCCAATCTTTACTTTCAATTTTTGTCTTGAATATAATTATATTAGACGTATGCAGATAAGAGTGTAGATTTAAAATTGTTAAGTGTGTTGGTAAATCTTGCTCGTATTTGTTATTGAATGAGTTATTGGAATGTAGTCTTGTTCATTTTGTAAATCGAAGGGATTTATGTGTATTTTAACAACATTTTTGTCCATTGCCTCGAAGGACTGGGAAGCTTGCTCTGGGGCAGCCACAAAGGTATTGTACTGTATTCGTTTGTATCTGTACGTATGGAAGTATATACAATAAATATACATAGAGTTAATATGTCTTCATACAATATCAAAATAATTAAACGCAACCTACAAAACTGTTTAATTTACATTGTATATGTCAAGTTATCTAGAAATACTGACACAAAAAGTATTTGTAGGTATAGGTACCTACTCTCTTCTGTGTATAACGTCCTTTCAAAGTAGTTGTTTAAATTTTAAGATCATGTTCAATACTATATGTATTAAAAAAGTAATATGCATTTTTTAGTTATCTTAGTGCACATAAAATAATAAACTCTGTCATTAATTGACATAATAAAATTATTAGTTAACCTAACCTAACGAATCAAATAATAAAAGAAATCGAATAATGAAAGAATACAAGTGTTTCTTATTTTTTTGGTTATTTTAACTTTTAAATTAAAATGGTGAGCTTATTCTGTATGCAGTATGCCCTTTGGGAAAGAACCAAAACTCATCTCAATCAAAATTTTCACATAGATATCGTGAAAGAGATGTACTGAACACTGTCTTATATAATTTTAAGCACTTAGGTACTCCCTTACTAATAAAACTTACGCGCCCGTTTAACTCGAGTGTAACTTCACTTTTGCTAGGTATTAAAAATAAGTTACACAACAGATCAACGAGTGCGTAAGTTTTATTATTAGTAAGGGGATTATTAAGGAAGGACTTTATATGTATTTTCGTATACTTTTGCTGTTTAGAATGGACTTTTTTGAACTTTTCTGAAAAAGTTTGTAAATTTGTTTTGCATTCCTGTCACATACTGGGTTGTTATTTTTTTATTTAAATATAAAATGTCAAATGTTTTTATGAATTACAGTAGCTACAGAGGAGGCAGCTCAAACAAACGACGCGATATCAAAAGATTTATAATCTACGGCCTATACGCCTGGGGCATTCCACTTATCCTTACAGCCATCGCCATTGGTATGCAGTTTGGGGCTCCAGATGGCTTCGTCACCCCTGGGTTTGGGAGTCGAAGGTGCTGGTTTGTTGGTAAATATATTTTATCCATTTGACAAACAATTAGAATTAATAACTTAAAATTATAACTAAAAACTGTAAAAGCTAAACTGTAAAGAGATAGACCATGTGCCGGATAGTTTCGCATAAAAATATTAATACACTATCTACGTCCACTAGAATTCTAAATTTTCAATAACCCCTGACTAAGTCTATGTGTGATATGGCTAAAAACCATTTCGATCACGTCAGCTTTCAAATAAAAAAAAACCAATTGGGGTATGCGTTCAAAATTTATGGTGCCATAGACAGACACAGTCACACACGCGCAAACACACACACAGAGAGAGATACTACAAACTTAGAACATCCCTTTTTTCCGCCCGGGGTTAAAAATATGCATTATTAGGTATAATATCCCCGAAGGGAGCCGGTAAACTTGCTTTTGCTCGTGTCCTATCATCCCAGCCTCAGGTTGGCAACGCACCATCACCACCTTTGGAGTCTTTAGGCGGCGTGAATTTGTTACCGTCGGGAAATCCGTCTGCTTGTTTGTATTTTATACCACCCCTGAATGGACTACCGTTTGAAAAAAGAACAATCAAAAAGATTCATTAGTGCAGTGTAAAAATAAGTTAAGAATAGATTACTAATAGTAATAAAGACAATATTATGATATTTACTAATCTCTGCTAATACATACGTCATACGTGACTTCAACTTCCCCGTATTGGTCCGGGCTCCTTTGTAGAATAGACCATCTGTTTTCCTTGCCAGGCAGCTCGTAAAAGGTGAGCATAGGCTCACCGTCACCAACACCGTGACATCTGACTAGGTGGTAGAGTTTAGCAGCGACTCGTCCGGATTGGTACCACCGCCTTACCTATTTCTGCCGCCATAACGTCATGACGTGTTCCGGTTCGGAGGGTTAGATAGCCGGTAAACCGGGGCTCGGGGCCTAACATCCCGGCCTCAGGTTGACAATGCACCATTACCACCTTTGGTGTCTCTAGGCAGCGTGAATTTCTTATCATCAGGAAAACAGTCTGTTTGTTTGCCTTCCATTATCATAAACAAAAACTTACCCGCGTTGGTCCGGGTCCTTTGTGTATACTACTGTCTGCTGTCCTGCCTGCAAGTTCATTAAAAGGTAGCATAGGCAAAACGGGCCACTGCTGGTAGACTGCTGTACAGCAACCAGCCCGGGTAGGGATCTGCCGCCTTGCTTATTCCTGGCGCCATAATGACAATGTCATGTGCCAGTTAGGAGGGTAAAGTAAAAAAAGTATCTTCACGCCCATATCCCCGAAGAGTTAGGCAGAGGCACAACCAGGGCACCCACGACTAGACGAAGATACTAAGTCCCACAATGTGATAGGTGGCAAGTCTATCGCTGACCGGACACATATCCTAAGCCGAGCAACATTTTTTTTAGGGAATTGGAAAAATCCAATTTTATAGAAGGAGGGTAAAGTAGACTTTCACAATTGGCCTAAAACCTCGCCCACAGCACAGGACGCACCTACAACAGCTATGGCGTCTATAAGATGCGCTCTTATCATCAAGGGAGAGGGGTTGCCGTCTTTTGCCACAAAAAACTTGAGTTACAATTAAAATAGTGTGCCTATGAAAGTCTCAAATATTGTAGAAGTTTCATTACTTTCTCCGTCAATATCTTCTGAAAGAAAAAAAATAACGAAGTCGTAAAAGCGATGCGGGCTTAAGGAATGGGCTATAAATAATAAACACTTCGCGAATCGTAGACAGTTAGACAGTTATGGAGAGCCACATCCAAGTATCTAATCATCATAGTGCTTTACACTCGACAAGTTTAGATCAATCGACTATTTTAGTCTTTAAAACCTTTTTCCCTATTTCATATTGTTATTGTTAGTTTCTGTGTACATATCAAGAAAATGTTTAGAGAAACACACACACTTCAGATTAGAAAACACACACCTATGGGCCAGGCCACAACACTGCGTTGCGACGTCGCATCGCAAAAATATCATCGGATACGACATAGTATGACCAGACGGTTACCAACGGTTTAGTTTCTAATGAGACATGGACCTCACTGCGCGTGTTCTACTTTTGCTTGCGTTAAGACGTATAAAGAAAAAAAATGAAAAAAGGGGGGTGCAACAATTACTGACAATTTTATGAATACAGATTAAAAATTATATTGAGATGGCGCACAAACGTTTGAAGAAATGACGATTGTTTGCAAATTTTACACAAAACACTAAATGAAAGTGGAGCAGGAGCTAACATAATCAGAAACGAATTTTGTGATTATTTTAATAGGAGGTCTTAGTTGGCTGTTAACAAAAATATAAATGTTTTAAGTACTTACCGAGTTTTTCTATTTCAACACTATTTACACTTACAACACTATAAACTTGAACATATTTCCCCTCCTTGCTTCTGTTTTTAAAATTTTGTCTTCGAATTGTGATATACTTTTGTCCCAAAAAATGGGACGTTCCTAAATTAAGGATATCGGACACCGACTATACGGCAGCGCGTTGTCGTATTGCAGATTTGTACGTTGCGGCAGCACATCGGAAATTTCCGCGGTGTGTTGTGCGTCGTAGATTTTCACGATACGACGCCGCAACGCAGTGATGTGGCCTGGCCCTATGCCTTTTAATTAAAAAAGTATCGTCACGCCTGCTTCCGCGAAGTTGTAGGCAGAAGTAAAACCAGAGCTCCCAAGACTAGCCGAAAGCACAAACGCCGCTGCCAGACACGTCAATTGACATTGAATCTATAATTTAGTCACAATAATCATCGCCTCTGTGGTCTAGAGGTGCAGTTGTTGAACTTGACTGCATGAGGTCCGGTTTGCGAATCCTCGGTCGAGCAACAAAAATAAATTTGGGTTGTTCCAATTTTCAAATAAAAAAAAACTTTGCTCGGGATTGGATATGTACCCAGTTGGCGATAGGTTTGCCACCTATCACATTGTGGGACTTAATGTCTTCGGCTAATCGTGGGTACCCTGGTTGTGCCTCTGCCTACCTCTTCGGGGGTATGGGCGTGAAGACACTTATTATTATTATTTTGTATAGAAAGTTAAGTCGACGTTCAACTTAATAACTGATTAACAGATTATTGACGTCTCTGAATGACACCTTATACTACCACAATATGATAGGTGGCAAATCTATGTAAGTGTAAAATATATAACCGGACAAATATCCAATTCCGGACAGAGTAGTTTTTGTTAGAAATTTGAAAAACCACATTTTCTTTTTGTTGCCCGGCCCGGGTTTCAAACCCGGGACACAAAAAACGGACCGCTAGACCACAAAGGCAACAGAAAAGCTATTTAATTAGTAAAAAAAATACCCATCAAAATATAAAATCCCTGTTTTTTCTTATGTGTCGGTTTTTAATTTACAGTGCTTGTAACAAAATTCCTCCGAAACGGCTGGACCAATTTTCATGTTTTTTGTGTATTCAGTAGGTCTGAGAAAAGGATGTAAACGTATTTTTAAACGCGTGGCAAGGTGGTCCAACTCAGACATTTTTTTATCTTATTTTACAGTTTTTAGTTTAATTATTTTATGATTCAATATCTATTAAAAAATAATATAGCCATAAATTTCCACCCTTCTACCATCAACCCCTTTTTTAAAATTGCAATGTTAGTTAGTAGGTATCTACCTACTTTAACAATTTTCTGCTCTAGAACGAAATAATTTATGTAGTTTACAGGATTAGTTAGTTATAACTAGGTATATAATATGCGAAATAAACAAAGATTAACTTTCGACAAACATGTTTTTATAACCTACGAGTATTTCAAAATTGATACTTTTTTCAGTTTGTTTGTAAGATATCAATGCACGTTAATCATATGATTTGTTAATAAAATGTTATTGTTGTACACTTACCAATAGGTACATAACAGTTTTTCTGACAAATAACACAACATTGTTTTTTCATCATGTCAACCCAAAAAGCAATTGTTATCGAAGTGATATGAAAAATTCATAAATTCTAAATAATCTAAAATTTATAAACGAAACAATAAAAGTAAATTTCTAAATCTATTTTTTCATGGCTTTGTTTATTTTAGATTGGCTCAGTGAACTGTTGTACTTCTTTATTCCCGTATTCATATTGGTGGTATGCAACGTAACATTCTTTTCGGTGACGGCAAACCGTATCCGATCTATAAGACAAGAGACAGCTATTCTAAAGGGAACAGAATCTTCTCGAAGTGACAAGTTAAAGAAGGACAAACAAAGGTATGGTATAAACAATCTAATAAAATGTAAGTACTTATTTAAAAAGAAACAACATAAAGTAACATAAAGGAGATGTACTTAGGTAATAGTACTATTTAAATTATGAGCTTCGGCTATATTCGTCAATTTTCGGAAACCCGAATGTATTTTAAAGATATGTCTATGTAGAGTTGTTATTACATAACTAATCATTTCGCTTAAATTTAGATTAGGTCAACCAATTTAAAATAAAAGTACAAACTGTAAAAAAGAGTAAACAGTGTAAAGCCGAAGCGTATAATTTAAATAGAAATACTGTACATGTATTTATTCAAGAATAACTAAACGTATTAACTACATATTGAAAATATTATTGAGTTCTTCAGAAGCTCGCCTTTGTACAAAGTTTGGACATGTACCGTCTTATAATAAACACTGAGTAAAGTACTCCAAGGTTCAACCTGGTATTATAGTCTATTACAAAGTGATACAGGCTATAATAACAACTTAATTTTTCTCCTACATTAGTCCACATTTATTAATAGGACGGGTAATTTTTTGAGTACTTTACCATGCTAACAATTCGATAAATATTATTCTGCAAATTGTTGGAATATGTGTGTGTTTATTTGTTGTGGTGTATAACTTGGAAGCAGCAAACTCAGAAACATTCTCAGAAAGCTTGGGGTGCTACTATGGTTCGAACTATTGAAAAGTATTATTCCCTCTGCTACTGGAAATATTAAAATACTTTAAAAATATATAGATGTTATAATCATAACATTAAAAATGTTCCATGTGTCAAGAGTCTCCGAAACCGGCATGTATGAAAAGAATAATGAATGTGAAGGAAGCCAGACAGGTTTGTAAGTATTGTGAGGTTTGGCAATCGATACTCTCTGCTATCCCGTAAAGAAATTGACGTGACGATATGTATGTATGTATGTAAAAATGTACATTACCCCGCGATAAACACTTTCTGTAATGTAGCTAAGAACTATCTCGATCACTTGAGCTCAAACATAAAATCCGCACCGTAATCGGTCTATTCGTTTAGAAATGACGCTACAGGGAGACATACATACATAGACCCATCAAATTTATAACAACTTTACTTTTCTGTCGGCAATGTATCGGTTTATAGAATTTTGTTTATTTTATAATTATTATATTATTTTTTTAAATATAAGGGACATTCTTAAGGCAAGAAGGATAAAGTAGCCGGTAAACTTACTTTTGCTCGAGGCATAACATTCCGACCTCAGGTTGGTAGCACACTATCACCACTTTGGTATCTCTAGGCGATGTGAATTTCTTACCATCGGGAAATCCGTCTGCTTTTTTGCATTCCAATGTCATAATAAAAAAAACACCGTATTTTTTTTTACAAATATTTAAAAAGTCGCTACGTTTACACGCCCGATTCAATAAAGTGAAATATTTTTAATTTTCGTTGTGTCCCTTAATTCCAGGTATAGTCTGTACTTAAAGCTGTTCGTGGTGATGGGAGTGAATTGGACGGTTGAAGTTATAAGTTTTGCTGTAGGCGGCTCCAACTGGTACTGGGTGGTGGTTGACATCGCCAACATAGCTCTTGGATTCTATATCTTCTTCGTCTTCGTGTGGAAAAAGAAAGTGAGAAATCTTGTCGCTAAGAGGTGTGTTCTTTTTTTCATACATCGTAAGGCAAATAATCCGTTGAATCTCCTGGCGACCAGAAACTGTAGCGGTGGGCTCAGGGCTCATTTGAAGAATATATCAACTGCAACTCGTTTATGGAAGAATAGGTGCATTTTTATCACTAAAATACTAGACAGTAAATTTTAGTCAAATTAATTTCCATTTTCTTATCTTATTTATCCGTTAAATATTTTTTCTTGCCACAAAAATAAGCTACACATTATAACTATTCATCTTCTACCTTTTTCTTCATCGTTTTCAAGTCGAAATTCAACATTTTATACGAATACTGACTTATGTGGCAAATGTAACTATCTCGTATGGGTCTAACTACGAATTTAAAATTTTACTTGAGCTTTGATAGACTGCACTCAGTTACCCACGAGGCAGATGAAGGAATAATATTAACTTTGACATTAAACAGGAAATTTTGATAACATATCTATAGTGTTATAGTTTGTCAATTTTCAATAGATATATAAATTCGAAAGTATGTTTCTTTGTTTGCTTATCCTTCTTACAAAGGAATAGAGCAACTGAGCGATATAAATAGGGTCGCTAAGCGTCAGGATAAAGCAGGACACAGTTAGGCTTTTTTGATTGCATATTTGGCCAAATTTAATGTGTTGGTCAGGGCTCGTTAGCAGAATAGACCACTTGCCTTCCTGCCAAGCAGGTCGTAAAAGGCGAGCATAGGCTTATCGTCATCAAGTCACGGTGACTTCTGACTAGATGGTAGAGTTTCACAGCAACTCGCCCGGATTGGTACCACCGCCTTACCTATTCCTGCCGCCATAACGTCAGCGCTTGTTGTTGACGTGTGTTCTGTCCGGTATATTTACTTTTGCTGGAGGCCTAAAATCCCGGTTTAAGATTGGCAACGCACCGTGACTACCTTTGGTGTCTCTGGGCGGCGTAAATTTCTTAGCATCAGGAAATCCGTCTGCTTGTTTGTCTTCTAATATCATAAAAAAAATGTAGCTTATGTGTAACAAAACAAGCAGTGGGATGAGTCAATGAAATGATTTTGTAATTCTACACAAAATTTTGACACTTCGTAACTATATTTTTTATTATTTTTTTAAGATGGCGAAGCATACGTGGAGTGCCTGCAGAGTCTAGCTCAGATAAATGGGCAACTCGTTCCACCTCAGCCCCTACTGAAGACACGCGTATCTCAGCCGACGACTCCGCTATACGCCTCAAAGAATTACATTGAAGGTGTACCTAATTAAATATAGAAGTAACATAGAAAATTCGAGAAACTTTATAGTTAGTTCTACAAAACTATAAACAACCCAAAGTTTTATTTTGTAACATATTCAGGCGTGGATACAGTAGGCTAATACCTTAGGCCTGCATATTACAAGATATACGTCTCTAGCACGAACATTAAAAAAATGATATTTCGTTTTAATCGATTCTTTATTAACTTATAAATCCATCTAAACTATAATTGAGACTGCCGCCTGTTCGTTTTGATACCTACTAATGTTAATTGATACAAACAGTCATATTATTATTACTTAACAACGAAGATTAATAGCAGGCGCATAGGGTTCAGTGTTTTAAGAATATCATATTTTCTCGCTCTCGGAGGTAGCAAAAGAATGTTTGCCTTATTAGATACCATATACGTACTTATATAAGATTAATATTGTCACGATCAAAATTGAAAAGAAGCATTAAATAAGACTAAAACTAGATTAATCCATTTGACAAAATTTTGTTACGTTTTAAATCCATGGCTAGCTGGAATAAATTTAAGTCATGACTATGATGTGTTATTTCAGTGGAGTCATGATCAGTCTCCAATTATAAATACATAATCGTATTTTTTTACTCCTAAAAATAAAATATTTGGTACAGTTTCATGGATTTAGTAATATCAAAATCACTTCTACATAGTACGCGTCTATGTCTTATTTTTTTATATAAAACGAAGAAAAATAGTTAACTGCAAAAAACCTACTTTGATTTTAATAACCCATTAAAAAAAATTACAATTTTTCTTGATTTCCCCGGGATCCCATCATCAGATCCAGACTTATTGGCATTGAGACCATCTCGAAAGTACGCCCTTTTAAATAAAAATGTTTTTTTTAATTGGTTCTGAAAAAACGTAAAAATCGATTAACTTATGTGTTATTAGAAAATATTAGGAATTATAACCTCCTCCTTTTTTCCAAGCGAGTTAAAAATGTTATCAGCTTGTTAGTACTCAGATCCTAGAGTGAAAACTCTGGGAATTCAAGCTTCTAATAGTTGTAGGATATGTCTAAGTTTTACATTTGTGCCATGGTTAAATAGAAATAGAAAATACAAACCACAGTAATCTATATAAAGTTGTAAAGTAAAGTACAAAATATCAAGTAGGTAATTATTTAAATAATAATTAAGAACATAATATGAAGCTATTAGTCGCATTTTTATCCCTTTTTTATATTCGCAATCCCAGTCTAAGGTAGTACCTACTATTGCTTATTCTGTGGCCTAAGTCTATAACATTAAGTTTTATCTGAGCTTTTACGATGAGTTTGTATATATTTCGTTTGGTAAGTTACGTGACAAACTTATCATGACACTTTTGGTCTAAAAATGTGTTTCTCTCAGTTACCAACAGAGGCGCTGTTCAAAATGTTCATACAAATAATTTACAGAGACGGTAGCGAGTACTTCACAAACTCATGGTAAGGGCATGTTTAGAATTTAGATTATTTAACGTCGGTAATTGTATGTTACGTGTTCAAGATAAGTTGTAAGTTAAAGTTTTAAGTTTTAGTAGCTACATAAATGGGTAAGCTTATTTTTCTACCTATAGGTACCTTCTCTAATGAATTGCTTATTTTGCAACGTGTCTTTTATCTATTGATGTATGATTATCGTATAATGAATGGAATATTTTGTATTTGGGTATGATTTGCTTAATATAATGAGATAATATTGCATGTACATATTACTTGATTTTAGTGTTGTTTAAGGTAAAACTTGTAAAAGTACGTGACAAATGATTGAGGATAACTATTTTAATTAAAATCAAATAAAAGGACTGGAAATTTCTGTTATATCAGAGCACTTTACCAGATATTGGACAATGTTTTTTAAATGTGTATGTTCGTATCCATGTAATTTGTTTCTTTGCTACGTATTGTAAAGTAAATGACTGAATCTAAATTGATAAATGAGCTTTACTTGTTTCATACTATGCGGTAGACTTTTTCAAGTCTACAAGAAGTCTAACGATCACTTAAAATTTATATTGACCAATAAGTTAAAGTACTTGTCAAAGGCAATAGGACAGGATTTATAGACACTAGGGCAGATTTAATTAAATTTCAGTACATACTAAGTCAAATACCATTAGTGTGTATGATGTAGAGGGTAGAGGTAAGGAGCACACACTCATGGCTTTTTATTGTTTTTCTTATTTGTTTTTTTACGAGCTTTTTTAAATAAATGATTACCCAAAAAGTAAACCCGAATTTTGTATGAAGTTTACTATAAGTAACACAAGACCCTTGACATGGCATGGTGAAAAGGTATAACCCGTATGATTTGAAATTAAGTCTAAAGGCAATCAGATTTAAGGCAGCTAGTGTCATATGATTTAGTCGAATAAAAAACATAGAAAACTTAATAAGTACTTTTATTTTTTTATATAAATGTTGCGCCAAACTGCTAACTACTTTGACGCTTTCTTTAAAAACGGTCTTTTAATACAGCAACGCCGTCTTTATGCCAAGACTATTTAAATGACACTCTTTGTAATACAGAGTGTGTGCTTCTTACGTTGCTTCCATAATTCCATTATAAACAAAATGTCAGTGAATAATGCCGATGAAACGGGTAAAAACTAAATAAATTTTTCGGATCATTAATTAGCACTGAAGTTAAGATTTCTGTCATTTCTCTTTTTATTAAAAGTATTGATCGTTTCTTTGTTTTTTTTCTTTGTGCATTGTTTAGGTACAAAATCCTGGCAAAGGATTTTAGACACATTCAGGCCGTACCCTCAGACGCCTTACCTATTTACCTATCTCTGAAGCGGTTTGTAATTTATCGCCAGAGATAAATTTGAAATCTTTTCTAGCTCATGGAGCTACAGTTGAAGTTTCAAGAGGAAGTCTTTTTATTCGTTTCATACTAGGTACTAACTCAAGTAGGTAAATAAATAGGTATCCCTGAAAAATAATACAAATAGAACATAACGCAAACGTAGAATCAACGTAAGTAAATTGTATGTTTGTGTAATACGAATTAGCGGGACAAAACGGAAATCCAAAAATTTGGTTTTTTTTTATAAATCAGTATGAGAAGTAAAATAAAACATCTAATTAAATTAATAATAGGCACCTATACTGTACTTTACACGTTATTTGACAACTATAAACTACCTTTCAAAGGATAGTTGGACGGACGGGCCGGGACTGTGCGCGTTGCAGCGCAATAATCCGCCTAGACTGCGTTCATACATTTTGTATTGAGCAAAACATCGGGCCGCATCGCAGCGGATTTTGCGTGGCACCCTGCGCGCAATCCCCAATACGGCCTGCAGTCACCAAAGACAACAGTAAAAAATGTATTACAGGTTTGAATAAAGGTGCTAATAACATTTTAACGCTAAAGTTTTGTATGACAACTGTTAGAGGAGTCCCTTTCCATACTTAACGATTTTAAAGTAGGGTGGCTACTCTTCTTTTTTTATACTACTCTTTGGTACTGAGTAGCAATTACGCCGCCGATTCGATGTGGCCCTATATATTAAAAAAATACTTCATGGGCCCGGCCCGCTTCAGTGTGTTTTGCAATGCGATGCGCCCCAACGAGACACGCTCCGCTCCGTCAATAGTTTGCGCTATCCTTATATGAACATTTTTTTCTTGAGATTTAGCAATTATAGCGATTTATAGAATGTGCACACGAATTTCGAAAAATGGAATATTTTGCGACCCGCACACACTCTGAGCAGGACATCTCTTTTAGGGTAGCGCCCACTGTTGACGGGGCGAAGAGTGTCGGGTCGGGGCGCATTGCAAAGCACACTGTGGCGGACCGGGCCGCATCGCTCAGTGCCAAAGAGTAGAGCAAAATTAAAGAGGCAACTAGACGTTAAAATCATCAAGTATGGAAAGTTGCGCCTCTATTAGTTGTCATACGAAACTTTAGCGTTAAAATGTCATAAGTGCTCTATTCACAATAATGATATCGGGTTCTATGGTGACTGTAGGCCGCATCGGGGAATGCGCGAGGGGTGACTCGCGAAAATCCATTGAAATTTATGAAAGCGATCTAGACGGATTATTGCTCTGCGATGCGCCCCGTCCCGGCTCGTCCAAATGAGCGTAATCCTTTGAAGGCTCTAGTAACTATAGGTACGTCCCGTAAATAACGACATGATTAGCAAGCCTAGAAAAATGTAGCTCTACCGTTACATACATTGCTTTTATTCTGTTTCTGATTACAATCGTAGCTATAGTAAATACTATTTACCTATTTTTATTTAAGTTTTTTTTATTCCTTTTATTAGAGGTAAGCACTGAAATAAATAGCGTGGTGTTAATTCTATTCCTTGGCGAATCTTTACACAAATCTTGACCCAAAAGTGAAAAAGGTGATCTTCTATTATCCCAAAATTCAGCTCCATTTGTGATACACCCACGCATATCGATAAGGTCGGTGCTACATACATTTCAATAAGTAATGATAGAGCAATGCGCTATATGTAAAAACTGTTAGGGGAAGCCCGTGCAAAGAGAAAGAGTAAATAAAACATCAATCTGCTAATCAACAGAACCCTTTGTACTTTTTAATTTGTACTATGTTTTATCGTCTTCAGAGTAGAGTAATTAAAATTCAAAACCTTAATCAATTTATATAACATTTTTGAGCTTTAATAAAAGCTATCAATTATTCGTTT
This sequence comes from Calephelis virginiensis, assembly GCA_002245475.1. NCBI lineage: Eukaryota > Metazoa > Arthropoda > Insecta > Lepidoptera > Riodinidae > Calephelis > Calephelis virginiensis. The sequence goes on from NJDC01001367.1 coordinate 55,279, forward strand.
TGCCCGGAGGCGTCGAGCAAATCCGATACGTGGTAAGGGCAAAAAGGATAAATTAAATAAGACATCGCATTGAATACAGAATTAGATGCTAATTTTTTTATAAGAAGGTCAGTTTTAGTGACCAGGTAAAAGCCGTCGTTAATCATCATGGAGTATGACTAAAGCACCCACGTCCCCATAAACCTCTCACAACCAGCAAGCAACATTGTACAGATTGATGACGGAGGGGAATGTTGGGTAGAACCTGTAAGGGAAATATTAACAAATGGCACTTACTAATTGCTGGGTGACGCACACCTCGGGGTTCTGTAGCGACCTTAAATACCGCGGGCCTCGGATTATACGCCCAACTACTCCCTGGCAACGGTCGTCATCTGGTTGATCCTTGTCCAGTTCGTGTGTGAGCCTCTAAACACCAAAGCTGGTATAGCACCAGGGGGTGATTATGTAGCTCAGTTACCAACTCAAAATGAATGAGTGTACATCGAATCGCTGTCAAATGACGTGTTTTGTATTTGCTATCTCTAGTGACCAACATAAATACAATAGAGATAGCAAACACAAATGACGTCATTTGATGTACACTTTTACAGTTTGAGTTGACAACTGAGATACATAATCACCCCCCTGATCACGAAAAGAGTCCCAACTCGGGAAAGAAAACAATGGGTTTCCTGTGGATTTCCTCAAAGTAACGTTTGATTCAATAATGTATATCTTGAGAGCCGCTGGTCCCTGTTGACAGACTAGAAATAGTCGATTCTAACGCAATATTCATGAAACGCATTGTCACAGGTGACGAGACATGTGTTTACGAGTTTTTCTTCTTTTTCTTTCTTTAGGTATTGGCCTTCACGTTAGTATTTTGCCAAGTGTCAAGTAGAAATTTGCATCAAACTTTAAATCAATTTTAATCAATTATAATTAGTCATCAGTCATAAGTCGTCAGTAAGTCATGTCTGGGTCTTAAGTAAAACGGTGGCTTCGATATTCAAGCTCGTCTATTGAGATTTGGCGGCAGCGAGGAATTAGACGATACACCAATTTCTTCATGATTACTTGATTTGTGCACTTTCACTGAACAAAATTAATCTAATTCCCACCTAAATTAACTAATTTCACTCAATATAATCACGAAATTCAATAACTATGAAAAAATTACGACCATCTTCATTCACGATGCGCCAAAACTCCTGTTTACGAGTTTGAAATGCAAAACATGTCAACAAGCTTCGGAGTGGCGCCTTCCAAATTAACCGAAACCGAAAAAACCACGACAAACTCTTTCAAGAGTGAAAGTCACGTTGAGTGTTTTATTTGACTACCGCCGCGTTGTGCACTCGAAATTCTTGACGGGAGGTCAAACGGTAAATAAGGAATATTATTTGAGTGTTATGTGGTGCATAAGGTTTCAAATTCGACTGTTTGAATATGACCCTTTTGCAAGGATCATGTATGTAGAGCATCAAATAAAATCAACAAAGAAACGGAACGGTACATGCGATGCTATATGCGATGATCGTACAGTGCTGTCCAACACTTACAGCACTATGTGGCATATAGAGAATTCTGCAACAGGGCAAAACAGTCGTTAGTTAGTAATTGTAATTAAAGGCTGCATATTATATGCCAAAAAGAGTAGTTTTTCAACATTTTCGACGAGGACGCTGCCTCGTCGATCAGCGTAAATTTGTCCAGCTGTGCTGAATAGGTTCGCTAAAACTGTTCGCTGGGGAGGATCCCCAGTTGGTAGAGCCGATAGATACTTTAAAGCATTCTTCCTTCACAAGAAAAAACACCTTGTAATCGTGTTATGCTAACACGACTACAAGTATGTGCGAGTTTGGCTGGGAGCTGGTGCGAGCTAGCTTTGCGCGCATATCTCCGAATCCTTGCGAGTACGAACGATGCACGATGCACGAACATCGAGTTTCGGTTTCGGCTTAAGGTACAGCCGTGTTTAGCCGAAACCAAAACTGTGGCCGAAACTGGCCGAAACCGAAACCGAACCTTCAGTCAATCTCTAGTATAAAATAAACTTTATATTGATATTTGAAAAATATCTATGTGTCGTTTTCATCCTTATTATGTATAAAATTTACAAAATGTGAATATTTCGTGTTTATATTGAGTGAAATTAGTCAATTTTGGTGGTATTTTGTACAATTGTGTTCAGTGAAAGTGCACAAATTAAATAGTCATAAAGAAATTAGCATATCACCTTGTCACCAAATCGCACTATACGAGCTTGAGTAATAATGCTACCGCTTTACCCAACCCCGATTTTGGTCAATTTGATGCAAATATCTTCTTGACTAATGGCAAAATACTAACGCATGCCAAAACCTAGATAAGGAAGAAGAAGACTAATGACAATTTATAATTGTCAAATAATTGTCATTTGACAACAGCCTGGGGCCAGGGTGTCTAGTCTGTCTAAAGTTTAATCAAAGTTTAATTTAATTTAATAATTTGTAAATTGTGATTGTAAATTTTATTTTTGTCTAGCTGTTATATTGTGTTAATTTAATTAAACATAAAAACAAATATATAATTACTGTTTGATTACTTGCCGTTGTAGGTAACGAAAATTAACTAAAATTTTGCCAAGTAGTTCTAAAGTCTAAAGTGTAAAATCATTTTATTATTGGTGCTTAAGTTATCAGTATAATTAACTAAAAAAGTTTATTACTGAAGAGGCACTGTACGATTAATCCTATTAGTTTATATGTACAGTAAATTACTCTGTGTATCTGTAATTATATTGTTTGTATCTATACTTAATTCAAATTTTATGTATAATTATGATCCAGGTAGGTATTTCTTTTAAATTTAAGTAAATTTTAACTTATTATACTAAACTTTATTTTACTTTTTGTACTGTTTTAGTAATAATGGCTAATAATGGAATTCTTTTTGCGTCTCATGCTGCCAAGGCTCAAAAACTCTGTTCAAAGGTGTCACAATATGTAAAGAAAGTTTTGTACGTGAACTTTAATGGTAGCCCAGAAAATTTGTTACCAGTGATTAATAAACAAATTAATGATATTTATTCTAAGGTATGTCATATTTATTTGTTAAAAAGTGTAGAAGTATTGTCCTTGTAGCAGAGATATCATAGAGTAGTATTAAGCGCTCATTTCAATTTACCTTTATAGGGATGTACCATTTATTGCCCTGTCATCAAATATAATTTAAAAAAATTTGTTCCTCTTGCCACTTATGATAAATTTCTCTCACCAATTCAACAATTAGTTGGTCAGCAAGTCAATTACTCAAGATTTACTTAAAATGCTAACCTGTAAGTTATCTAACTTGAAATTGTTAAACTTCTATTAATCATACATATGTATGATTATAAGACCAATTTCAACATTTACTGCATTAAAATCTATCCATTGTCCTCAACTTGTTTCTATGTACTAATCTCAAAAACTTTGGAAATTTTGTCTCACTGTTGCCTTTTACTTCCAAACCACTATAATGTTAAAAGATGGATAAGCTTCATATTAGTTAAAATTTTAATAGCCTATTATTTTATTACCTTACATACTACATACAAAAAATTTGCAACTACTAGTTTTTTGATTTTTATAAAGATAATTCTGTAATACTGATAATATAAAATCAACAAGGCACCTTATCTACTTTTACGTTTAACTGGTTGTACTTTGAGCATGATACCAGTTTTTATCATTTCATTTTTTACAATGGAGCTTTATTAGTACATTGGAAAACAGACAGTATATTCTGATATTACTATTTTTATTTTTATCCGACTGCAAAACCTAAAAGTGGGTAATGTGTTTACTAATCTATGTATGTATGTAGTAGAGACCAAACCATTGACCAATTTGGATGATTCTCAGGTCAATCAATTCGTCTTAACCTGGCAAGTGTCATTAAAGATTTGATGTTCACCTTGGTGTCCACTATACGCCATATGCTCAAAATTAAAAAGATGTGACAATAAATGGGATGTAATTTTTTTAATAGGTATTCAAAAATTCTTTTTAAATAATGGTTTAGGATTTATAAAGCCTTATCTCAGTAGGTAACTCTTTTACTTAAACACTAGTTATCCCTGCAAATTTCATTCTACCCATTCAGTTTGTATTGGAAAAAATATGGTATTGTTTTCCCATTTTCCCTGCTACTTCCCCGTTTTTCTCTTCATAAAAACCTTATTCTGACATTAACCAACACAACAAAAAAAGAATTAGACAAATTGGTTCAGCCGGAATCAGGAACTGGGGAAATTGAAAAAACAGTATTTCAATTTTTCCTATACACACTGGCAGTAGCTATCAATATCAAGCAGTACAAATTTGCTAGCTGGGCTAGTAGTCATTATATTACAATTAGATTTAAAAATAAAATTTGTAGTTCAAAAGTTTTTAAACAAATAAATAGTCATGACACCATAAAAAGATAATGGATTTTCTTGTTTTAACTTTTAATGCATGGTCATATTAAGTTAACTGTTTTTATTTAATTTTATTTCTTAGAAAAAATATGTAGTATCAATATTGAAAATCTAAACTTGTATTTGAAAGAAGTAAACTTGTTAAAATATTTAAAAAAATTGTAGATTTTAGAGCTTTCTCTTTTATTTTATTTTTCATATTAATTATAATTAGTATATCTTTTGATCAAAATATTACTTTTGTACTTTCTTATCAAAAAAGTCTGCTGTAAATTACGCAAATTCCATTTATCTGTTAAAAGATAATAAACTAATAAAATGTGAGAGATGCCATTACAGTACAAATGAGAATTTACTTTAAAATTATCAAAACACTGAACATAATTTGAAAATGTGTCAATTGAACTATTTGAAAAATATTTTAATTTTAATTTTTGTTATTCCCTGTATTAGTCCGGCCTTCTTTGCATAATAGATCATCTACCTTCCTATGCCAGCAGCTCGTAAAAGGCGGATATAGTTTTACCGTCACTAACACCGTGACATCTGATTAGATGATAAAGTTACGCAGTGACTCGCCCGGTACCACCGCCTTACCTATTCCTGTCGCCATAACGCCAGTGCTTGCCATTGACGTGTTACGGTTCGGAGGATGAGGTAGCAGGTAACCTTACTTTTGTTTGAGGCTCAACATCCCGACCTAAGGTTGGCAACGCACCATTACCACTTTTGGTGTCGCTACGCGGCGTGAATTATTTCCCATCAAGAAATCCATCTGCTTGTTTGCCTTCCAATATCACAAAAATAAAAAAAAAATGCCATATATTAAACCTTTATCATCCTCCATGATCCTTCGCCATTCATCAGTTACTGTGATTAAACATTCAATTGATCCCAGTGACTTTAGTCAAGTTTTTAGATTATATACCTACTTAATAATATAAAAACTTATAAGTAAGTACTCTTAACACTTAATATGATTGGTCTTGTCATTTTCTTCTATATAAGAGGAAGCAAACACTCATCTGATGCATAAGTAATCACTGTTGCTCAAAACAACTACCAACAAGTGGGTTTTTCAAAAGCATTGTTGACCTTTCATTAGACATGTTTGGTTTTAGGCCTCTTCACAATATGGTAATTTGGATGTGAGACTTCTTATAAAACCTAGAGATAATGCTAAGAAAATTAAAACAAATCGAAAAATAGACGTAATTTTATATGATACAGATATAACTGAAGATTTAAATAATTTACAAAAATATGTAGAAAATGTAGATAATGTAAATATGCAAAAAGTGCCTGTATCAAAAACTGGTAAGAGTTATTTCTTTACCTTAAATAGTAATTAATAAAACCTAAAAAATAATTGGTTGTAGAAGAGGTTATAATTATTTTTTCTACACTAATATTACAGCTAAATTATTATATGAAGTAAAGTATCTTCACGCCCATATCCCCGAAGAGGTAGGCAGAGGCACAACCAGGGTACCCACGACTAGCCGAAGATACTAAGTCCCATAATGTGATAGGTGGCAAGCCTATCGCCAACCGGGCACATATCCTATCCCGAGCAACATTTTTTTTTTATTAGAAAATTGGAAAAATCCGATTTTCTTTTTGTTGCCCGACCCGGGATTCGAACCCGGGACCTCATGCAGTCAAGTCCAACAACTGAACCGCTACACCACAGAGACATTTACAATTACAATTACAAGGACATTTTACCTCAGTATCATCCTTAGTAAAATTTAATGCATTGATTAATTAAGTAAGTCGTTGCTTCTGTGGTCTAGCAGGCCACTGCTGGACTTGATTGCATGAGCTCCCGGGCCGGGCAGAAAAAAGAAAATTGGGTTTTTCCAATTTTCTAATAAAAAAAAGTTGCTCGGGATTGGATATGTGCTCGGTTGGCGATAGGCTTGCCACCTATCACATTGCGGGATTTAGTGTCTTCGGCTATACGTGGGTACCTTGGTTGTGCCTCTGCTCTACCTTTCGGGGATATGGGCGTGAAGATACTTTTTGCTTTTTTTCTTAAGTAAGTATCTTCGTGCCCACATCCCCAAAGGATCCCCATATGTGGCAAGCCTATTCCGAGCAACATTTTTTTTTATTAGATGATTGGAAACACCACGTTTTCTTTTTGTTGCCCGACCCGGGATTCGAACCCAGGACCTCATAAAGTCAAGTCCAACACTTAGACCGCTAGATCACAGAAGCGATCGAATGCATTGATTAGATATTGATATCTAAATCATAGTAACATTAGCCAATGTTTTTATGTGTTTGTATATGTATCTTGTAGATGCTGATGATACCAAAGAAGTTTTGGACGTTGAACCTATTAAAACATATGAGTATGTTGCACTTGGGGGTACTTTTGACAGACTACACAATGGACACAAAATCCTCCTTTCGCAGGCTGTACTGAGAGCCACAAAACATGTTACTGTTGGTGTAACTGACGTTAATATGATTAAATGTAAGTTGAAATATTTAATAATGATATTTGTTCCTATTGTAGGAACAAATACAAGACGGATAGCTTGATGCTTTATAGTTTTTTACTTTGCATTGTAGGCACTTGATGGAACTCTTTTGTATTTAATGTATATGGCACATGTCTATAAGTACTAAAGTATTAATGATGTGCTGCTAACCTGAGGAAAGTTTGTTTATTGGCTACCTTGCTCCACAAGGGAATATAAGAAAAGGGAAAGCTGTATATCTTAATAACAAATTTTTAATAGATAATTTGATAATAATTCTTGGTGTCCTTAAATACGAAGGTAATGTTACACAATTTAACACCCGCAACTAGTTACATAATGGTAGATAATTTGAGTTTTGATATAGGTTGATTTAGAGCTGAAAATTACGTGTGATGCGAATTTTGTTAAATCCTGCATGACTTCCTTGACTTGTTACATAAATAAATAAAACAACTCATTGTTGTATTTTCTGTCTTACCATTTTAAACATCCACTCTTTGATTATTTGAAAATTAATTTCAAAGCTAATTGAAGCTTGATAATACTAATACATAATAGCCTTTACTTAAAATAGCTTTTTAACCGACTTCATAATGAAGGAGATCAGTTAAACTGTTTTTTATGTTTGTTATGCGATTACATGTTGGTCTGACTGAGAATGAGGAGGCTGACAAGTGGGCTAAAAATGCAATATTTAATCGAAGTGAAAATAATTGCCTACCAGATTTCACAGAATCTTTAAACTACTATAGGAAAGATTGCCTCGAAATTTGTAAACTTTATTTTAATGAAAGATCTCTGACTAAGGGCATATGGTATAGATGCATACAAAGTGAGCCTCCTCATGTCCCGTGGTTTACTTATTGTAATTTAAATAGACACCAACTTAAAAATGCTTTAAGATTTCGATCTGGACACATCCCTCTAAACAAGTTTGCTTTTTTAATGAATATTAAGGAAACGCCAAACTGTGACATTTGCAACAAAGTTGAAGACGTGCATCACCTGTTGGTGGAATGTGTGCGGACCGAGGTTCAAAGATATATTAAAAAAATACAAAATTAATACGTATGATGTAGGCATATTTCAAATCATTTTAGCTGATCCCATTTCGGATACAGCTAGAATGCTTTATAATTTTATTTAAGACAAATTTGTAATCACTAAAGTATTCTTTACCATATAATATAAGCGACCAGAGAGTTGACATTGCCACATTGTGTGCAAAAACTCTTTTAATTTAGAGAAAAAAAAACTAATTTAATAGTTATTTTTGGGAAAGTAGGTCATGATGATAAAATGAATGACAAATGAAGTGAATGAAAGATGATGTCGTCAACATATACAGAATTGTATAAAATGTAACTCACACACCACTAGTGTGGTACCCTCTCAGAAATATTTCTTTAAGGTACCGTTCGAAAAAGGGATTATCAAAACGCGTTTTGGTATTGAAATTATAGAGTTGGTTTTTGGCAATTTTAGCATACTAATTACTACATACTTTGCATTAGTATTAAGACGCTGAAAATTATTTTTTATTTTTCGCAAACTGATATAAACCAACGTAAGAATATTATACAATTTTGATGTGGTTGCATAGATTAAAATAGAGGCTCATGTATTACATCGGTAATAAAATAAAATTTTACAGCAAAAAAACTATGGGAGTTAATACAACCAGTGGAGGAGAGAATAAAGGCTGTGCTAGATTTTCTAACGGACATCAACCCCGACTTGGAATATAATGTGTTACCCATTCAAGATTTGTATGGCCCAACCATTGTTGAACCTAAATTTCAAGTAAGTTGTAAAAGTACAGTGTATTCAAATAGCTATTTATAATTCTACTACTTATAATCTAAACCCATTGTGTAATAATTAAAGAGATTAAACCAAGGTGTGTGTGCGATTCACACACGACAGAAGTGAAACTAACTCTCTCTCTCCTCCTAATCTCTACCAATTTATATCAATCTCTATGAATCTCTATCTCTGTCTGTTTCTCTCTGTATAAGAGACATAGAAAGAAACATGCAACAAACAAACATTACATATCTAAATAAAGTAAATCGACAAAAGAATGAGATGAATATATATAATCCGACACATTTTTGTATTTGTGTCTCTTACCTGTCGTTTTTCCGTTGCATCCGGTTTGAAATCACAACGATTCTGAAGAAGATTCACTTAAAAAAATGGGTTCCTGAAAATCTTCTGAGTCCAAAATTAACATGTTTTAATATGATCGTTCAGTGAACAAGCACGTGTTTCCTGACGGTAAGAGACAACCGTGCCCTATAGACACCATAGATATTTGCGTAGCTGTCCCTTCGTACCGGAACATGACGGTCATTATGGCGACAGGAATAGGTAAGGTGGTGGATCTACACTCTACCACATATGGTCTTTACTGTAACGAGCTGTTTATTTAACCTATGCTCGCTTCTTACGAGCTGTCTGGTACATAAGTAGATGGTCTATTCCACTTAGGGTACCAGGGGGCTGACTATGTATCTCAGTTGCCAACTAAAATGGAAAAGTGTACATCAAATAGCTGTTAAATGACGTGTTTTATATTTGCTATCTCCAGTGACCAACAGAAATACAATAGAGATAGCAAACACAAATGACGTCATTTGATGTACACTTTTCCATTTTGAGTTGGCAACTGAGATACATAATCAGCCCTCAGGAAAAACAAAAGGAATTTTCACTAATTGAAGCCTTTGTTAAAGTTTAAACTAGATGATTGTTAACAACATGATTAAGATATGTCTGATCGAATACAAAAACAATGTGACACCGCGCGAGCGTTGTCGCTTATTGCTCATTTTCATTGGTCGATAACTCGGTCGATAAACAGGATGCGGGGTTTCCCTGAATACGGTATAACAACTAGTGAAAGTGCGTCGTCAGTGTATAATTCATATACAGCAAGCGGGTACTCCCTGCAAGCGGCTTTAACAACCAATGAAATTGGTTGGTGTAAAGCAAGCATAGTGGGGCTGCGGGGATTTAGCTTACGAATAATATTCAATGAGAATTGACGTTGCGCGGAACATTATGGCTGTTCGATTTGCCGATTTACGAATGCTTCAACTGGTAGAAACATACTAAGACTACTCATGTTTGTGGAATGTAACAAGTAATTTATATAAAAATCCAAATGCCAGAGAAAGTGTATACAAAAAAAATTTGGGAAAAGATAAATTTATCTATACAAAACTACTTTCTAATGTGCGGTGATGAATATTAAACATCCCACATGCAGGCGCCATCGACTAATGAAATCGGTTACCGCACGCAGAATATATGGCATGCTTAAACAGAAGTCTCCCGTACCCCGCATGCGGGCTGTAACGGCCAATCAATAGGAGCCATAGGTCATATGAAAAAGTTAATTTGAACTCACTTAGTACCTAGGCTTTATTTCAATTTCCTTTTTAGTTAATAGTTGTAAGTGAAGAAACTGTTCGTGGGGCAGTCAAAATTAATGAGAAACGTATAGAAAAAGGATTCCAACCGTTAGACTCGTATGTAATAGGTTTAGCTGCGGATCCCAAAAAGCATTCTGAGGAAGAAGATAAAGTGAGCTCGAGCAATCAGCGGATGAGGCTCTTAGGAACAATATTGAAGGAACCAAAGGTAGATTTATTTTATTTATTTACTTATTTTATTAACTTTTTCATGTCCTTTCAGTTCCAATAGCCCAAATTAAATTTTCGTGCAGATTTGGTTAATTCTGTATACACTTTTGTACCATATAGTGCACACACTCATTAATAAAGTATGAACCCTCTTACAACTAAAAACCAATTGTTATCAATAAATACACCACTAGAACTACGAGTAAAACTACCAAATCAGCAATTGCTAATGAAATATTACACAATTACAGGAAAATTTAAAAATATTTCACTAAATTTTACTTTTATAAATTTTAAAGAACGAAAAAATCCTCGCTCCCTTTCAGGATTTGAACCTGTGGCCTTTTGTTACTTATTAATGAATTATATGTCCTCTATGTATAGGAGCTGTAATTGGTTTCAAATGATAAATTTGCACTACATTTACAGTAACATAACTTACAATTCTTAGAAAGGTTTGCAAATCTTAATTTTATTACTAACCCTTTGACTGCGACAGCGTCAATCGTCAGCGTAGAATAGTTACGATTTTTATGCAAACGTTCATCCCTATTATTTGGAAAAAAATTGCATATGTTAAACTTGGACCTTCAGCTATATGCTTATTAAATTTCAATAAACCCGGTTTAACTGTTTATCCGTGAAAAAGCAAATTGTAACATTATTAGTATGCATTTATATTTCGTTCCTTTTTTTTATAAAATAATTGCGAATTTTTGTATATTGTATTTGTAACAGAAAAGCCTAATATGCGTAACAGACTATTAAAAAGAAACATATACACTACAATCTTAGTTTAATATTAAAGAGATATGCTATATTATCATATGTTTTTTTTCTTAACAGCCTAATCCCCATATACCGGATTGGCCGTACGTCATCGGTTTAGCCGGGGGCATCGCCAGCGGCAAAAGTAGTATTACGGAGAAGTTAAGGTATGTATGCTTATTGTTAAGTAATTTTATTTTACAATATTTTATAGCAAATGATCACACGGATATCCTTATGGTAATAAATACTTTGAAAAAAAAAATACTTTAAGTCATTAATTTTTATAACACCTGACTAATCTCCACTGTGATATTAAGTAGAATATCTATTAAAATCTTCCATTCCTTTCACTCCATCTTGTGATGTATATAACTATGGCGCTGGCTTCATGCTCATCTCTTAACTGTACATACATACATATCTTCACGTCAAGTCCCTTACGGGTTAGGCACAGAGTATCGAGTGTCAGACCTCACGATCCTGATAAATCTGTCTAGCTTCCTTCACACTCATTACCCTTTCATACAAAACCCTTCGGTTTCAGAGACTCTTGACATCACCCTCGGATAATGTCCGAGTGATCTGATCGTGAAATATCAACCTTGGTCTCCCCGGGTACCTACATCCATCCACATTCGCATTACAGCGACGTATTCGCACTGCTTTGTCAATCTTTCATCTGTCATTCTTTCCACATGACCGAACCAGCGGAGCAATATAAGTAAAGAAATGGAAGTAGCAATTAATTTAAACGATTGATTGAAATATAAAAGTTTGCCTATATTGTCATTGGTTGTTGGTCCGGGTCTGCTGAGTAGAATAGACCATCTGTCATTCCGTCGGTCAGCTCGTAAGAGATGAGCACTGGTTTAGGTCTTTACCAACGCGACCACTGGTAGTAGAGTGCTATGCAGCAACTTGCCCGAGTAGCCTTTTCCTGTCGCCTTAATAAATCTGTCATGTGCCGGCCCGGAAGCTAGGGTAGCTGGTAGACTTTTCCAGGGGGCTCACATTCCGGCCATACGACAGCGACGCATCTATTACATCTATGGTTTCTATAGGTCACAGTTACCTATTACCATCAGGAGAGCCGTGTTCTTGTTCGCTGAACTCTTCTTACAAATTTAAGGATAGCGCACACTTGGACGGGCCGCAGCGTTTCGGGTAAACTTAGTACAAATCTGAATAAAAGCGATTTAGTCAAAAGTGTGCACTATCCTTTAAACTTACACCATTACGACTATATAGTATGTATATAGGTATTTACATTTATCACCATCGTCTTCAAAGTTCACGTCTCTTACTAGATTGAAAGGAGCCGCAGTTGTAAACTGTGATATAATCGCCCACGAGCTCTACAGTCCAGGCACGCCGCTGAACCAAACTATCGCTGAAACCTTCGGCCGTGAAATGATTACGGAAACCGGCGAAGTGGACAGGAGAAAACTTGGACAGCTCGTTTTTAGTGACAAAGTAAGCATATCACTTTTTACTCAATGCCCTGTTATACAACAATATTATAACTGCGAAAGTTTGTGAAGATGTTTAAGTGTGTAGGTAGATGATGCCACCACGCCACAGTGGCAAAGTGAAGTTTCAATCCGGTTCTGCAACATGATTAAGAAACACTTAAAACGGGATGCAGAATTTGCTCCAACTTGCGATGATAGTTGTGTCCAATATTGTTTGGCCACTATAGTTGGTTTGATATTTGAATCATTGAAGTACTCTTAGCACTTTTTAATGACCTTTGTGTTAGCTAATAGATTTTCTACAACGCCAACACCAAGCGCTGTGTCCGGGGGAACCGCACCTCGACTCCGTGCTGCTGTCAGTTTAATGTGGGGTTATAGCTGGCTACTGGGCGTAAGTCGTCAGGCGAAAAAGAGATATCAATTGGCTAGACTGTCAGCGACGGTTAACTGACTTGTGTATGCGTGCTTTTTGTGCGTGAATGTGGGTGTAAACTCAGCGTGAGTGTGTGTGTGCGTATGCATATGCACATGTTGTATTAAGATTATGAAAATCACCTAATTCAATCAACATAATTCGGTAGTGAAGTGGTCAGTATACTTAACGACGAAGTTAATGGAACTTAATTTAACGTGTCAATGAATATTTCTTTGTATGTTAAACTGCTATTATAAATAGCAATAATGTATTCTATTATATTTGTCTATATAGCTAACGGCTGGGCCCTATTTCGTTCAGGCAACATATGTAAAATCGTTTAATTTTTTGATTGAAATAAATACATACCTATAAATAAAATTAGATTGACACTTGTGTTTAACTGATTTCCCAACTGACTGACGCCATGCGTTGTATCCAGAGTCGCGGTTGTAGCGTCATTTGATAGGGGGTGCTCTCAAACCACCCAGAAAAAATTCGAAACCTTGAAAAAGTATACCTGGTAAAAGTAGGTTGATGTCCCGACGAAACGACACCTAGGGTAACCCTATTTTCTCTACGGAGATCAGTATCTGAACCCAAAAAACATCCAAGATGGCCGCTTTTAAAATTGAAATCGTTATTGTGGCTATTTTGTGATATTTTTTTTAATTTGACTGTCGTTTTCAAAATTTTTAAACATTTATACAGTTTGTAGAAATCCTCGGAATGAAAGGTTACAGCGAGACTGAAATCTGAGTTATAAGTTTGCTGCCAGCCGGAAGCACAGAAAAGTAACTGTAAAAATCGTAACCAAATTCTTTGAATGTCTTACGCACTCAGAGGCGTCAACTAACATTTATTCTTAATTAACATTTAGCCATTTGTATTTTTATTGCAATGTCAATTTTGAATTGAAAATGTCAACTGAATGACTGATTTAAAGATAATGGATATCAAAGACAGATAATGACAAGGCGGAAAATAACTTTAATTTGAACTTTGCAGTGTTAGATGTTATTCAATCTATGTAAATTCGTAAAAATTTCAGGAGCAATTAGAAAAGCTTAACGCAATAACCTGGCCGGCTGTGATCTCGGAGACTGAGAGCCGGATCCGTGCGCTCGGCGCGCAGGGCTACCGCGTCGTGGTCATGGAGGCGGCCGTCATGGTGCGCGCCAAGTGGTACCGATACTGCCACCAGCTCTGGACCGTCATCATACCGCCAGACGAGGTGACTGGCTTTTGTAACTACTAAATTATTCAAAATAAAAAAAAATTCGAAATGTTGGTATAAACAGCCAGAAATTGTGAGAAATGTGTTCTTAATATGGAGTTGTATTATGTTTCAGTGTCGTGCTGCAAACTCGTTAGGGCAAGGGATGCACCACCTTATCTATTCCGCCATAATGAGTTTGACATGTTCCGATCCGGAGGGTAGGGTAGCCGGTAGACTTGCACCAAAAGCCTTCCATCCCAACCTAAACGACGTATCAGTAACATCTATGGCGTCTGCAGGCCAAGGTTGTCTCTAATCATCAGGAGGCCCTTGTGTTTGTTTACTATCTTACTACCTAAAAAAAATTTACCAGTAGAAATCGTTACGAAAAAATGCCTAAGGTAGTGTCATTAGAAGTTAACTAACAAAAATCGCCACTTGATTAATGTGGCTTGTGGTAGCAGTTAATATACCTTACATACAAAATTTTAAAAATTAGCGACTCACCAAATGTACCTAGAAGTATAAGCACTTTGGCAATAAAAGTACTACTAAAACTTACTATTAAAACTTACGCGCTCGTTGATCTGGTGTGTTACGTCAATGTCTCTTAACAAAAGAGAAGTTACACACCAAATCAACGGACGCATAACTTTTAAGCTATTGCATAGCTTCTACCGCGGGCCTTGAGCGTGGAGACCGAATCCGAAAATTCCGTATCGAAAATATACTCCGACCTGCACAGCGGTGATACTTTTTAGTTTTGCCATCTATCGATGAATAGCAGAACTTTTAATGACAGATCACGCTTGTCTCTTTAGTTCAGCAACTCGCCTCTAGGTGGCATTGGTTGTATCGGCGTTACTGCGCATGCGCAATCCCCCTCTTCGCCCCACAAGTCAGTCAAGTTATGGTTGTTGTTTGTACAAATAGTACAAAATGTAACGCTGCCTCCACACAATGGGCCATGATGGCTGATGACAGACGTTCACGTGTAGAGCGCCTCTCACAGGCGATTCTCTATGACACAAGTATTTTTTTAATTAAAGAAATACTAACTTTATTTTGAAAAAATAAGTGATGCAAAAGCTCCAACATTACCCTACTGGAAATAGCTACCATACAATTTTGTCACTAAATTGAAATAGGTCGAGACGTCCGTCTCGTACGGCTGCCAATGCACAAATTAGTAATGCTCGATTGTGTGGACGGTAGCGCAATCATAGAGGCGATCATCGCACATTCTATCACGGGCCATCATGGCCCATTGTTAAGAGGGGGCGTAATAATTTACCGTCGTCTATTTTTGATTGTGTACGGTTTGTTAACTATGAGCAACGCTTTGCTACTTTTAGGTAAACTACCACTAGTTATTTTAACGGATTACGTTTCATAAGATTTTAAACTTAAATCGTCGCGAATTAATAACATTTTTAATTATTTATACGGGATTTATATCGACAAATAAAATAAAAAGAGATCGTGAGTATCCCGTATAAATAATTAAAAATGGGATTACGTTTCGTTTATTATGGAAGCTGGGCTTTCAATCTGGCTTAAATTATTCAAAATAATCAATCATAAATGGTCATAGACAGCCATTTCAGGTTGCCTCCTTCATTTGGTGAGAATCGGCGGCAATGAAAAAAAATACACGATATATCAATTATAAATCAGCACTTCACTCCCTTTACTTTAACTGAACAAATGTGTCCGAAATGTAATCAAAATTGACTAATTTATATAATATATACACGAAATTCATACATACATACATACATACATACATATCTTCACGCCAAGTCCCTTACGGGGTAGGCAGAGAGTATCGAGTGCCAGACCTCACGATCCTGACAAACCTGTCTTGCTTCCTTCACATTCATAACCCTTTTCATACAAACAAACGAAATTCAATAATTACAAAAAATACTTCGACACCTTTTTCTCGATTGTGCTAAAACCTGTTATAATGTTAGAGATCAGCGCCACAACGTGAGGTTTAATTAACCCAATCATTTATCGCTCTTACAGGCGGTTAAACGGATACAAGCAAGAAACAACCTGAGCGAGGAAGAAGCGAGACAACGGGTAAACGCGCAGCCTTCAAACGTAGAGCAAGTCGCGATAGCGAACGTCGTTTTCAGCCCTTACTGGAGCTATGAACACACTCAGACGCAAATAGACCGCGCCTGGGAACTGCTGCAGAGGTATCTCGACACGAGGGGTGGCAACCCTGGAAACCCAAAGTCAGCGTTATAAATGTTGACATCCAACAATATATTTGAAGTGGGCTTATTAGGCATAAGTACCTATTTACTGTGTGACATTTAATAGACGACTGGAGAGTTACCATTCTGTCTAGATTTTATGATTTTTTATACTTTATGAGTTATTTTGATCCGTGTATTAATAAATTCCTAAATTTCAGTAAAGTATTAATTCATGTTACAGTATCCGGCACGTAACTTCGCAAGGTTTTGAGGTAGTGGGGGTAAGTTCGCGCATCGTCTACTAAGTGGAACAAAAAGTGAGTTATAAATAAAATAAATGCATAAGAAAGTAAACATTTATTCCAAAAAAAAATGTAAGGAACTCTATCCTCAGCAATGTAATATATAATTTTTCAATAGTATTTTTCTATCGCTTTCAGCTTTTTTTACACCGGAAATCTAAGTTATGTAAAACCCTCCGTAGACTCCGTAGATAGATTCCATTAAAATCAATGTACCTACTATTTTAGTTTTTTTCTAAGTTTTTCAACTGTAGGCACCTTTTTATTTATAATGTGGTAATCTTGGACACAGGTTCTTACCACCGACTGGTCAAAAGAAGCGATGTCTGTGATCAGCTTCATTTTATTCCTTTTTTGGGTATCCTAAGAACAGTTAGGAATTCGGAATTTCTCCCTTCCTTGACTATACATCTCACTCTTATTTCTGACATTTTAGTAGCTTCTGAGGTCCGTCTTACCGTCATTTTTTCTAGTATGTCGGCATAAAACTTTATTTGATTTTCAATATAAGCAACGTAACAAAAACTAAATTAAAAAAAATTAACTAACTAAATTTAAAATAACGATAACTCAACAAAAATTTAAAAAATTAACAACAACTAAGGGTACAACTTTCGTGCACGCAAGTGTGTTCGGGAGTGATCGGAACACGAGACACGGTGCGGGCGGCAGACGTCGACCGACGCACCAATCGCCCGCTCGGAGCGGCGTTACGTCATGCCCCGCGTCCCGGTTGACCACCAAAGAGACCTAAATAATTGCTTCTGCGCATCTAACGACTCTTGCCAACCTATATGCCGGAGATTGTAATTTATCTATTTTATTGAGATTCGCGAATTATTGGGGAAATTTAAGTTTAGTAAATTTGATAGTCAACGGGTTTTCGGCGTGGGCTTTTATTACAATTTTAGGTTAAGTAAAGAACCCATCAATAAATGTAACATATCAACAAAATTAAGAATAAATAGCTGTGCTAAAGTTCTTATTACGTCAAAAGTTCAAGACAATAATATCTACGAATAAATGTTCTATACATGCTTCATAATATCTTTTGCCATAACTATATTATCGTCTTATGGCAGCATCCATCTTAATATATTATATTTCAAAAAATAATAAGCCGTTAAAAAGTGTTATATACGCGATTATTCATTTTAATCATGTTAAGTTTGCATTGCATTGCTAAAATTTGGAAAGACTTTGATATTTTATTTTTTTAATTTTATTTTAACACTTCGTAAAACGGTTTTTTTGGCGAGCTCTAGCGAGGAGATATTATTATATATGCAGAAGACTACTATAACATACATCAGAAATTCCTTAAAGCTAAAGGATATTCTAGAAAAAATGGGATGATTTCAATCATGATTCTGAACCAATAACATGTCTGTTGCGTGGTTAAAACTATGGGTATAGATTAGACATAAATATGGCGCCAGTGGTTATAATCATTTTATTTTAAAATTATTTTATAATACGATACTACGCATTTATGAAATGTAGTTATTGTATATTATGCTGTTATGAAAATATGTGATATAATTAGTAAGGAAAACTATTACTTCTATATTATTTACATAGTCGATTCAATAAAGTTTGTTATAAAATACTTTATTTTATTTAAATGCTCAAGTCTTAGTTATAAAAATATGGATACTTTAAGATAAGAAACGAACTGAACCAAGTTTTACAATATATACAACGAGGAAGATAGCTGTTGAGTAGAAATGCAGCACATCGCTGACTTGATTGACTACCACCGCCCATTGACATCGCAAAAGAAAGTCATGACGTCATTTCCCTTTTTTTGTCGATTGCCTATGGGCACTAAAGTAAGGAATCAAACCGTTCCAAAATGCTTGATAAATGTTATATCGGCAACATTCTAGTCAAAGTCAAGTAAAATTGACTTCCTAAGTCTAAAACACAAATTATAAAGTAGCGTCTAAAATTATGAGCGTGGTGGAAAAGTAAGATCTCCATAAATAAATTCACAGCATAGATTAATCTACAAAACTTATCAGGAATAAATTACAAAAAAAATGATTAGTCTCTCAATGCAACCAAAATAGGTAGGTACCGTGCCAATCGGATACTCAAGAGGTGTGTTGCTTGAAAATAACTCAATGAGTAATATCACATTATTAATAATGTCACGGTACCGTGATACAAGATTTCTGTAAATCTTGGAATCTACGATATTCGGGGGACGTGGCTTCAATATTATGGAAATGCAAGCGCATCGAGATATTTTATCTGTCAGTATTCGCATGCAGCACTGATAGAACAACATCTGAGTAGTAAAAAATGACAAACGAATTTATTAAGAATTTATTCTCTTTTATGAAACGTGTCCAGCTTTACGGAATTCAAAACATAAATATAGTTTTTCTCTTTGTGATATATCCTGTCCCATTTGTGTATCTTGTTTAGTAGTGTATGGCAAAACTGTAGAAAAGGCTTCTTAAACAAGCCTCACTTATTCTAAAAGATAATTTCCTTCTACTGTTATCGATGTTTAATTCGCCTCTGTGGTCTAGCGAGCCGGTGTCGGCCTTGACTTCTTGAGCCGGGCCGGGCAAAAAGATAGAAATAATATATTTTTAGTTTTTTAAAAAAATAACGTTGCCCTGGATTGGATATGTACCCGGTTGGTGATAGGCTTGCCACCTATCACATTCTAAGACTCAGTGCCTTTGGCTAGTCGTGGGTGCTCTGATTGTGCCTCTGCGTATGGACGTGAAGATACTTTTTTTAATTTTAATTATAATCACTATAATGGAATGTGAAATACAACTTCACTATAGTCCCTATATTCAACTGCGTACTGAGAATGATATTATTGACAAATGTAATAGCCTATTTCAATACTAGCGATATCGCAATATTGGGATCATGATAATATTGACCAATGTAATATGCCCCAATTGCTGAATGGATATCTTATGAAAACTACCCGTGCCACAAATTACTAACATCAAATAGGTTTAATGAAACGTCATATCTTTTGCATTAAAAAAACTATTCAAACAGCGCCATCTTACAATTCTTATATAAATTATTAATACAACTGTTATGTAAGTTTTTAAATTGATTAAAGAGACATCTAGTGCCAAAAATAGTTACAGCTTCTCCCTACTAGATAGAGCTAAACTAAGACAAATTAATAAGGCCTTTTACATACGATCGACATTAAAAAAACTTAAATATACATAAAATACGTTTTACTTGATATTCATATCCATCCAATAAGTTTTTATATTCAATTTTTATTGGAATACGAGATTGGTTTCATTCTCAAAGAATATGAATAAAGATGGAAACATACTGTTTGAACAGTATGTTTCCATCTTTATTCATATTCTACTCAATTCCACGAAATCTAACACGTGTCAGTACTTATCAATTTCATATATAATAGAAACGGTCAGATGCAAATACTTAATTAACACTACGTGTGGAGATGTGTTGTCGATGATTACGTGATATCGACGTGTGGCCGGTAGGGGTGTGAACTGTGAACACGCCAGTTGACGCAAAACGCGCAGCGTGTTTCTACCTATTAGGTAACAGTCAACACCCGGCGCAACACTTCAGTCAGAGCTTACAGAACTTTCTTGCAGTTATGACATAATTAACATATTTTTAATAAAACATATTTTTGGAACGATGTTACATAATATGTTGTATCGCATAACGTCCACACAGGGTGTCTACACGACTCGTGACGTCGCGTTATAATAGTATGTTTCCACCTTATGGCACCTACCGATCACATGGCTATTATCGAAGATTCACATGGATATTCTATTATGGGGCCGGACCAACACGAAGATTTATCTACTAACTAGTAGCGCGTTGAACATGACTTTCGTCTTGTCCAAGTTCATCCTAACACCCACCTGTTGAGAAACTCTATCGAGGTCACAATCCAGGTCGAGGACGACAATATCATCTGCGAATCGAAGGGAACTATTGTACTCGCCGTTGATATTGATGCCGAGGCTTTTGCAGTCTAGAAGCTTGAAGACATCTTCCAGTGCAGCAGTAAACAGTTTCGGAGAAATAACGTCTCCCTGTCTCACACCTTTCTGCAACTGGATCGGTTTTGAGCTCCGATCCTGTAATCAGACCGACATAGTAGCTTTTTCGTACAAACACCTTAACACTTCGATGTATCGATAGTCGATGCGGCACCGCTGTAATGACTGAAGCACCGCCCATGTCTCAACCGAATCGAAGCCTTTCTCGTGGTCAACAAACGCTAGACATAATGGCCGATTATAATCCTCGGACTTTAGGATTATCGAGTTATCTCCCTCTCTTCGAACTTCAGATAATGTGACAAGGTTCCAGCGTAACTTGACCAAACATTCTTCCTACTCCAGGATATTTTCGTCAGACCGGAGCGTGTGGCAGTTGTGGGTTACCAGGGCCAGGTTCGTCGGCTTGTAGCCTTAGTCTGTCCGGGGATTCTTTGCACCCCCTGCTTTGCCGTTACCGAGTCCGCTACCGTAGACTCGGTTAAGCGGAGCTGCCGGAGATTGGGGGCCTAGGTTTTGTAAGTTGGTCATTTGGGGGGTATTGCCGTAATCCCCACGCTTGGCGGGCGGGTTGGGCGGGATCAACAGTAAGGTGGAGGTTTTCACAAGGATCCTGCTGCCCGTCCTGCGTCAGCAATTTTACTTCCACCCACCTTGGAACGGTTTGACCGTCGTTCGTCGGTTGACTGATTGGGCTGGTAGTACATACCACACAGCGGGCGATGGGGTCGTCACTTCCCTACGCCTATAATACAAATTGGATATATATTATAATATATATAAGATATAATTGGATAACATCGTGTATGTCATTTTTGGTATTTTGAACACAGTAGGTAATAGCGGATTATCCATATTTAGTTACACATCAATCCAACGAAACCAATAAAATAATTTATTGTTAACTATTTACTAAATGTTAATAATTCGCCAGTATTGTGTTCAAGAGAACCTAAAATGACATACTCGATTTCAATTTTTGGCTCAGTCGGTAAATGCCTACACACATACATAACTTCACGCCAAGTCCCTTACGGGGTAGGCAGAGAGTATCGAGTGCCAGACCTCACGATCCTGACAAACCTGTCTTGCTTCCTTCACATTCATAACCCTTTTCATACAAACACGCCGGTTTCGGAGACTCTTGACACCACCCTCGGATAATATCCGATTGATCTGATCGTGAAATGTCAGCCTTGATCTCCCCGGGTACCTACATCCATCCACATTCGCATTGTATATCTGCTTTGTCAATCTTTCATCTGTCATTCTTTCCACATGATCGAACCAGCGGAGCATGCCCTTTCGCATTTTAACACCAACACTTTCTTTCAATCCCACTCTTTCTCGGATCTCACTGTTACGAATGCGGTCAGCGAGCGTTATACCACAGATTTTCCGTAGTGCTCTCATTTCGACCGCATTTATCCTACTTTCATGCTCTTTCTGACATACCCAACTCTCGCTTCCATACAGTAACGTTGGAATAAGCACAGAATTATGCAAAGCGAGTGTAGCTATTTGACTCAAAACCTCCCTTGGAATAGCTTACCCAACGCTCCATTCACACTATTCCCTGCACTCACTCTCCTCTCTACATCCGCGGTGTATCTTCCATCCCTGCTAAAAGCACAACTAAGATATACAATTTCATTCACTTGTTCCAGCACTACATCATCAACCAAAACTCTTACATCCGTTCTGGCTACGTCTCTTTCAAAGACAATTATTTTGGTTTTCATCGCATTCAAATGTAAGCCCCTTTCTTAAAATGGTAAATGCCTAATTCTTAAAATGGGCAACAGGTTATAAAAGGACTAGTTCGCACAATGCCTAGTTCTGAAAAGCCCTATTTCTTAAAAGGCCCAATTCTTAAAACGACCAATTCTAGAAAGGTCTTATTTTTTCCTAATTGAGTAACATTTTATTAAATTTTCAGAGTATTGCACACATCACTATTAACTGCCAACTAAGAAAATAAGTTTGTTCGTGATTGGCAAAAACACCGATAAAAATAGATACCTTTTCTATAAATACCAGGTAATTCGTCTGCAGCTAGATTTAAATCCCAGACTTTCTAAATTTTAAGCGGCCACATATATTTGTGACGTTGTGCCAGAATACAAATTGATATTTCTGGGCAAGGAATAAACCATAAAATAAATCTATATGTCTGTCTTATTACATCTTCTGGAGATAGTTTGGAACCTTGCGGTGAACAAAGGACAAGCGTACGAAAGCTTTTCTTTTCTTATATATTATGTAATTTAAAAATCAAATGTATCACGTTAAATTTTTTACTTTGTCGATCTGAGCTCTCTATTTATATTTTATTATTTATTTTTTGGCCACAATTATCTCTTGCCATCAGGAGAGCAATGTGCTTATTTGCTGTCTTGCTCTATTATCCGAAATCTGTCTACGGATATGCAAAAGAGAAATAGTAGCCCATAGACAGCGTAGATGTTAAACAATATAGCCACCATATCATCAGATATCAAATTTGTTATTATCGTAGTTGTTTTTGAAGAGAAAACTTCTTTAGCGGCGTTGCGCACATTTTTGGAATGGGTAAAAACTTCTAAACTCGCGTCAGGACACCTGATCGAAAATCGGATGACGGATGGAGAGTAAATAGCCGGCGCGGCGTAGGAGAGGAAGTTACCACTCTCTCTACGGCGCGGCGAAAGTGTATGCCTGCGCCTGCTGTTTCGTTTAGAAGGCGCAGGGCGCTTCCGTGAATGTTCGTGTTGTTATGTTTGTGCACGATAGCGCAATAAATGATACTACTATATACAATATTACCACATAAATGATAGTACTTTCATACTGACAAAGCAATTCGTGCAAAATTACTCCCTAACCATTCCAAAATATCAAATGCACAACGTTAATATTCAAGTTTTCACTTCTGTCGGTATTCCCGGAGTGCAACCCGTCGCTTTTTTTTTGAAAATGACTAATATGTTGTCAACCTCTCAATTTTCACAACCTTACTGGGCTTTGTGGGCCGAGTAGTGCTCAGTTCGAGACAACATTACGTATTTTTAGATGGATTGGACTGTTCCCAACAACGCTAGCAAGTAGCAACAAGGGCTGTCTGCCGAGAGATCGTGATGAGGTACGTAAGTCGAGACTTGGTGCTGCGTTCTGGTTACTCGTAGTGGTTGGAGTTGGCGCAAGTGAGTTCTTAGTCGCCGAGACCGTTGGCGACGGTGCAGAGTCTTGAGAGTTTGTGTTCGTTCGGGTTGGGAGGAACGCTGGCGTTTGCCGCAGTTATATAACATCCGGAGGGTCCGGTAGGACGTAATATCTTAGTTGCTATATGCTATAAGCTTTACATGCTGTGGTAGTGAGTGACCCATCCACCATTACCCTGATAGATCTGTCTCTTTTCTGTTAGTCTAGAATCGTCTTTGTAACAATAACAAACACTTGGTATACATTTTTTTTGTTTATTTATTATATGTGTTTGTGTATTGTAGACATACTTGAATTAGGCATTTATCGACTGAGCCACTTATTCATGTAGTAAAAAATGTAAGTCAGTCTTTTGATAGATTGGTCGTTAAAAAATTGATCTTTAAGCGAATTAGCCATTTTAAGAATTAGTCTATTTACGAATTAGCCATTTTTAGATTTAGTCTTTTTGCGAATTGGTCATTTTCCGAATTAGGCATTTTCTGATCGCTAGGCATTTTAAGAATTAGGCATTTATCGACTAAGCCCAATTTTTAAATATTACATGAATCGAGCTTTAAGAGTAACTCTACTAATCCTTATGCTGGCTTCCTCCATATTAAATACTCTTTTCGTACAAATACGCTGGTTTCAAAGACTACCTATAAAATAACAGATACTCTTATCAATCAAAAGTAGTGATTACCGAAACTAATAATGCAAATAGTACGTAGGTAGGTAGATTTTCATAATTTATTTTCAATATACTTACGTGCTCTATACGAGTGATCACTAGTCATTGGTTATTTCGTCATAGATATCTATGTTTAAATAAGGAACAGTGTCTGTACATTAATCTAATTCGAATTTATTCAAACTCCCTCTGTCTTTACATTATTATCTCAGACACTTATATAGATTGAGTTTAAGCTATTTATTGTAATAAGTAAACAAAAGACCACTTGCCTACCCTATGATTAATTTGAATTTAAAGTAAAAGAGGTTCTATTCTAAGGACTAACATTTAATTTAATTCCAGGAGCAACATTATTGTCTGCTTACTGCTGTTACTTCAATATAAACATATCAGAATCATCAACTCAGTCACTTAAGTTTAAAATCTCTTTAGATCATGCATCTGGCAACGCATCTGTGATACTCCTGGTGTTGCGGATGTCCTTGGGCGGAGGTGATCACTTTCCATCAGGTGATCCACTTGCTCGTTGGCCTCCTCTTCTAAAAAATATTTTTTTTTAGGTCGTCTAGGATAACTGCTATAAGTGCCACTTGTAATAACAAAATATTTACAAATATCATACCTATTAATAAATAAATTGTTAGAGATAGTTTCCGATCATTGTGAACTATTAATCAAACTGCCAAGAAGTATACAAAAAGCTCAAAGAAAAAATATTGTGTTTGTTCCTGTCAATGGAAATCGGTTAGAAAGATTTGAGGCCGTGCAAATGAAGAATTGTCAAAGTTGCCTTATCATGACGATCCAAATCTTTTATATGAATCTTTATTTACCTTAATACATACAAACGGTATAACACCAGACTTTTACGACTAAAAGATTGTCAGTAAATATTAATAATAGATCTTTTGAATGAATGGGCAACCAGTGTTGCTCTCAATGAAATGTTTGCAATGGAATTCATAAAAGTATATGAGTTATTATCAATGAACATTTAATCACGGCATTATATTTAAAGAATATTAAAAAAAATCTATTTTTTTGTAAAAAGCTTGTAAGATTGCGAAATCTAGGCGTCTAAAAATATGATCAAACAATCAACAAGTAAAATAAAAGGCACTTGAAATATTATTAATTGTAAAACTGGAAAAACAGAATTTTCAATAATGAATACCATCAATTGAAAATAGATGATTTGAAAATAAAAGAAGAATTAGATGAAGCCACTGCGTTGGAAAAAATCTTCACCAACGTTGCAGCTGAAACTAGTAAACAAAGAGTATATAAATACTACGTAATAAGAGGTCGGACTTCCACAGATACATAGCAAACCTGAATTTTTATAAAGTTTACTTGAAAAGGTATTTGAAAGTAAGTCTAAAGGCATTCAGATATAAGGCAACTATAGTGTCATATGATTTGGCTATCTCCATTCTGCCTACCCTGAGTAAAATATTTGAAAAAAAATATATTGAATCAAATGTTATTACATTTTAAGAAATTAGGTTCATTTCATAATGAACAGTTTGGTTTTAGAAGGGGTAGATTAACAGACGATGCTGATGTGGAATTATTGAAGAAAATTATTAGTGTTGGGGGATTCTCAGGATGCAATCGGGGTGTTCTGTGATTTGTTCAAAGCATGAGATTGCGTTAGGCACTGATCAGGAAACTACACCATTACGGAATTAGAAACAAGGCACTCGATCTTTTGATTTCTTTTTTGAATGGGAGAATTCAGAAAGTTGTGATTAATGGTAAAAATAGACAGGCGGTGCTGTTACGATGAGTGACCCCTATTATTGGACCACTTTTGTTCCTTGTATATACTAATGACTTACCTTAATACCTAAGAGACAAACATGAAATCGTATTGTTCGCGGATGACACTTCACTTATATTCAAAGTGAAAAGACACGCAGGTAAGTTTGACGTATCGAACAAAGCGATTTCAAAAGTCGTACATTGGTTCAATTTAAATATTTTTTTAAGTGAAAAAAACGAAATGTATTAAATTTTCGATGCCAATTTCGAGGCAAGTATACACCAATGTACAACTTAATGGGAACGAGCTGGATCTTGTAGATTCTATTACGTTTTTAGGAATAACAATTGACAAAAAAAAATAATAGTCCCACTTATTGATAAACTTGCAATTAGGCAGCGTTTGTTGTTAAAAAAATGAGACAATTAACAGTTGGATGATTAATTTTAGTTAAATAACTGAAAATTCACAGCATGATGTTTTATGGAATTCTTCTCTGTAAGAAGTTCTGCCGGAATAAATAGAAACTATATTTATTTTAGAAAAGAGAGCAATTTATGACCTAGGCCCGAGAGTTTTATAAGCGCTCTATACCGCGCAGTAAAAGCCATGGATCTAGCCTTATCAATAATATTAATAAGCTACCTTTGATTTACGTAATGGCAATTGACTTTCAGTAAGGTTACCATTATTACATTAATTATAATGCTCATTTAGAAACGAAAATTCGTTGAAAATGCCTGCAAGATTGTATGTTTTACAATGTTTTGTATTTATTTTAACAATCCAACCTATATTTGGAAGCTTAAACGCTATCTATAATAAAAATAATAATGAGTCTGAAATTGAAATTGACATGATTGTAAGTATAATTTTAAATAACTTATTTATTAACCAAAATGTATGATATGTATTTACTTAGAATTTATTACATTTTACAAATTAGCAGTTTGTAAATAAGTGACATAAGACAAACTTATACGATAAGGATACATTTCCGAACATGTAACAGTATCAGTATACTGTATACCTACTTCAATTTTGATTTTGTTTATTCGCGCATCACTGAAATAATACTTTAATAACCAATTATAAATACAATAACCAATTTTTGATCAAGGTTTCTTACAATCATATTTCATCAATATACCTAGTGACTAAAAGTAAAGATCTTGTTTGTGAATGAGTAAGTAATTTTAGGTGGCGGTGTCGCTCGAGCGATGGGTATCTACTTTGGGCACTGACGAGTAGGTACCTATCTAATATTATTGATGTGCAAATACCTACGTAATACCCATACACTATGTTTAAATACGTATTTTAAAATATTTCTTCCCATCTTTCCATTCTCCATGTCAAGGAGTAACAGATATAGATGGGATTAATTAGATACCTATTTCAATTGTATCGCTTCTCCTGCACTTAAGATATTTTTTTAGTTGCTAGAAAGCTATAGTATTGTTGTTGTCGTATTATCATGTAGTTTTAAAAATGTAGTTGTCGTTTAGTTTCGATTTTTTTAATAGAACTTATTAAGTGCAAAGCTTTTTCACATTTTTTGCTGTAAGGTAGTCGCTGTTCCGTAACATTTTAATTATTTAATATTTTTTTTATTTTCAGACAAATGTAATTAGAAGGAATTTAGAAAACAATGGATGGAACACTTTTCTTTTTACAGGAGAACTTCCAAACCGTTTATTTAATAATTTAAAAGATTTACCAATGACATTAACCATTACGGACCCCGTCTTACCCGATGTAAAAATAAATAATATCGTTCCCTATCATTCCCACACCATTATTATCAGTTTTACTGACACGTTGCAGTTTGGAAATGCTGTGCGAAAAGTGACATCTCTTCTGTACTGGCATCCTTTGGCCCATATCATTTTGTATTACGACGGTCCCTACATCAAGCAAGTCATTGCTAAAATTTTTTTTACTCTATGGTATTTCAAAGGATTTAACGTTATAATTTTGCAATGGGACTTACCAAGAAGTAACTTGATAATATCTGCTTACAATCCGTATTCAAATGAAAATTTTGAAATGGAGAATATGTTTGGCTGTTGGACAACTAAGAGACTTGGTTCACCTATCAAGGATTTGAGAAAAGGATTTGAATGCACCGAAACGTGCACTAACGTCTCAGTGCATTCACCACTGCGGTCTAAACATCTTGGTACTTGTGTTGGTTTTAATAGTCACTATGTAGCACGTGGGGATTTTAAAATGCTTTCGAAATTAGTTATATTTGAAGATAAAGCAAGAAATTTACGAGGTTACACTTTAAGAGGATTTGTTATAAACGTGCCTCCGTTTTTAAAGTTTCAAGAAAGTTCTAACGGTAAATTAACTTTAGACGCCAGAGATGGTATTATTTGGAAGGTTTTTGGGAATTACTTGAATTGTTCGCTTGATTTGTCACCATCAAAGAGTGCATTAAAAAAAGAATTTAATTATGAACTAAATATTCAACAACTTTTCGCTTTTTCTCAACGAAAAGCTGATTTATTAATGTTTCCAGTGTATCAGTTTGACTTGATAGTCGCTCAAGTAGATTACACGTTTCCTTTCATAGATAGTGGAGTTTGTTTCATAACCCACAGAGCAGGCTTTGAAATGATAATATTTGACGCAAAACTATTGCGTGAAAATAGTTCAATAATTTTTGAATACTTTATTTGTTTTTTATTCACTTGGCTAGTATTTTTCCTGTTTAATTCTAATAGCCTTAGAAAGATAAATTTTGATCAGGTTGGCAAAGATCTAATGAATACTTGTAAATTGATCCTGTCTATTAGCATTAAACATGAACCAAAGCGTAGGTCATTCCGTATTTTTCTAGCTATTGCTATTTGGAGCTTTTACGTCATTAATTTCTCAACACAGGCAGCAATAATATCTTTGTTTTCTGCTTATAAACGAGGTAAAAATATTGATACTTTTGAAGAAATAATTGAAAATTTAAGAAATAATAAAAGTCAAATAGAAGGCATCCCTTCTCCAGATGTGACTATGCCGGGTGCTGATGAAAGAGTGAATATAATAACTTCTAAACTGATCCCTAAGCAAGATATATTTGACTGTATAGGAAATGTAAAAAATGATAGTAGTAGAATATGTTTGACCGACTGTACTGTTGGCCGCTATTTAGAACGAAGCATAATTAATGAAAAAGGCCAACAATATCTTCATGTAGCTCAGAAAGATAGGATTCACAGCCTTTATTTGAACATGTTGTTTCAAAAGCATTCCCCATTAACTAAACACTATAATAAATATATAATGGCACTTTTTGAAGCAGGTATAATAAGAAAATGGATGGAATATAAATACAGGGACCTGAAAGATGAAATACCTCTAAAGGTATTGGGTATGGATGACTTAGCGGGAATTTTTCAAATTTATTGTATACTAGTCGGCTTAAGCTTCTTTGTCTTTATTATAGAAGTAGGTTTAGGGTTTGTGCGTAGATATCAATAACACAGCTTTATCACAAAGCCCCGTAAGTTAATGCAATAAAAAACTTATATTTATGAAAGGATTCGTTCCAAAAAACGTTGCTATCAACACAGTTAAATCAAAGACTACATAATTAAAATTAGTCTTTACTCTTTGGTGATATTAAGTTCATGTTCTTACTTAACAATGTCATTTCATTAAAAAGTATGAATTTGCGATTGATCGTTGACAATAACCTAATTAATTATGGATAAACCAAATTTTCAACTACAAAATGATTTAACTAGATAAGTAACATTACTGTATTTTTTTAACATGCTTCGTATTTATATTGTTCGGGTGGAAACTTACAAGTTGAATTTGATCCCTTTTCAGTTTATAGATTGAGCTGAAATTTTGCGGATGATTTTTTTTATTTGGGCTTATTTGCTGTCCCAAGCACCTACTTCTCATGTCTACTGCTGGGAATGGCTGTTACAAATAAATTCCTGTCGCAAAAACAAGTCTTTTGTTAAAAACTTATGATTATTTTCTCTTATTGTTGTCAAATATAGTATAAGTTAAAGAAACTGTAAAAGCATGGAGGATGAAAACATATTTTTTTATATATTTTATTTTTCTTTGTTTGAACTAATATAGAATATGAAGTAAATATTTAACATTTTAACTCTCTGCATTTTTATAAATGTGTATTTCTTAAGTAAGTGAATGTATCATATAAGAGCATAATAAAATTCAAACTTCACCAACCACTTCATTCAAATTAATTTGTTGCATCAAAAAAACAACTAAAAATGCGACTGTAGCCTCGTGCAATACCTTGATATGGTTAGTATTATAAAAAGGAGAGGGCCTAACAAACCCATTTATGTTGGCTTACTTTGGTCAAAAATTTATTTGATGCCGTACAAAAAATGACTAACGTACCTATGTGTTAGGTCCATAGTGTTGGCAGATATGGTGTATAATATGTTAACTATTCTACCAATAGTTGCTATGGTCACAAGTACTGAGCCGCCACCATGAGTTGGTATAGATTACGTTCAGTAAGTTACGTGTCGAAATCTATGACACTTTTGGCCTAAAAATGTGTTTTTCTTAGTCATCAATAGAGACGCTGTTCGAAGTTTTCATACAAATAACTTAAAGAGGCGGTAGCGAGTATAGTAAGCTTGACAAGCCGACAACTCATGGTAAGGGGTCAGCTGACACAACAGTTGCGATAATGACGCGTATTTCATTGTTACAAGTAAATAACGGGTACACTGGCAGGTGTGCGAGTGACATATATCTTATCGTTGCTACGACTATAAAAGACGAGAAAACTTTTTTCCAATAGTATATAGTCAAGTCCATAATAAATAGCTATATAAGTCTTATCAGTTCACTCGGCAAAATATACGAGCGTCTTATCCTCGCCCGCCATGTCTTATGGCGTTGAACGTAGCCGAGAAACATTTGTTAATGGTTGAGCAATTTGGTTGCCAGGCAGCTCATTCACGTACAAATCAAACACACCGCCTCACGGAGCATACATTAGACAGCCTGAATAGACGTCACCTTCTTATACAGTAGCGCTATTCTTCGATGTAGCCAAGGCAATCAACAAGGTTTAAAAAAACAGCCTAATCTGTAAGCTCTACAAAATGGGTGTACCAGACATACTACTACTTATCATACGAGACTATTTGTCGAATCGCAAGTTTAGATTTCGTGTAGAAGATACTCTATCGAGCAGTAGGTACATAGAGGCGGGAGTGCCGAAGGGTTCATTACTTTCAACTTTGCTATACCAAACCGTAGTAGGAGTCACATAAGCGCACGCCTCCGACGGGCAGCCACAATCCTCTTTATCTGAGGTGCTAGGCCATACGACCGGCCGAAACCCGGTCGTCACCTGGGTGTCATAAAAATGTTCGACAGAGTAATCCACTGGGAAGTCAACAAAATACCTATGGGTTACTCTCGACAGTAACATGTCGTTTGGACCGCACATATTACGTGTCACAAATAAAACAAAGTTTGTACTTAGCCGCCTCTATTATTTAATTCATAAAAATAGTAAAATGTCTCGTCGTAACAAAGTGACACTTTTCAATTTATTCTATACTAGCTGCTACCCGCGGCTCCGCCCGCGTAGTCTATTTATTTAATATTTAACTCTCCAACGCTATCTGTTGAAATTTTAAGATGAAAAACGACCTACGGACTAATTTTATTTAAATATCATCTAAAAAGTATTACACGATGATGTTCTGGAAAGAATAAATTTAGAAAGTAGTGCACTAAGTACAACCGTTCCGTAAGGAGTCAACCACGCGCATACCACGCGTCTGTGTCGCGCGGTCTTCAAACTATAGTGTTAATGTAGTGATTATATTCTATTTGATAGTGTTATTTTAAAACTGCGATATATCCTAAGATAATTATTCAAATCTAGTGATGTGAAATGCAATTTTGCTTTAAATTGAATACTATTGATGAATGACGTATTTTTTGGATAAGGATTAACATCGTGTTTATAAAATAACCTTTGCAAATAATGTTATAGTGTGCTAACCTTAATAAAAAAAGGTTATATTGAGCTAACCTTAAAAGATAGAAATGTGCTGCCGCGGACTTTTTTTAAGACTTTTAAACTTTCACCGTTAACGCAGCGCACGCTCTCAATAGGAAAAATCCCCCGAATAATTTGTCTATACTAAACACATTTAGCGGTGACGTGGTTTTGCACGTTTCCATGCTATATTCTTTTACTATAAGGTTGATAAGTATATTTTTGATTAAATTATCGCTATAAAAAGTAGCCTATGTTCTTTCGTTCCTCATTAAGTGCCTAAATACAAAGTTCCACTGTTATACATCCAAACTGACGATTTTCCATACGAACATTCATCACCTGTTTTTACCCCAATTTTCTCCCCCAATTTTCGCTATAAAAAGTAGCCTATGTTCTTTCATTCCTAATAAAGTTTCTGAATACAAAGTTTCACTGTTATACCTAATAAAGTGTCTGAATACAAAGTTACACTGTTATATCTTCAAAAAGTCGATTTTCCATACGAACATTCATCACCTTTTTTTACCCATTCTCCCTCATTTTTTAGTGATAAAAAGTAGCCTATGTTCTTTCGCTTATCATAAAGTGGCTAAATACAAAGTTTAATTGTTACAGCTTCAGAAATGACGATTTTCGATACGAACATTCATTACCTCTTTTTACCCATTCTCCCCCATTTTTAGTGATAAAAAGTAGCCTATGTTCTTTCGTTTATCATAAAGTGTCTAAATACAAAGTTTCACCGTTACAGCTTTAAAAATGACGAGTTTCCATATGAACATTCATCCCCTCTTTTAACCCATTTTCACCTATTTTTTTGCAATAAAAAGCCTATGTTGTTCCTCAGGGTCTATTCTATCTCTGTACCAAATTTCATCAAAATTGGTTCAATGGTTTAGGCGTGAAAGCGTAACAGACAGATAGACAGAGTTACTTTCGCATTTATAATATTAGTAAGGATCTAATTCGTTTATCTTTTCATGGGCTATTTGATGGTGGTTGGTTTCGCCTTGTTTATCCGCCGATCCGATTTAGTTATTTTCAGAATTATTGTTTCGTTAGTTTCGTTATGATTAGATGATTATTTATCATGGGTAAGGTTTCTTGTATAAGGGAGATACTTCGATTTCTGATTTAATAATATGGCCGAATTTTCTTTATGAGGTATTCTCGAACTTTTCAAGGAAGGTTGTTGGTTTTAAAAAGGTAATCTGTAGCTTCGAGCTCGCATGTACTCCCGTGAGGTAAAATCTTGGTATCCTGGTAACCCAGGATTTTCCTTTCGTCTTCACAAGTATTTTTATCTGAACCGCTACATATTTATCCCCATGCCACGGGTTGCCTGTGCTACGTATGTTATATGTAACGAAGACCTAAATTGCGATCTAGACTTACAATATCGCAGCATACAGTTATCCGAACGCTACTTTGAAATAACGGCTGCCCATCCGGACCCGGTGCTATCAGTCGGGTGTGACTATACACCGGACACGGACGTATCCACTAAATTTAGAACACCATTGATTCACAAGCACACGTAACACCATTGATTCACTCAGTAATCAGCACGCAACACCAAGTCGAAGTACGGTTTCCCGGGTGGCAGCCCTTGTTGGCGTCGTCATCGAGAAGAATCCAATCCATTTTAATTAATGATGTCTCGAGCTGAACACTCTGCTCGGCCCACAAAGCCTGGGTGAAGTAGTAAAAACCGCGAGGTTAGCAACGTGATAACCATTAAAAAAATCCAATAGACACAACGAGCGTGAATTTCACAATACTCGGATCGTTGACGAGTGCGATAGTCGTCACTGGTTAAGGTAGCTCCCTGTCATGGGTTGAAAAAAAGATACTGCTGAACAAAATTATATTAATTAAATTATGATTCAGGCCCAGGTTATGTATGGGTTTTTGGGGAGTGCACTGCACAGCGTGAGTGCTGACCAAGTGTCAGCACTCACGCTGTCCGACGGGGTGGAGCCCACTGTTTCACCCTTCGGGGCTTTATTTAAACCACACGTGTCTTGTTGCTGAATAGCTGTGCTGAATAGGATGCCGTTGCTAAGTTCGATATTTCTAGGTTATTTATCATATAATGCCAACAATAGTTGGTGTCATGTTCAAAGATCCGAACTTATGTTGACCTTCACTGACCAGGGGGGTGATTATGTATCTCAGTTGTCAACTCAAACTGTTAAAGTGTACATCAAATGACGTCATTTGTGTTTGCTATCTTTATTGTATTTCTGTTGAAACTGGAGATAGCAAATACAAAACACGTCATTTGACAGCGATTCGATGTACACTCATCCATTTTGAGAGATAGCAAACACAAATGACGTCATTTGATGTACACTTTTACAATTTGAGTTGACAACTGAGATACATAATCACCCCCCTGACGATAAAAGAAAAATGTTTTGTAATAAATTTAACAAGTACGTACATAAAAAATAAGCATATTATAAAATTAGTTGCCTCAAAATTCTTGGACAGAATATTTATTTTAATTTTAAATGTATGTCGTAATGTACAGTTTGATGTGCAGACTGCAGAAGCTTGGCTACCTGCAAGAATATTATAGACAATTCTATATATAAGCTCCTTGGGTCTTACTTATTTATTTAGGTTCATCGCTCGAAATTTAGTCACATCAAGAAAATACGATACATTTACTTCTTCCATAATACTTCAAATAAGAAAAATGTACAAAATTAAAATGCCACCAAAATTG
Source organism: Calephelis virginiensis (assembly GCA_002245475.1). Classification (NCBI taxonomy): domain Eukaryota; kingdom Metazoa; phylum Arthropoda; class Insecta; order Lepidoptera; family Riodinidae; genus Calephelis; species Calephelis virginiensis. The sequence continues at coordinate 90,686 of NJDC01001367.1, forward strand.
AGTGAAATAAAATACATTTTGAGTATGACCACCGGTAGGAGTATTTTCTGTCTATGGCCTGCGTTGATTAGAAAATGGAATAATATTATCTGTGGATTAGAGTTGTCACTTGTCAAGTTTAGACTTCAGATGTCTGTCAGTCGTGTTAGTTTGGTTTGGTTTTGTAATTTGTATTGAATTTCGGGTTGGTACTTGTTAAACTGCTTGTCAGACTTTTGTGGGAATGAAGTTACCAAACAGTGCTTTTAATGGGAAATACTAATAATAAAAGTATAAATACAAATACCCAAAAACAATTAGCAAGCTCAACACGGGAAAGTCAAGCGTACGCAAGTCAGGTAGGTATTGCGATTCCAACGAAAACTTGCTAATGTCATTCTCAGCTGAACAGACATAACACAACAAAAAGCTTTGTGATACCTGTCTTGATTACTTGCAGTTTACATATTGCAAATATAGACTCTGTTTATATAAACACGTACGTATAGGCTTTCTTTGTTGCAATGATAGGTCCGTGAAATGTTTTCTTTGTTTTTTAGTTCAGTTTGTCCCATTTCGTTGGTAATCTAAGCGGCCGCTCCTTCACAAGTGTTACGAGCAATCAGTCCATTTACAGCGCATCGCGGCCTTGGTCTCGGGTCTCACGACGAAGGTGAGTTATTTAACAAAACTACTGCCATAGCTACTTGTACGCCGAAATAACTTTTTGGCGGTTTAGATCATTATTTTGTTTGAAGCGTTCGTAATAAGAATACATTCAAGTCATACATTAATATGTGTATATTAGAGTATGACGAAATTTGTGTTGCAAGAGCATATTTTGTTTTTATGTGTAGTATGAAATTTAGAATTAAGTTTAATTTTGTGTTTGTAAATATAGTAAAATGTAATTTATTTGTGACCTAAATATTTATGTGACATTGTATCTCCCACTTGTATTCTTTTATTTTTAATTGAATTAGAATTTGATTTAATTAAAGCAGAAGTGTTCTGATAACCATACTGTAGCTAATAAAATTAAGTTATCAAGTTGTTTCAAAAACATTAGTGGCTTCACAATTTTCCAATGCCTATTGTTCCAGATAAGTAGTATAAAATGTATAAAAAGTACCTGTTAAAATTTATCTGTTTGCTTAGTTCTTTTAAAGTTACAGAATCTGATACATACTCTCAGTAATATGTAAAGACTTTTTGAGAGATGTTTGTACTTTAAGTATGCTGCCAAATTTTAGGGTAAACTTTAATAACATGGTGAAATCTAGTGTAATCTAGCCTTTAAATGACTGTTATACAGTAGTCAATGATAGAGCAAAAATATTTAGTGAAATGTATTTTACACAATGTTAATAATTATTTAGCAATCAAGTTAGAAAATAAGACCTATATGGCCTTTAAATAAATGTTTAGCTGTAACTAAATACCCCTACTACGGTAATGCAATTGTTTACAAATAAACTTGACAACAAAACCTCATCAATGCTGCATTTTAGCTTGCCTGTAAATTACACATGGACAAATTAGTTAGGACAGGTTTGACTATTTGGCCATATTTGCCAACTAATCGACAATCATCAGCTATAAGAAACTAGCTTGCTACTACTTGTTATTCTTACATACACATCTTGATACCACATCCCTTGCCGTGTAAACAGAAAACATTGAAATATTGTTCTTGTATTTTCTGAAATAAATTTCATACCACTATTAAATATAATTTATTTTGTTTAACATCTCATTTCACAACAAAATATATTTAAAACCTAATTAATATATATTTGTAATCATAAATTAATAATAATTACACTATTTTATCAAAAAGAAATAAACTTTTGAATGTGTTGCTTTGTTTATAACTTTTTTTAAAATTTTTACTATTACTCTTGTTTACTACTTAAGGCATTAATCTTTTAATTTTTCATTTTATTTTAATTGAATTGATTGACACTAGTTATTTAATTGCCTATTTGGCTAATGCCTCTGCTAATTCCGTGTTACTAGTAAGAGACTTTAGTGACAAACAAATCTTTATTGAACTCCACATCCTAGGTAAGTTGATGTGCATGGTAAACTTTCTAGACCAACAGTTGTTTAAAAACATGCAACATTAGGAAGAAATTAGAACAAGCCTATTTTATTTTTTCCCTCATGTTGGTCCAGGCTTCTTTGTAGAATAGTCCATCTGCCTTCCTGCTAGGCAGCTCCTAAAAGGCGAGCATAGGCTCACTGTCACTAACACACACACATCTGACTATGTGGTAGAGTTTCGAAGGGAATTGAAAAGATTGATTGCTGCCATTACATTCGTGCTTGTCATTGACGTGTTCCAGTTTGGAGGATAACTTAGCCGGTCAACTTACTTTTGCTGGAGGCCTAACATCCCGACCTCAGGTTGGCAACGCACCATTACTACCTTGGATGTATCTAGTCAGCGTGAATTTCTTACCATCAGGAAATCTGTCTGCTTGTTTGCTTTCCAATATCATAAAATAACATAAAATATTCATGTTATCAAACCCTTATAATTGTTGTTTTATTACAGATGGAATGAGTCAACATTAAAAAACCCCCTAGAAGCCAGCAAAACAGCTTGGCCTGTTTCAAACAAAGAATCTATATTTCTGCCCGAGTTCCCTATAGCAACAGATTTAGTTCAAAGGGATTTTACTATCATTCAAACTATTGCAAAAGGTGCTTTTGGTGAGGTTTACAAAGTTAATAACACAAAGGTGGACAAAGAATATGCATTGAAAGTGCTCAACAAGAGTCAGGTAATATTTTTGTGAATATAATTTTGATAGTGATTATGTGTTATTTAAAAATAGCTTTATAGAACACGAACTTAAATCTAAATAAAATGATTTAAGTTTTTATTTCTGCAAAGTAACACCTTCCTCTACCAAGAACTGTTGGGTCGTGATTTTGTCATTGTAGAACAGTTACAATTTTCATACAAACTTTAATTCTTTATCTAGGTAATAGAGAAGTGATTTTTGAAAAAAAAATTAACCTATGTTTGAAGGATATCTAGCTTGGATTCTGATGAAATTTGATATGCATTACAAACTTCATCAAAACCGGTTTAGTGGTTATCTGTGAAAGAGCAACAGACAGACAGACATTCGCATTTACAATATTAGTCATGTTTAGTTAATTTTTTTGTAATTTTTTATACATATACCAAACATAAAATTCTATGCAAGTTTACGTATTGGTTTTTTTGTTAAACAACTGCTAGTTTTTTCCAAAATAATGTTGGTGCTTTCCATGACACTGTATTGGTGGACATTAATTGTCTAATGTGACTTGAGTTTTGCCACCTCTGTTTCAAAAATAAATATTCCTGGACAAGTTACACAAATTGAATCTAACACTAAAGTAAGCAAATTGCATACTTGTGTTATGAGTGTTAGTCAACAATAATGATATAAGAAATACTTAAATAGATATGAAATGAAAAAAAATATATTTATTTGCTGAATATGTGTGTTTAAAGCTGTTACAAAAGATATTTGTTAATACCAACACTACCACATTGTGATGTGCAAATATCTTTAAAATTATACAAATTTTTTATTAAGATTTTTAACATATTATGTTTTAATATTTGAAGAAAATTTTAAAATAAAATTAGGTTTAACCCTAACTACCATAAGCTACCACTGTTTCCAAGCATAGCCAGTCAGGAGAAGAAACGGCAAAACAAACTCTTTGGCAACTAAGAGTATATTTGCTATGAAATTAGTTTTAGGAATAATTATTACCTATTAAACTTACTATTAAGTACACTATAATAAGCTTTATCTAACAAAAATTCAAATAGCTTCTTTCGAAACCTATATAAAGGCAGTGATTCAATCAGAAATTTTGTTATACAAATTGACATACAGTACACATTCTTTTTATAAATATTAAGTTTTTTACTAGGCAGACAGATACTTTTATTTAATAAACATCCAGACCAGAAACTGCAGACATCTAAATGTTGTTAGGCATGTACGCTAGCCACTTGACTAATGAGGCGGTCCAATAGTCAATATGTTACCTCTAGTGTCGTACGTAATTGGTCAGGCGTATGTATATAGGTTTCATCTGTTAGCCGTTAAATACCTTCACTACTACTGAGATTTTACTTTCTTTCTTTTAAGTAATGTGTTTACTTGGTGGTAGTTTTGCACCAACTTGCCCGGATTGGTACCACCGCATTATCTATTCCTGTCGCAATTATTCCAGCGATTGCCGTTGACGTGTTCCGGTTTGTAGGGTAAGGTAGCCTTTATACTTACTTTTTCTCGAGGCCTAACATCCCGGTCTCAGGTTGGCAACGCACGATTACCACCTTTAGTGTCTCTAGTCGGCGTGAATTTCTTACAATCAAGAAATCCTCTGCTTGTTGGCCTTCTAATACCATAAAAAAAATGTAGTTTTGTGGTGTTAGAATAAAGTAGAAGTTAAATACTTCGAGTAACATTGAGTAAAAAGTAATAATTAAAAAAAACATCTCTTACAATATTACATATTAACCAATAATATTATTGTTTTCAAGTATGTGAGTAAGTTACATAATGGTCATTGCTCCTAAATGGATGTTTTTCTTCTTTTTTGTAAACTATTACATTAAAAAAACTTGAGTTTATAATGTAATGATGTGATGTGACAGTAACATTCAATGTGATGATTTGCGAAAATTGTTTTTTGTTTTTTGTGGTGAAAGATTAGATTACTCACCATTTTTTTTTGCATACTATATTAGAGATGATGTCATTGTTTTTTCTTATGGACATTATACATACTCCGTCTTATTAATAAATGTGGTGTAGGGTAGGTGTAAGATTAAGTTGATATTATAGTCTGTATTACATTGTAAAAAAGACTATAGTACCAGGTTAAACCTTGGAGTACTTTACTCCGTGTTTATTAATAAGGCAGACTAGGTTTGGTAAACCAAGATATAATAATAATGCTCCCATCGGGATTCAAAATCAATTCTTGCGGTTAGTTGTTGTAAGATTGGCCATGCTCTGGTGGCTAACCTTGAGTTAAGTTGGCATAACAATGTAATTTATAATGTCAACTTAAACCTTTGTTGTCTTATTAATATACGTGTATACGTGGCCGAATATAGGAGTAAAATTAAATTGATATTATAGTCGGTTTCACATTCTAATGAAGACTATAATACGAGGTTGAGCTATATAAGCTATATATATATATAAGACGGTTGGAGTACTTTAGTCAATGTTTTGCAGAAACTGCAGAAAGAGTTTAAACTAAAATTGAATGTTTTGCATTAATTTTTACATGTGCACAGTGCATTAATGATTCATACCACAAATATCACTGCATTCATAACAACAAGTAGTTGACAAAGCAGTGATGGATCCAAACTTCAAACCAGGAAGTCTTCACATACTCGAAGTTTATTCAGGGCTGATTCCAAATCTAATAGGACGAATACTATTCGACCCAGCTAGACCCTAATCAGAAGGTTAAGGGTCATTAAGACAATACCTCTTGTATCCGCTCGTACATATTCGAAACACATTCAGGTTTAACTATACAATCTGTATAGACGCAATGATATTGAAAATCACAGACATAAACTCGACACGTTTATATGAATAATGTTTTATCTATTTCGTGATGACGTAGAATAATATTATCAATGATAAAAGATATACATGGCTTAGAATTATCAAAATTTCAATAATGTAGGACAGTAGGTTAATGACAATCATATTATAGTCTCTAAAATATACTCATTAACGTAATGTCTTCGTAAGTGTATTGACTTTTGAATAATTAATATAAAATTTCGTTAATTGATATATTTAAAGTACATTGTGTTTATTCAAAGACTCTAAGTTTAAACACATGGCTTTCGCAACTGTCGAATAAAATATAAGTGTCGTGTGTAATATTGGTTGTGACGAGTTTTTTTGTTTGTTTAAAAATCCTAATTTTGTAAATTACTAGTCTGAATTAACAAATAGTGAACTACAAAGTTGTAATCTAAGTGCGGAGGTATATACTTATTGTGTCTATACCGGAAACGGTACTTACTGTTGACACATATGAGGTTAGTTCAACTGCTGGCTTGGACATTTTTCATCAAAAGGTTTTTTAATAGTAGTATCATGAGGTATACACCGATGACTGAATAATCGGTCGAGGGGCTAGCGTACACGTCTAACTCCATCGACCAACCGCGAGGCTCGGATTCAATTCTCGACGGGTTAGGCATTTGTGTGATGAACATTTAGATGTCTGCATTTCGGGGTCTGGTTGTTTATTAAATTTATTCTGGTATCTATTTAAGTAATTTTATGTACATAGTTAAATCGTTGACTAACACCCATAACAAAGCATTTAATTGCGGTTAGATTCTGTTTGTGACACTTATCTAGGGATATTTGTTATTATTTATTTACTATACATCTATGTACAATTCTATCTTATGTATAATAAGCTGTTCCGGTGAACATCGTTCCACCCGTTCAGTTTGTATGGGGAAACTTAAAATGTTTTTTTCTAGCTTGTTTGTCTCCAGGTTCTAAACTACCTCCCCATCAATTTTCAATCAAAATTCAAATCGGTCCAGCCGTTCTTGAGTTATAAATAGTGTAACTAACACTACTTTCTTTTGAATATCGAATATTGGAGGCTTTCTTAGCTTTTATGGGGGTCGATATGATACCTGATCCATTGAAAGCAACAAGCGGGGCCTGCAGACGCAATTGATGTTATAGGGGTGTCGCTGTACAGTTAGTAGCCCGGATGTTATACCCAATGTTTTTTTATGTTAGAATTCAGCGAACAAGCACACGGTAATCCTGGTGCTATGAGATAACCATTGCCCATAGATGTTGTAGGTGCCTGTCCTGTGGCCGGAATGTAAGACCTATTGTGCAAGTTTACCGGCTACTCGGCCCTCCGGTAACATGACAGTCATTCTAGCGACAGGGTTTAAGGCGGTGGATCCCTACCCGGGCAAGTTGTTGTAAAATACTACCGCCGGTGGTCTAGTTGGTTATGACATGTAACCAGTGCTGGCCTCTGACGAGTTCATAGGTAGAAGATCGGAATGTTTATTCTACTCAGCGGACTCGAACCAACACGGAGAAGAATGCTATGTGCAAGTCTACCGAATAAACTATTCCCCGGATCGAAACATTAATTGTCTATAGGAATAGGTTTGGCGTTGGATCTCTACCAGTTTTTTGACAGAACTCTAGTAGAATTGTAGAGTTATTGGTATCTATCTATTTAGTCTATGCTTGTCTTTTACGAGCTGCTAGGCAGAAAGGCAGTTGATCTATTCTACACAAGAAACCCGGAAAAATACAATACCTACCAATAAAATTTTTTGACCGTCTTGGTTTCTTAATTATTATAGAGGCATGTCTTGCAAATAATATATATTTTTTTAAATTATGTAAAAACAAAAAGTCGTGTATTTATTTATTTTCAAATCAAAAAAAAGAAATTTCTTTTTTTGATTTTCAAATAAATAAATATATCGTTAATTATATTGTTGCTCGGGATTGGATGTGATTGGTCGGATTGGTCCCACCTACCATATTATGGCGAGACTTAGTGTCTTCGGCTAGCCGTGGCTCACGACCCGTATTGTAGTACTATTTAAATAAAATAAAATACTATTTAATTTAAATTATGCGTTTCGGCTATTTTCGTCAAGCTTCGGAAATCCGAATGTATTTTAAAGATATCTATATAGAGTTGTTATTACACATAATCAATAATTTCGCTTAAATTTAGATTAGGTCAGCCATTTAAAAATAAAAGTTAAAAGTGTAAATAGAAGTACTATATATGTACTATTACCTCTGCCTACTTCTTTTGTGGTCCTGGCGTGAATATACTAACTTCTGTTAAATCATTTTAGATTGTAGGAGACAATGCAATTAACCAAGTAAAACAGGAAGCCCGTATCCAGGCAGCTGTTGGCCATCACACATTCATAGCTGGTGCAGCATCGCGTTGGCAGACCAAGAAAAGATTGTACATAGGTGAGTTTTACTTTACATTATCTATTTAAAATATAGTAATAACAAACAGTAATAATCATTAACGTACAACAGTTGACAGATATTAGTGTAGGAACGTGACAACCCCATTCCCCGCTTGTGTCATAATCTAATCATTTAGGATATTGGATTATACGACTAGTACTGTTAACAAATAGCTAGTCTCCGAAACGCCAATTTTAATTTACGATTTATCTCTTCAAAATAGTTGTGTTTAACAGCTGTGCATATAATATTATGCATATTGTCGTATTCCTTTGGAAAGTGTCGGATAGCCGGAACTCTTACTTTTTGGACTTAACAGTCCAACTTCAGCCGGGCAATGAACACATGTCGTCTTTGGTTTTTATATGCTAAAAAAGGTATGAATTACACAAAACCTAGTCTGAGACCTATAGAAATGAAGTTTTAATTATCTACTACATAGGAGTATCAGTGACAGTGTCAGTAACGCCTCATTCTTTTCTAACTACAACGCGGCCTAGCCAGTTTAAATTTTAGCCTATTCTACGTGAAAAAAAATACCAATATTGACATACATACTTATATTAGACTAATACGGCAAGTGCTGACATTATGGCGGCAGGAACAGTTAAAGCGGTGGTACCACCTAGTGACTACCACCTAGTCAGATGTCACGGTGTTAGCGACGGTAAGCCTATACTCGCCTTTCACGAGCTGCCTGGTACAGGAAGGCAGATGGTCTATTCTGCAAAAGAGTCCGGACCAACACGGGTCCGTTGCGTAGTTTTAAATATTTAAGCATACAAAGGGACAGAGGAAGCGACTTTGTTTTATAATATGTAGTGATAAAAAGTCATGGGTATTACATATTTATCGCGTTTTAAATTCATCCTTAAAATTAATTATGTCAATTTATTGCGTATTTGTGAAGTTCAAAGTTTACCGTCGACACTTGGGTCTGATGTGATAGTCACTGGTCCGTTTTGTGATTCTGTTATCTCGCTTCGAATACATGTGGGGTGGAGAGTATTAGGATGGGGTATTTTTCATAAAAAGGTAAATATATTCACGCCCGTATCCGTAGAAAAGAAGGCAGAGGTCTCGGGTTTGATTCCCAGGTCGGGCAAAAAAAGAAATATGGTTTTACCAATTTCCTAATAAAAAAAAAGTTGCTCGGGATTGGATATGGGCCCGGTTGGCGATAGACTCGCCACCTATGACATTGTGGGATTTAGTGTCTTCGACTAGTCGTGGGTGCCCTGGTTGTGCCTCTGCCTACTTCTTTTGGGATGTAGGCGTGAAGATACTTTTTCCTAAAGAATTTAGCCTTACTATGTGATAGGTGGCACACCTATAGGTGACGGGCACATATCCCATCCGAAAACGCTTTTTTTGATACTTGTAAAACAATTTATTCGAATTATCGTCCGACCCAAAAATCGAACCCGAGACCTTATGTACCCAACACCAACAATGAACTATTTGGCCACTACTACATACAACACTAGTAATAGGTTTGTCACATTTTTTTTATAATATTGGAAGGCAAACAAGCAGACGGATTTCCTGATGTTAAGAAATTCCGCCTCGAGACACCAAAGGTTATGGTGCGTTGCCAACCTGAGGCTGGTATATTTGGCCTCGAGCAAAAGTAAGTTTACCGGCTACCTTACCCTCCGAACCGGAACACGTCATAACGTTATGGCGGCTGGAATAGGTAAGGTAAGGCGGTTACCAATCCGGGCAAGTCGCTGCGAAACTCTACCACCTAGTCAGATGTCACGGTGCCATGCAAAGGAGCCCAGACCAACACGGGGAAAACATATCGCATTGAGGTGCTATCAGTAGATAATTTTAGCAAACCCTGGGTGCTATGACTGCTGTATTAGGTAGGAATACATCTACCTCTTTGGAGATACGGGCGTGAAGATACTTACTTACTTTTCATTAGATAATATTAAAAATATATATTAAATACTATTATGTTCATGACAATTTCTGAATCATTGGTCGAGAATACATAACTAAGGACGCAGGAAATATGGTTAAATGGCAAATAAAGTTATCATCGTAAATAGTTTAATTGCTTCAGTAAAAAGAATTAAGGAAAATATTTAACTGTCATATCTTTTTATGGAAAGACGTCATCTTAAACACCTAACTATTAGAGTTATTTTGCACATATAAATAATTAGTTTATTGTTACGGCTTACGGCTTATGATCTCGTATGATTTATTTACGCAGGGAGGCTGTTTGAGATGGAAAGCTTTCCTTTTTCCCATAACCCCGAAGGGGAAGGCACAATCAGGGTACCCACGACTAGCCGAAGAAACTAAATCCCACAATGTGATTGATTGCAAACCTATCGCCACATAT